>CM032165.1:15114762-15191787 GCA_018901935.1 Pugionium cornutum | reverse complement strand
ATTGAGCTTGCATAACGTGGGCGTTGGATTCATGTCATTATGAGCTCTAAATCGGAATTTACGAACGATTTAGTGCGGACATGTCAAGTTGATTGCCCAGTTAAAATGATCATTCTAAGCTGACCATTGGTGCTCATTGAGTAAAGGCTTATAAGTGAAGCATAATGCATGGCAACACACTGTTTGGGATAGATTGGATTACTTGGAGACTTTTTCATATCTATTTGTGTCTGGAATTTTGTCACAATATAGAAAATTGAGCTAACATTACGTGGACGTTGGATTCATGTCATTCTGAGAACTAAATCAAAAGTTACGGACGATTTAGTGTAGATATGTCAAGTTGATCAGCCAGTTAAAATGATCATTCCAAACTAATCATTGGTGCTCATTGATTAAAACTTCATAACTGAAGAATAATGCATGACATTACGCAGTTTGGGATATGTTGGATTACCTGGAGCCTTTGTCGTATCTATTTCATTCCAAATTTTTTTTCACAATATAGAAAATTGAGCTAGTTTAACATGGGCGTTAGATTCATGTCATTCCTAGTCTAAATCTAAAGTGACGGACGATTTTGTGTTGACATGTCCAGTTGATCAGCTAGCGAAAATGATCATTTTTAATGGGTCAATGGTTCTCATTGAGTAAAGGCTAATAAATGAATTATAGTGAATGGCATCACGTAGTTTGGGATAGATTGGATTACTTAGAGGCTTTGTCTTATCTATTTCATTCCAAAATTTTCTGCCAATATAGAAATTTGAGCTTGCTTTACATTGGTGTTGGATTCGTGTCATTTTGAGCTCTAAATTAAAAGGTACGGACGAATTAGTGTGGACATGTCAAGTTAATTGGCCAGTTCAAATGATCATTCTAAGCTGATCATTGGTTCTCATTAAGTAAAGGCTTATAAGTGAAGCATAATGCATGGCATCACGCAATTTGAGATAGATCGGATTACTTGGAGGCTTTGTCGTATCTATTTGATACTGAAATTTGTCACATTATAGAAAATTGAGCTAGCATAACATGGGCGTTGGATTCATGTCAGTATGAGATTTAAATCAAAAGTTACGAACGATTGAGTTTGGATATGTAAAGTTGATCGGCCAGTTAAAATGATCATTCTTAACTGATCATTGCTGCTCATTGATTAAAACCTCATAAGTGAAGCATAATGCATGGCATCACGCAGTTAGGGATATATTGGATTACTTGGAGCCTTTGTCGTATCTATTTCATTCCTTAATTTTGTCACAATATAGAAAATTGAGCTACTTTAACATGGGTGTTGGATTCGTGTCATTCTGAGCTCTAAATCTAAAGTGACGCACGATTTAGTGATGACATGTCAAGTTGATCGGCTAGCTAAAATTATCATTCTAATCGGATCAATGGTTCTTAATGAGTAAAGTCTAATAAATGAATTATAATGGGTGGTATCACGTAGTTTGGGATATATTGGATTATTTGGAAGCTTTTTCGTAACTATTTGAGTCTGAAATTGTGTCATAGTTTTGAAAATTGAGCTTGCATAACGTGGGCGTTGGATTCATGTCATTATGAGCTCTAAATCGAAATTTACGAACGATTTAGTGCGTACATGTCAAGTTGATTGCCTAGTTCAAATGATCATTCTAAGCTGACCATTGGTGCTCATTGAGTAAAGGCTTATAAGTGAAGCATAATGCATGGCAACACACTGTTTGGGATAGATTGGATTACTTGGAGACTTTTTCGTATCTATTTGTGTCTGGAATTTTGTCACAATATAGAAAATTGAGCTAACATTACGTGGACGTTGGATTCATGTCATTCTGAGAACTAAATCAAAAGTTACGGACGATTTAGTGTAGATATGTCAAGTTGATCAGCCAGTTAAAATGATCATTCCAAACTGATCATTGGTGCTCATTGATTAAAACTTCATAACTGAAGAATAATGCATGACATTACGCAGTTTGGGATATGTTGGATTACCTGGAGCCTTTGTCGTATCTATTTCATTCCAAATTTTTTTCACAATATAGAAAATTGAGCTAGTTTAACATGGGCGTTAGATTCATGTCATTCCTAGTCTAAATCTAAAGTGACGGACGATTTTGTGTTGACATGTCCAGTTGATCAGCTAGCGAAAATGATCATTTTTAACGG
This sequence comes from Pugionium cornutum, assembly GCA_018901935.1. Lineage (NCBI taxonomy): Eukaryota > Viridiplantae > Streptophyta > Magnoliopsida > Brassicales > Brassicaceae > Pugionium > Pugionium cornutum. The sequence continues at coordinate 15,189,627 of CM032165.1, read as the reverse complement.
GTCAATGGTTCTCATTGAGTAAAGACTAATAAATGAATTATAATGAATGGCATCACGTAGTTTGGGATAGATTGGATTACTTAGAGGCTTTGTCTTATCTATTTCATTCCAAAATTTTCTGCCAATATAGAAATTTGAGCTTGCTTTACATTGGTGTTGGATTCGTGTCATTTTGAGCTCTAAATTAAAAGGTACGGACGAATTAGTGTGGACATGTCAAGTTAATTGGCCAGTTCAAATGATCATTCTAAGCTGATCATTGGTTCTCATTAAGTAAAGGCTTATAAGTGAAGCATAATGCATGGCATCACGCAATTTGAGATAGATCGGATTACTTGGAGGCTTTGTCGTATCTATTTGATACTGAAATTTGTCACATTATAGAAAATTGAGCTAGCATAACATGGGCGTTGGATTCATGTCAGTATGAGATTTAAATCAAAAGTTACGAACGATTGAGTTTGGATATGTAAAGTTGATCGGCCAGTTAAAATGATCATTCTTAACTGATCATTGCTGCTCATTGATTAAAACCTCATAAGTGAAGCATAATGCATGGCATCACGCAGTTAGGGATATATTGGATTACTTGGAGCCTTTGTCGTATCTATTTCATTCCTTAATTTTGTCACAATATAGAAAATTGAGCTACTTTAACATGGGTGTTGGATTCGTGTCATTCTGAGCTCTAAATCTAAAGTGACGCACGATTTAGTGATGACATGTCAAGTTGATCGGCTAGCTAAAATTATCATTCTAATCGGATCAATGGTTCTTAATGAGTAAAGTCTAATAAATGAATTATAATGGGTGGTATCACGTAGTTTGGGATATATTGGATTATTTGGAAGCTTTTTCGTAACTATTTGAGTCTGAAATTGTGTCATAGTTTTGAAAATTGAGCTTGCATAACGTGGGCGTTGGATTCATGTCATTATGAGCTCTAAATCGGAATTTACGAACGATTTAGTGCGGACATGTCAAGTTGATTGCCCAGTTAAAATGATCATTCTAAGCTGACCATTGGTGCTCATTGAGTAAAGGCTTATAAGTGAAGCATAATGCATGGCAACACACTGTTTGGGATAGATTGGATTACTTGGAGACTTTTTCATATCTATTTGTGTCTGGAATTTTGTCACAATATAGAAAATTGAGCTAACATTACGTGGACGTTGGATTCATGTCATTCTGAGAACTAAATCAAAAGTTACGGACGATTTAGTGTAGATATGTCAAGTTGATCAGCCAGTTAAAATGATCATTCCAAACTAATCATTGGTGCTCATTGATTAAAACTTCATAACTGAAGAATAATGCATGACATTACGCAGTTTGGGATATGTTGGATTACCTGGAGCCTTTGTCGTATCTATTTCATTCCAAATTTTTTTTCACAATATAGAAAATTGAGCTAGTTTAACATGGGCGTTAGATTCATGTCATTCCTAGTCTAAATCTAAAGTGACGGACGATTTTGTGTTGACATGTCCAGTTGATCAGCTAGCGAAAATGATCATTTTTAATGGGTCAATGGTTCTCATTGAGTAAAGGCTAATAAATGAATTATAGTGAATGGCATCACGTAGTTTGGGATAGATTGGATTACTTAGAGGCTTTGTCTTATCTATTTCATTCCAAAATTTTCTGCCAATATAGAAATTTGAGCTTGCTTTACATTGGTGTTGGATTCGTGTCATTTTGAGCTCTAAATTAAAAGGTACGGACGAATTAGTGTGGACATGTCAAGTTAATTGGCCAGTTCAAATGATCATTCTAAGCTGATCATTGGTTCTCATTAAGTAAAGGCTTATAAGTGAAGCATAATGCATGGCATCACGCAATTTGAGATAGATCGGATTACTTGGAGGCTTTGTCGTATCTATTTGATACTGAAATTTGTCACATTATAGAAAATTGAGCTAGCATAACATGGGCGTTGGATTCATGTCAGTATGAGATTTAAATCAAAAGTTACGAACGATTGAGTTTGGATATGTAAAGTTGATCGGCCAGTTAAAATGATCATTCTTAACTGATCATTGCTGCTCATTGATTAAAACCTCATAAGTGAAGCATAATGCATGGCATCACGCAGTTAGGGATATATTGGATTACTTGGAGCCTTTGTCGTATCTATTTCATTCCTTAATTTTGTCACAATATAGAAAATTGAGCTACTTTAACATGGGTGTTGGATTCGTGTCATTCTGAGCTCTAAATCTAAAGTGACGCACGATTTAGTGATGACATGTCAAGTTGATCGGCTAGCTAAAATTATCATTCTAATCGGATCAATGGTTCTTAATGAGTAAAGTCTAATAAATGAATTATAATGGGTGGTATCACGTAGTTTGGGATATATTGGATTATTTGGAAGCTTTTTCGTAACTATTTGAGTCTGAAATTGTGTCATAGTTTTGAAAATTGAGCTTGCATAACGTGGGCGTTGGATTCATGTCATTATGAGCTCTAAATCGGAATTTACGAACGATTTAGTGCGGACATGTCAAGTTGATTGCCCAGTTAAAATGATCATTCTAAGCTGACCATTGGTGCTCATTGAGTAAAGGCTTATAAGTGAAGCATAATGCATGGCGTCACGCAGTTTGGGATAGATTGGTTTACTTAAAACCGTTTTCGTATCTGTTTGAGTCTAACATTTTCCCACAATATAGATAATTGAGCTCGCATAACGTGGGCGTTGGATTCATGTCATTGTGAGCTCTAAATCAAAAGTTATGGATGGTTTAGTGCGGACACATCAGGTTGATTAGTCATTTCAAATTATCATTCTAAGCTGATCATTGGTGCTCATTGAGTAAAGGCTTATAAGCAAAGCATAATGCATGACATATCGCAGTTTGGGATATATTGGATTACTTGGAGGCTTCGTCGTATCTATTTGAGTCTGAAAATTTTTCATAGTAAAAAAAATTGAGCTACCATAACGTGGGTGTTGGATTCATGTAATTATGAGGTCTAAATAAGAAGTTACAGACGATTTAGAGCGTTAATGTCAAGTTAATTGGTCACTTCAAATGATCATTCTAATCTGATCATTGGTGCACTTTGAGTAAAGGCTTATAATTGAAGCATAATGCATGGCATCTCGCAGTTTCGGATAGATTAAATCACTTGTAGGCGATCAATCTAAGTTGACCATTGGTGCTCATTGAGTAAAGGCTTATAAGTGAAGCATAATGCATGGCAACACACTGTTTGGGATAGATTGGATTACTTGGAGACTTTTTCGTATCTATTTGTGTCTGGAATTTTGTCACAATATAGAAAATTGAGCTAACATTACGTGGACGTTGGATTCATGTCATTCTGAGAACTAAATCAAAAGTTACGGACGATTTAGTGTAGATATGTCAAGTTGATCAGCCAGTTAAAATGATCATTCCAAACTGATCATTGGTGCTCATTGATTAAAACTTCATAACTGAAGAATAATGCATGACATTACGCAGTTTGGGATATGTTGGATTACCTGGAGCCTTTGTCGTATCTATTTCATTCCAAAATTTTTTCACAATATAGAAAATTGAGCTAGTTTAACATGGGCGTTAGATTCATGTCATTCCTAGTCTAAATCTAAAGTGAGGGACGATTTTGTGTTGACATGTCAGGTTGATCAGCTAGCGAAAATGATCATTTTTAACGGGTCAATGGTTCTCATTGAGTAAAGGCTAATAAATGAATTATAATGCATGGTTTCACGGAGTATGGGATAGATTGGATAATTTGGAAGCTTGTTGTATCTATTTGAGACTGAAATTGTCATAGTTTAGAAAATAGAGTTACCATAACGTGGGCGTTGGTTTCATGTCATAATGAGATTTTAATCAAAAATTGCGGACGACTTAGTGCGGACTTGTCAAGCTGATAATTGGTGCTCATTGACTAAATGCTTATAAGTGAAACATAATGCATGGCATCACACAGTTTGGGATAGGTTGGATAACTTGGAGGCTTTGTCATATCTGTTTCATTCCTAAATTTTGTCACAATATAGAAAATTGAGCTAGCTGAACATGGGCGTTAGATTCGTGTCATTTTGAGCTCTAAATCTAAAGTGACGGACGATTTTGTGTTGTCATGTCAAGTTGATCGGCTAACTAAAATGATCATTCTAAACGAATCAATGGTTCTCATTGAGTAAAGGCTAATAAATGAATTATAATGTATGGTTTCACGCAGTTTGGGATAGATTGGATTACTTGGAAGCTTTGTCGTATCTATTTGAGTCTTAAATTTTATCATAGTATAGAAAATTGAGCTACCACAATGTGGACGTTGGATTCATGTCATTCTGAGCTCTAAATAAAAAGGTACGGACGAATTAGTGTGGACATGTCAAGTTGATTGGCCAGTTCAAATGATCATTCTAATATGCGCATTGGTGCTCATTGAGTAAAGGCTTATAAGTGAAGCATAATGCATGCCATCATGCAGTTCGGGATAGACTGGATTAGTTGGAGGCTTTAGCGCAACTATTTGAGTCTGAAATTTTGTCACATTATAGAAAATTGAGCTAGCATAACGTGGGCGTTGGATTCATGTCTTTTTGGGCTCTAAATCAAAAGTTACGGACGATTAAGTGCGGGCATGTCAAGTTGATCGGGTAGTTAAATTGATCATTCTACACTAATCATTGGTGCTCATTGACTAAAATCATGCATAGTGCATGGCATCATGCAGTTTGGGATATATTGGATTATTTGGAGTCTTTGTCGTATCTATTTCATTACTAAATTTTGTCATAATATAGAAAATTGAGCTAGCATAATGTGGGCGTTGGATTCATGTCATTCTGAGCTCTAAATCAAAAGTTATGGACGATTTAGTGCGGACATGTCAAGTTGATCAGCCAGTTAAAATAATCATTCTAAATTAATCATTGGTGCTCATTGATTAAAACCTCATAAGTGAATCATAACGCATTACATCACGCAGTTTCGGATACATTGGATTAGCTGGAGCCTTTGTCGTATCTTTTTCAATCCCAAATTTGTCACAATATAGAAAATTGAGCTAGTTTAACATGGGCTTTGGATTCGTATCATTCTGCGCTCTATATCTAAAGTGAGCAAACATTTAAAGGTTATCGGCAAGCTAAAATGATCATTCTAAATGGGTTAATGGTTCTTATTGAGTAAAGGCTAATAAATGAATTATAATGCATGGTATCACGCTGTTTGGGATAGATTGGATTACTTGGAAGCTTGGTCTTATCTATTTCATTCCTAAATTTTGTCAAAATATAGAAAATTGAGCTAATTTAACATAGGCGTTAGATTCGTGTCATTCTGAGCCCTAAATCTAAAGTGACGAACGACTTCGGGTTGAAATGTCAAGTTGATCAGCTAATTAAATTCATCATTCGAAACTGATCAATGGTTCTCATTGAGTAAAGGCTAATGAATGAATTATAATGCATGGCATCACGCAGTTTGGGATAGATTGGATTACTTGGAGAGTTTGTCGTGTCTCTTTCATTCCTAAATTTTGTCACAATATAGAAACTTGAGCTACCTTAACATGGGCATTAGATTCATGTTATTATGAGCTCTAAATCAAAAGTTACGGACGAATTAGTGTGGACTTGTCAAGTTGATTGGGCAGTTCAAATGATCATTCTAATCTGATCTTTGGTGTTCATTGAGTAAAGGCTTATAAGTGAAGCATAATGCATGTCATCATGCAGTTTGGGATAGATTGGGTTACTTGGAGACTTTGTCGAATCAATTTGAGTTTAAAATTTTGTTACAATATATGAAATTGAGCTAGCATAACGTGGGCGTTGAATTCATGTCATTCTGAGCTCTAAATCAAAAGTTATGGACGATTTAATGCGGACATGTCAAGTTGATCAGCCAGTTAGAATAATCATTCTAAATTGATCATTGGTGCTCATTGATTAAACCCTCATAAGTGAGTCATAACGCATTGCATCACGCAGTTTGGGATACATTGGATTAGCTGGAGCCTTTGTCGTATATATTTCAATCCTAAATTTGTCACAATATAGAAAATTGAGCTAGTTTAACATGGGCATTGGATTCGTATCATTCTGAGCTCTATATCTAAAGTGAGCAAACATGTCAAGTTGAACGGCAAGCTAAAATGAGCATTCTAAATGGATTAATGGTTCTCATTGAGTAAAGGCTAATAAATGAATTATAATGCATGGTATCACGCAGTTTGGGATAGATTGGATTACTTGTAAGCTTTGTCTTATATATTTCATTCCTAAATTTTGTCAAAATATAGAAAATTGAGCTAGTTTAACATAGGCGTTGGATTCGTGTACTTATGAGCTCTAAATCTAAATTGACGGATGATTTAGGGTTGAAATGTGAAGTTAATCAACTAACTAAAATCATCATTCCAAACGATCAATGGTTCTCATTGAGTAAAGGCTAATGAATTAATTATAATGCATGACATCACGCAGTTTGGGATAGATTGGATTAATTGGAGACTTTTTCATATCTATTTCATTCCTAAATTTTGTCACAATATACAAACTTGTGCTACCTTAACATGGGCATTGGATTCATGTTATTCTGAGCTCTAAATCAAAAGTTACAGAAGAATTAGTGTCGACATGTCAAGTTGATTGGGCAATTCAAATGATCATTCTAATATGATCATTGGTGCTCATTGAGTAAAGGCTTATAAGTGAAGCATAATGCATGGCATCACGCAGTTTGTGATAGATTGGATTACTTGGAGACTTTGTCGTATCTATATGAGTTTAAAATTTTGTTACAATATAGAAAATTGAGCTAGCATTACGTGGGTGTTGGATTCATGTCATTGTGAGCTTTAAATAAAAAGTTATGCACGATTTAGTACGGACATATCAAGTTGACCCGCCAGTTTGGCATAATCCATGGCATCACGCAGTTTGGGATTTATTAGATTACTTGGAGCCTTTGTCGTATCTATTTCATTACTAAATTTTGTCCCAATATAGAAAACTGAGCTACTTTAACATGGGCGTTGGATTCGTGTCATTCTGAGCTCTAAATCTAAAATGATGCACGATTTAGTGTTGAAATGTCAAGTTGATCAGCTACCTAAATTGACCATTCAAAACGGATCAATGGCTCTGATTGAGTAATGGCTAATAAATGAATTATAATGCATGGCATCACGCAGTTTGGGAGAGATTGGATTACATGGAGGTTTTGTCGTATCTATTTGAGTCCGAAATTTTGTCACAATAAATAAAATTGAGCTAGCATGACGTGGGCATTGGATTCATGTCATTCTTAGTTCTAAATCAAAAGTTATGGACGATTTAGTGCGGACATATCAAGTTGATCGACCAGTTAAAATGATAATTCTAAATTGATCATTGGTGCTCATTGATTAAAACCTCATAAGTGCAGCATAATGCATAACATCACGCAGTTTGGGATACATTGGAATACTTGACAGCTTTGTCGTATCTATTTCATTCCTAAGTTTTGTCACAACATAGAAAATTGAGCAAGCTTATAGTGGGCATTGGATTCGTGTCATTCTAAGCTCTAAATCTAAAGTGATGGAGGATTTTGTGTTGACATGTTAAGTTTATCGGCTAGCTAAAATGATCGTTCTAAACGGATCAGTGGTTTTCATTGAGTAAAGCCTAACAAATGAAATATAGTGCATGGCATCACGCAGTTTAGGATAAAATGGATTACTTGGAGGCTTTGTCATATCTACTTCATTCCTAAATTTTATACAAATATAGAAAATTGAGCTAGCTTAACATAGGCGTTGGATTCGTGTCATTTTGCACTCTAAATCTAAATTGACAAACGATTTAGTGTTGACATGTCAAGATGATCGGTTAGCTAAACTGATCATTCTAAACGGATCGATGTTTCTTATTGAGTAAAGGCTAATAAAAGAATTATAATGCATAGCATCACGCACTTTCGGATAGATTGGATTACAAGCTTTGTCATATCTATTTGAGTCTAAAATTTTGTCATAGTATAAAAAATTGAGCTAGCATAACATGGGCGTTGGATTCATGTCATTCTCAGCTCTAAATCAAATCTTACGGACGATTTAGTGTGGACATTTCAAGGTTATTGGCTAGTTAAAATGATAATTCTAAACTGATCATTGGTGCTCATTGAGTAAAGGCATATAAGTGAAGCATATTGCATGGCATCACGCACTTTGGGATAGTTTGGATTACTTGGAGGCTTTGTCGTATCTATTTGAGTCTAAAATGTGCGGATATGTCAACTTGATCAGCCAGTTAAAATGAACATTCTAAACTGATCACTGGTGCTCATTGATTAAAACAACAAAAGTGAAGCATAATGCATGGCATCACGCAGTTTGGGATAGATTGGATTACTTGGAGGCTTTGTTGTATCTATTTCATCCTAATTTTCGTCACAATATAGAAAATTGAGCTACCTTAGCATGGGCGTTGGATACGTGTCATTCGGAGCTCTAAATCTAAAGTGACGGACGATTTAGTGTTGACTTGTCGAGTTGATCAGCCAACTAAAATGATCATTCTAAACATATCAGTGGTTCTCATTGAGTAAAGGCTAATAAATGAATTATAATGCATGAAATCACACAATTCGGCATAGATTGGATTACATGGATGCTTTGTCGTATCTATTTCATTTCTAAATTTTGTCACAATATAGAAAATTGAGATATCTTGACATGGGCGTTGGATTCGTGTCATTCTGGGCTCTAAATTAAAATTTACGGACCCTTTAGTGTTGACATGTCAAGTTGATCGGTTAGCTTAAATGATGATTCTAAACGGATCGATGGTTCTTATTGAGTAAAGGCCAATAAATGATTTGTAATGAATGGCATCACGCAGCTTGGGATAGGTTGGATTACTTGGAAGCTTTGTCGAGTTTATTTGAGTATGAAAATTTGTCAGAGTATAAAAAATTGAGCTAGCATAACGTGGGCATTGGATTCATGTCATTCTGAGCCTAAATCAAAAGTTACGGAGGATTTAATGCAGACATGTCAAGTTGATTGTCCAGTTCAAATGATCGTTCTAACCTGATCATTGGTGCACATTGAGTAAAGGCTTATAAGTGAAGCATAATGCATGGCATCACGTAGTTTGGGATAGATTGGATTACTAGGAGGCTTTGCCGTATCTATTTGAGTCTAAAATTTTGTCACAATATAGAAAATTTAGCTAGCATAATGTGGGCGTTGGATTCATGTCATTCTGAGCTCTAAATCAAAAGTTATGGACGACTTACTGCGGATATATCAAATTGATCGGCCAATTAAAATGATCATTCTAAACTGATCATTGGTGCTCATTGATTTAAACATCATAAGTGAAGCATAATGCATGGCATCACGCAGTTTGTGATAGATTGGATTACTTGGAGGCTTTGTTGTATCTATTTCATTCCTAAAATTTGTCACAATATAGAAACTTGAGCTAGCTTAAGATGGGCGTTGGATACGTGTCATTCTGAGCTCTAAATCAAAAGTGACGGACGATTTAGTGTTGACATATCAAGTTGATCGGCTAGCTAAAATGATCATTTTAAATGGATCAGTGGTTCTCATTGAGTAAAGGCTAATAAATGAATTATTATGCATGACATGATGCAGTTCGGGATATATTGGATTACATGGAAGCTTTTTCGTTTCTATTTCATTCCTAAATTTTGTCATAATACAGCAAATTGAGATATCTTAACATGGGCGTTGGATTCGTGTCATTCTGAGCTCTATATTAAAATTGACGGACACTTTAGTGTTGACATGTCAAGTTGATCTGCTAGCTGAAATGATGATTGTAAACGGATTGATGGTTCTCATTGAGTAAAGGCCAATAAATGAATTATAATGCATGGTATCACGCCGTGGGATAGATTGGATTACTTGGAATCTTTGTCGTATCTATTTGAGTCTGAAAATTTGTCATACTATAAAAACATGAACTAGCATAATGTGGGCGTTGGATTCATGTCATTCTGAGTTCTAAATTAAATGTTACACTGGATTTAGTGAGGACATGTCAAGTTTATTGGAAAGTACAAATGATCGTTCTAATCTGATGATTAGTGCTCATTGAGTAAAGGCTTATAAGTGAAGCATAATGCATGGCATCACGTAGTTTGGGATAGATTGGAATACATGGAGGCTTTTTCGTATCCATTTGAGTCTGAAATTTTGTCACAATAAAGAAAATTGAGCTAGCATAACGTGGGCGTCTGATTCATGTCATTCTGAGTTCTAAATCAAAAGTTATATACAATTTAGTGCGGACATGTCAAGTTGATCGGACAGTTAAAATGATAGTTCTAAACTAATAATTGGTACTCATTGATTAAAAGCTCATAAGTGAAGCATTATGCATGGCATCACGCAGTTTGGGATATATTCGATTTCTTGAAGGCTTTGCATTTATATTTCATTCCTTAATTTTATCACAATATAAAAAATTGAGCTAGCTTAACGTGGGCGTTGGATTCGTGTCATTTTGAGCTCTAAATCTAAAGTGATGGAGGATTTAGTGTTGACATGTGAAGTTGATCGACTAGCTAAAATGATCATTCTAAACGGATCAATGGTTCTCATTGAGTAAAGCCTAATAAATGAATTATAATGCATGGTATCACGCAGTTTGGATTAGATTGGATAACTTAGAGGCTTTGTCGTATCTACTTCATCCGTAAATTTTATCAAAATATAGAAAATTGATCTAGCTTAACATGGGCGTTGGATTTGTGTCATTTTGAGCTCAAAATCTAAATTGACGGACAAGTTTGTGTTGACATATCATGTTGGTCAGCTAACTAAAATGATCATTCTAAACGAATCGATGGTTCTTATTGCGTAAAGGCTAATAACTGAATTACAATGCATGGCATCACGCACTTTGGTATAGATTGGTTTACTTGGAAGCTTTGTCGTATCTATTTGAGTCAAAAATTTTGTCATGGTATAAAAAACTGGGCTAGCATAACGTGGGCGTTGGATTCATGTCATTCTGAGCTCTAAATCAAAAGTTACGGACGATTTAGTGCGTACATGTCAGGCAGATTGGCCAGTTCAAATAATCATTCTAAGCTGAAACTTGGTGCTCATTGAGTAAAGGCTTATAAGTGAAGCATAATGCCTGGCATCACGCAGTTTGGGATAGAATGGATTACTTGGAGGCTATCTCATATATATTTGAGTCTGAAATTTTGTCACAATAAAGAAAATTGAGCTAGCATAACGTGGGCGTTGGATTCATGTCATTCTAAGTTTTAAATCAAAAGTTATGGACGATTCAGTGTGGACATGTCAAGTTGATCGGCCAGTTAAAATGATAATTCTAAACTGATCATTGGTGCTCATTGATTAAAACCTCATTAGTGAAGCACAATGCATGGCATCACGCAGTTTGGGATCCATTGGATTACTTGGAGGCTTTGTCGTAGATCTTTCAGTCTCAAATGTTGTCACAATATAGTATATTGACCTAGCTTAACGTCGGAATTGGATTTGTGTAATTCTTAACTTTAAATCAAAAATTATGGACGACTTAGTGTGGACATATCAAGTTGATTGGTCAGTTCAAATGATCATTCTAATCTGATGATTGGTGCTCATTGATTAAAGGCTTATAAGTGGAGCATAGTGCATGGCATCACATAGTTTGGGATAGATTTGATTACTTGGAGGCTTTGTTGTATCTATTCGAGTCTGAAATTTTGTCACAATAAAGAAAATTGAGCTAGTATAACGTGGGCGTTGGATTCATGTCATCCTGAGTTCTAAATCGAAGTTATGGACGATTTAGTGCGGACATGTCAAGTTGATCGGCCAGTTAAAATGATAATTCTAAACTGATCATTGGTGCTCATTGATTAAAACCTCATTAGTGAAGCATAATGCATGATATCACGTAGTTTGGGATAGATTGGATTACTTGGAGGCTTTGTTGTATCTATTTCATTCTTAAATTTTGTCACAATATATAAAATTGAGCTAGCTGAACGTGGGTGTTGGATTCGTGTCATTCTGAGCTCTAAATCAAAAGTGACGGAGGATTTAGTGTTGACATGTCAAGTTGATCAGTTAGCTAAAATGATCATTCTAAACGGATCAATGGTTCTCATTGAGTAAAGCCTAATAAATGAATTATAATGCATGGCATCACGTTGTTTGGGATAGATTGGATTAGTTGGATGCTTTGTTCTATCTACTTCATCCCTAAATTGTATCACAATATAGAAAATTGAGCTACCTTAACATGGCCGTTGGATTCGTGTCATTTTGAAATCTAAATCTAAATTTACGGACGATTTAGTGTTGACATGTCAAGTTGATTGGCTAGCTAAAATGATCATTCTAAAAGGATCGATGGTTCCTATTAAGTAAAGGCTAATAAATTAATTATAATGCATGGTATCACACACTTTGGGATAGATTGGAGTTTGAAATTTTGTCATAGTATTGAAAATTGAGCTAGAATAACGTGGGCGTAGGATTCATGTCATTCTGAGCTATAAATCAAAAGTTACTGACGATTTAGTGCAGACCTGTCAAATTGATTGGCTAGTTCAAATAATCTTTCTAAGCTTGCATTGCTCTCAAAGATCATTGGTGCTCATGGAGTAAAGGCTTCTAAGTGAAGCATAATGCATGGCATCACGCAGTTTGGGATAGATTGGATTATTTGGAGGCTATGTCCTATCTATTTGAGTCTGACATTTTGTCACAATTAAGGAAATTGAGCTAGCATAATGTGGGCTTTGTATTCATGTCAATCTGGGCTATTAATCAAAAGTTATAGACGATTTAGTGCAGACATATCAAGTTGATTTCCCAGTTAAAATGATCATTCTAAACTGATCATTGGTGCTGACTGATTAAAACCTCATAAATGAACCATAATGCATGGCATCATGCAGTTTGGGATAGATTGGATTACTTGGAGGCTTTGTTGTATCTATTTTATTCCTAAATTTTATCACAATATAGAAAATCGAGCTACATTGACATGGGAATTGGATTCGTGTCATTCTGAGCTACAAATCTAAATTGACGGACGATTTATTGTTGACATGTCAAATTGATCGGCTAGATAAAATGATCATTGTAAACGGATCAATGGTTCTCATTGAGTAAAGGCTAATAAATGAATTATAATGCATGGTATAACACAGTTTGGGATAGATTGGATTACTTGGAAGCTTTGTCGTATCTATTTGAGTCTTAAATTTTGTTGTAATATAGAAAATTGAGGTAGCATAACGTGTTTTTGGATTCATGTCATTATGAGCTCTAAATAAAAAGTTATGGACGATTTCGTGCGAACATGTCAAGTTGATTGGCCAGTTCAACGATCATTCTAAACTGATCATTGGTGCTCATCGAGTAAAGGCTTATAAGTGAAGCATAATGCATGGCATCACGCTGTTTGGGATATATTGGATTACTCGGAGCCTTTGTCGTATCTATTTGAGTCTGAAATTTTGTCACAATATAGAAAATTGATCAAGCATAATGTGGGCGTTGGATTCATGTCATTTTGAAGTCTAAATCAAGTTGATCGGCAAGATAAAATGATCCTTCTAAACTAATCACTGGTGCTCATTTATTAAAACCTCATAAGTGAAGCATAATGCATGGCATCACGCAGTTTGGAATAGATTGGATGATTTGGAGGCGTTGTCTTATCCATTTCATTCCTAACTTTTGTCACAATATAGAAAATTGAGATAGCTTAACATGGGTGTTGGATTCGCGCCATTCTGAGCTTTAAATCTAAAGTAACGGAAGATTTGATGTTTACATGTCAAGTTGATCGGCTAGCTAAAATGATCATTCTAAAAGGATCGATGGTTCCTATTAAGTATAGGCTAATAAATGAATTATAATGCATGGTATCACACACTTTGGGATTGACTGGACTCTGAAATTTTGTCATAGTATAGAAAATTGAGCACGCATAACATGGGCATTGGATTCATGTCATTCTGATCTCTAAAAAAAAAGTTACAGACGATTTAGTGCTAACATGTCAAGTTGATTGGCCAGTTCAAATGAAAATTCTAAGCTGATCATTGGTACTCATTGAGTAAAGGCTTATAAGTGAAGCATAATGCATGGCATCAGGCAGTTTGGGATAGATAGGATTACTAAACGGATCGATGGTTCTCATTGAGTAAAGGCTAATAATGAATTATATTGCATGGCATCACACAATTTGGGATGGATTGGAATACTTGTAGGCTTTGTCGTATCTATTTGAGTCTGAAATTTTGGACTGGTATAGAAAATTGAGCTACCATAACGCGGGCATTGGATTCATGTCATTCTGAGCTCAAAATAAAAGTTACGAACGCTTTAGTGCGAACATGTCAAGTTAATTTTCCATTTCAAATGATCATTCGAAGCTGATCATTGGTGCTCATTGAGCAAGGGCTAATAAATAAATTATAATGCATGGCATCACACATTTTGGGATAGATTGGATTACCTGGATGCTTTGTCGTATCTATTGGTGCTCATTGATTAAAACCTCATGAGTGAAGCATAATGCATGGCATCACGCAGTTTGGGATAGATTGGAATACTTGGAGACTTTTTGGTATCTATTTCATTCCTAAATTTTGTCACAATATAGAAAATTGAGATATCTTTACATGGGCGTTGGATTCATGTCATTATGAGCTCTAAATCTAAATTGACGGTCACATTAGTGTTGAAATGTCAAGTTGATCGGCTAGCTAAAATGATCATTCTAAACGGATCGATGGTTCTCATTGATTAAAGGCTAATAAATGAATTATAATGCATGGCAACACGCAGTTATGGATAGATTGAATTACTTGGGAGCTTTCTTGTAACTATTTGAGTATGAAATTATGTCATAGTAGAGAAAATTGAGCAAGGATAACATGGGCGATGGACTCATGTCATTCTGAGCTCTAAATCAAAAGTTACGGACGATTTAGAAAGGACATGCCAAGTTGATAGGCAGGTTCAAACGATCATTATAAGATGATCATTGGTGCTCATTCAGTAAAGGCTTATAAGTGAAGCATAATGCATGGCATCACGGGGTTTGGGATAGTTTGGATTACTTGGAGGCTTTGTCATATCAATTTGAGTCTGGAATTTTGTCACAATATAGAAAATTGAGATAGCATAACCTGGGGGTTGGATTCATGTCATTCCGTGGTCTAAATCAAGAGTTAAGGACGATTTACTACAGATATGTCAAGTTGATCGGCCAGTTATAATGATAATTCTAAACTGATCATTGGTGCTCATTGATTAAAAGCTTAAAAGTGAAGCATAATGCATGGCATCATGCAGTTTGGGATTGATTGGATTACCTGAAGGCTTTGTCGTATCTATTTCATTCCTAAATTTTGTCACAATACTGAAAATTGAGGTAGTTTAACGTGGGCGTTCGATTTATGTCATTCTCAGCTCTAAATATAAAGTGACGGAGGATTTAGTGTTGACATGTCAAGTTGATCGGCTATCTAAAATGATCATTCTAAACGGATCAATGGTTCTCATTGAGTAAAGGCTAATAAATGAATTATAATGCATGGCATCACGCCGTGTGGGATACATTAGATTACTTGATGGCTTTGTCGTATCTATTTCATTCCAAAATTTTGTCACATTATAGAAAATTGAGCTAGTTTAACATGGGCGTTGGATTCGTGTCATTCTGAGCTCTAAATCTAAATTGACGGACAATTTAGTGTTGACATGTCAAGTTGATATGGTATCTAAAATGATCATTCTAAATGGATCGATGGTACTTATTGAGTAAAGGCTAATAAATGAATTATAATTCATGGCATCACGCGCTTTGGCATAGATTGGATTACATGGAAGACTTGTCGTATCGATTTGAGTCTGAAATTTTGTCATAGTATAGTAAATTGAGCTAGCATAATGTGGGCGATGGATTCATGTCATTGTGATCTCTAAATCAAAAGTTGCGGACGATTTAATGCGGACATTTAAAATTGATTGGACTGTTCAAATGATCATTCTAAGCTGATCATTGGTGCTCATTGAGTAAAGGCTATAAGTGAAACATAATGTATGGCATCACATAGTTTGGGATAGATTGGATTAATTGCTGGCTTTGTCGTATCTATTTGAGTCCGAAATTTTGTCACAAATAGAAAATTGAGATAGCATAACGTGGGCGTAGGATTCATGTCATTCCGAGGTCTAAATCAAAAGTAATGGACGATTTACTGCAGACATGTTAAATTGATTGGCCAGTTAAAATGATAATTCTAAACTGATCATTGGTGCTCATTGATTAAAACCTCAAAGGTGAAGCATAATGCATGGCATCACGCAGTTTGAGATAGATTGGATTACTTGGAGATAGCATAACATGGGCGTTGGATTCATGTCATTCCGAGGTCTAAATCAAAAGTAATGGACGATTTACTGTACAACTTGGCAAGTTAAAATGATAATTCTAAACTAATCATTGGTGCTCATTGATTAAAACCTCAAAAGTGAAGCACAATGCATGGCATCATGCAGTTTGAGATTGATTGGATTACTTGGAGGCTTTGTAATTTCTATTTCATTCCTAATTTTTGTCACAATATAGAAAATTGAGCTAGCATAACATGGGCATTAGATTCGTGTCATTATGAGCTCTTAATCTAAATTAACCAAAGATTTAGTGTTTACATGTCAAGTTGATCGGCTAGCTAAAATGATAATTCTAAACTGATTGATTCTTCTCATTGAGTAGAGGCTAATAAATGAAAAATAACGCATGGCATCATGCAGTTTGGGATATATTGGATTACTTAGACGCTTTCTCCTATCTCTTTGAGTCTGAAATTTTGTCATCGTATTGAAAATTGAGCTAGCATAATGTGGGTATTGGATTTATGTCATTCTAAGCTCTAAATCAAACGTTACGGACAATTTAGTGTTGACATGTCAAGTTGACGGCTAGCTAAAATGATCATTCTAAACGGATTGATGGTTCTCATTGAATAAAACCTTATAAATGAAGCTTAATGCATGGCACCAAGCAGTTTGGGATAGTTTGGTTTTCTTGGAAGATTTGTCGTATCTATTGGTGCTCATTGATTAAAACCTCATAAGTGAAGCATAATGCATGGCATCACGCAGTTTGGTATAGATTGGAAAACTTGGAGAGTTTGTGGTATCGATTTCATTCCTAAATTTTGTCACAATATAGAAAATGTAGCTAGCTTAACATACGCGCTGGATTTGTGTCATTCTGAGCTCTAAATCTAAGGTAACAGACGATTTAGTGTTGACATGTCAAGTTGACCGGCTAGCTAAAATGATCATTCTAAATGGATCAATTGTTCTCATAGGGTAAAGGCTAAAAAATGCATTATAATGCATGGCATTACGCTGTTCGGGATATATTGGATTACTTGGAGGCTGTGTCGTATCTATTTCATTCCTAAATTTTTTCACAGTATAGAAAATTTAGATATCTTAACATGGGCGTTGGATTCGTGTCATTTTGAGCTCTAAATCTAAATTGACAGGCACATTAGTGTTGACATGTCAAGTTGATCGGCTAGCTAAAATGATCATTCTAAACGGATCGATGGTTCTCATTGAGTAAAGGCTAATAAATGAATTATAATGCATGGCATCACGCTGTTTGGGATACATTGGATTACTTGGAAGCTTTGTGGTACCTATTTGAGTCTGAAATTTTGTCATAGCATTGAAAATTGAGCTAGCATAACGTGGGTGTTGAATTCATGTTATTCTAAACTCTAAATCAAAAGTTATGAACGATATAGTGCGGACATGTCAAGTTGATTGACCAGTTCAAATGATCATTCTAAGCAAATCATTGGTGCTCATTGATTAAAGGCTTATAACTGAAGCATAAAGCATGACATCACACAATTTGGGATAGATTGGATTACTTGGAGGCCTTATCGCATATATTTGAGTCATAAATTTTGTCACAATATAGAAAATTGAGCTAGCATAACGTGGGCTTTGGTTTTAGTGCGGACGTGTCAACTTGATCGGCCAGTTAGAATGCTAATTGTAAACTAATCATTGGTGCTCATTGAATAAAACCTCATAAGTGAAGCATAATGCATGGCATCACGCAGTTTGGGATAGATTGGATTACTTGGAGGCAATGTCGTATCTATTTGAGTCAGAAATTTTGTCACCATATAGAAAATTAGGCTAGCATAATGTGGGCATTGGATACATGTCATTCTGAGCTCTAAATCAAAAGTTATGGAAGATTTAGTGCGGATATTTCAAGTTGATCGGCCAGTTAAAATGATCATTCTAAACTGATCATTGGTGCTCATTGATTAAAACCTCATAAGTGAGCTCTAACATGGGCGTTGGATTTGTGTCATTCTGAGCTCTAAATCTAAATTGACAGATGATTTAGTGTTGACATGTCAAGTTCATCGGATAGATAAAATGATCATTCAAAATGGATCAATGGTTCTCATTGAATAAAGGCTAATAATTAAATTATAATGCATGGCATCACACAGTTTAGGATAGATTGGAGTACTTAGAATCTTTGTTGTATCCAATCTATTTCAGTCTGAAATTTTGTCATATTATTGAAAATTGAGCTAGCATAACGTGGGCGTTGGATTCATATCATTCTGAGCTCTAAATCAAACGTTATGGACAATTTACTATGGCATGTCAAGGTGATTGACCAGTTCAAATGATCATTCTAAGCTTATCACTGGTGCTCATTGAGTAACGGCTTATAAGTGAAGCATAATGCATGGCATCACATAATTTGGGATAGATTGGATTACTTGGAGGCTTTGTCGTATCTATTTGAGTCTGAAATTTTGTCACAATCTATAAACTTGAGCTAGCATAATGTGGGCGTTGGATTCATGTCATTCTGAGCTCTAAATAAAAAGTTATGGACGATTTAGTGCGGACATGTCAAGTGGATCGGCCAGTTAAAATGATCATTCTAAACTGATCATTGGTGCTCATTGATTAAAACCTCATAAGTGAAGCATAATGCATGTCTTCATGCAGTTTTGGATAGATTGGATTATCTGAACGGTTTGTCGTATCTATTTCATTCCTAAATTTTATCAAAATGTTGAAAATTAGGCAAGATTAACATGGGCGTTGGATTCGTGTCATTTTGAGCTCTAAATCTAAATTGATATACGATTTAGTGTTGACATGTCAAGTTGATCGGCTAGATAAAATAATCATTCTGAACGGATCAATGGTTCTCATTGAGTAAAGGCTAATAAATGAATTATAATGCATGGCATCACGCAGTTTGGGATAGAGTGAATTATTTTCAAGCTTTGTCGTATCTATTTGAGTCTGAAATTTTGTCATAGTATAGAAAATTGAGCTACCATAATGTGGGCATTGGATTCATGTCAATCTGAGTTCGAAATCAAATGTTACACACAATTTAGGGCGGACATGTCAAGTTGATTGGCCAGTTCAAATGACAATTCTAAGCTGAGCATTGGTGCTCATTGAGTAGATGCATGAAATATAATGCATGAAATAACACTATTTGGGATAGGTTGGATTACTTGGAAGCTTTGTCGTATCTATTTGAGTCTGAAATTTTGTCATAGTATAGAAAATTTAGCAAGCATAATGTGGGCGTTGAATTCATGTCATTCTGAGCTGTAAATCAAAAGTTACGGACGATTTAGTGCAAACATGTCAAGTTGATTGGTTAGTTCAAATGATTATTCTAAGCTGATCATTGGTGCTCATTGAGTAAAGGCTTATATGTGAAGCATAATGCATGGCATCCGCAGTTTGGGATAGATTGGATTACTTGGAGGCTTTGTCGTATCTATTTGAGTTTGAAATTTTGTCACAATATAGAAAATTGAGCTAGCATAACGTGGGCATTGTATTCATGTCATTCTGAACTCTAAATCAAATGTTACAGACGATTTAGTGCAGACATGTAAAGTTGATTGGCCAGTTCAACTGATCTAAGCTGATCATTGGTGCTCATTGAGTAAAGTCTTATAAGCGAATAATAATGCATGCACTACAAGAAAAAATTAATATTTCCGACGGCATTTCCGACGGAAATAAAACCATCAAAATTTTCCAAGGCCTATGCGATGATTTTCCGACGGACTTCCGATGGAATTTTTTTTTCGGTGATCCATCGGTATTTTCTGACGCATGCACTACCGTCGGGAAATCGATGGTAAGACCTGACGGCTTTCCATCCATTTTCCAACGAATGTAGGCGTCGGGATATCCTCTTAAAACCATCTGAAATTGCCAACAAAGTACAAGCCGTCGGTTTTTTCCAACTATTTCCTGATGGAATGTTGTTTTTACTATACGTTTAGAATCCGTCCGGAACATATTGATGGGCTGACGTCGAGTATAGTTGTTGATCATCGGAAAAATCAGACAGTGGTCGAAAAGCATTGAAAAGCGGTCGGAAACAGAATATTCTTAAGAATAATCTATTAAAAATTTGTGATTTTCTGTTAAAAATTCGTAATAATATATTAAAAATTCGTAATAAACTGTTAAAAATTCGTGATAATTTTCTAATTTTCAATATAAATATGCTATGCCCCTTAACAATTTCACCAGAACAAAAAATCTTAAGAAAATGTCTTCTTTGGGTTCTTATGATTATTTTCGATCGTGGATGGATAAACCTTGGTATGATTCAACAACAGGGGAATTGACTGATGAATTTGTGCAAGGTGTTCAAGAGTTCATGACATTTGCATCAAACAATAGCATGATATCGGAATCCGGTAAAATGTATTGTCCATGTATTAAATGTTGAAATCATAGATTAATCTCTGTTAGAGAAGTACATAATCATTTCTATAGGACTGGATTTATGCTGAGTTACAAAATTTGGTATTCACATGCAGAAACTGATGCAACGATGCAATATTATGGTAGTACTTCAAAAAGGTTAGATAGTACTAATGTTAGGGTAGAGGAACTGGCATCACAAGTTGATATAAACGTAGGCATTGTTCAGATGGTGAATGATGCATTTCGTGAACAAAGAGCAACATACACTGAGGATAGTAGTAGAATAGAGGAACCTAATTTGGAAGCCCAAAACTTTTTTGATATGTTAGATGCATCGAAGCAGCCTTTATATAAAGGATGTAGAGATGGATTATCACCTTTATCTGCTGCAAACAGGTTGCTAACGATAAAGACAGATTTCAACTTGGTTGAAGATTGTGTGAATGCGATAGCTGATTTTGTTAGAGATATATTACCTGAAGATAATATTGCACCTGCTTCATATTCGAGGTTCAAAAACTTGTAGCTGGTCTTGGATTTCCATATCAGATGATCGATGTATGTATTAACAATTGCATGATCTATTGGAGAAATGATGAAAACCGCATGAAGTGCCAATTTTGTCACAAACCTCGATTTCAAGAGACAAGCGGCAGAGTACCTATTCCGCATAAACGGATGTGATATTTTTCATTAACAGAGAGATTAAAGAGGTTATATAATCCGAACACATGGCAAAACCTATGAGATGACATGCAGAAGATAATTCGAATGGAGAAATTGTGCATTCCTCGAATGCTGAAGCATGGAAACATTTTCAACAAGTTTATCCAAGTTTTGAATATGAGCCTAGGAACGTATACCTCGGGTTATCTACATATGGAATCAACCTTTTGGGAAGCATGGGAGGCAATACTCATTGTGGCCAGTTATCGTGACACCTTATAATTTGCCTCCTTTGTTGTGCATGAAACGACAGTTTTCGTGTCTAACAATTCTCGTCCGCGGTCCACAACATCCTAAGCGATTGCTTGATATGTTTTTGCAGCCACTAATTCATGACTTAAAAATACTGTGGGAAAATTGTGTCGAAGCATTCGATGTTTCCAACCAACATAACTTTTTGATGCGATCAGTACTTATGTGGATCATAAATGATTTTCCAGCATATGGTATGATATCACGATGGTCGACGCATGGAAGATTAGCATACCCATATTGTCAAGATAATACTGATGCGTTCCAACTGAAACACGGACAAAACGCTAGTTAGTTCGATTGTTCGTCGATTTCTACCACAAGATCATCCATATCGCTTCACGACATTGTTTAGGAAAAACAAAAAAAAAATTTGATGGTCCACCTCCTATTCTTGACAAGAATTATATGATGACTCAACTTAGAGATTTTGGTGGTGAGAGAATGGCTTCATGTGGAGGTAACGGACATTACCCTATTGATGGTAGTAGCGAATACCATAATTGGCACAAGAAGAGCATTTTTTAGATTTACCATATTGGAAGGACCATTTGTTGCACCATAATCTAGATGTTATGCACAATGAGAAAAACGTTTTTGACAACATAATGAATACCGTAATGTCAAAAGATAATTTGAAAGTTAGATTGGATTTGCTAGATATTTGTTTTCGGAAGGAACTACATGTAATGTCAAATGGAAAATCATTGTCTCCCACATTCCGGTTGGATGCGCATGCAAAAGACGAATTCTTTGACTGAATTAAGCATAGTGTCAAATTGCCCGATGGATACACATCTAATCTTCATAATTGTGTCGATACTACTGTAGGCAAATTTTCATGGATGAAAAGTCATGATTTTCATGTATTCATGCAATGACTATTCCCATTTGCCTTTAGCGATCTTCTGCCTAAAAACATCTACGGAACAATTGCGGTTACGTTTACATTATTTTATATATAAATAATCATAATTTCATATATTATATGATATTAAATTTATGATTATTTATTTTTTCCATACTTTAATTATATATAAATTATCTTTTTCTGATAATACTTCATTTCAGATTATTATAATTAGAATAAACTATACTAAACCAAAAAATATTGGAAATAAATATTTATAAATATATTTTTAAATTTATCTACAAAAATATAAATTTTTTTTTGAAATATCCTCACCCGACGGATTTCCGACGCCGTTGGTAATTCTATCGGAAATCTGTCGGCAAACCGTCAAAACCATCGACAATCATCTAATTTACAAATTTATTTTTAAATTTATCTATATATTTTTTTGAAATATTGATTTCCTCACCCGACAGATTTCAATATTTATTGGAAATTAGAAGATATTTTAAGTAACATATGTACATGACTTAATCTATTTTATTATTAATTGATTTGAATTGAAAAGTAACATAATTTAGAATGGTATTGAAATTTGTTTCAAATTGTTCAGCTCTGTATGTAATCGATTGAATCCAAAATAAGTATACCATTTTTTATATTTTATTGGATCATATATAGACGATTATATTTTGTATAGTGAATCATATATAGACGATCCAAAATAAGTTTTGTTTTGAAACAGTTTGTGTAGTGAATCCTTAATGAAATTCTTATACTAAGAATAATAAAATAATAGAAACAGTACATTTCCTACATATATATGGATACGAATTACATTGAGTTCAAAATACATTATCGTTTTAACTCAACATTCAAGAAACATGTAGTATAAATATAAATATTTTTATACTTTAATTATACATAATATTTTTTTTCAAAATATTGATTTATGGAACTGACGGATTTCCGACGGCTTTGATAATTCCATCGGAAAGCCATCGAAAAACCGTCAAAATCGTATTTGCAACGTGGACAGACTATTTGTCGATCATCCACGGGTTCTAAGCAGTCGGACGGATTTCTGACGGCCAAATGCAGGAAACATAATTCCCAACCTGGGCTTTCGCAAAAATATTTATTAAATTCCCGACGGAAATTACTGTCGGAAATATCTAATATAACCTATAGTCGTTTTTTCTCCTTTTTCTCTCTCGCGTTTCTCTCCTCCTCTGCCTCTTCGCCTCCCCACCGCTCTCGTCGCCGGAAATCACTTTTCTTCTTCACCTCCCGCCGCTGTCGTCGCAAATCATGTAAGATTTTTTTTATATGAAGTGCTTGGGGTAGAATATGATATAAAACTGTCTCTGCTTCGTTTCAAATTTGAACCATTTGTGAGTTTGCGTTGTTGGCATTGTGGCAAGAGTCACTGTTGTATAGGAGAAGCCTATACATATATTACATAATCTGGTCGGACCTTTTCCCAAATAAATACAGAAAGTCTTGTTTTTTCTTTATGGAAGTTGTAATATTTGATCCGAAAAAACTGTTTGTATAAAAGCAAAAAGCAGTTTTTTATTACTAATGAGTCTTTACAAGCCTGTTAATTTGGAAACCAAAGAGTAGTTAACGACGGTTGTTCTTCGACTATTTGTCGATCCTCGAAAAGGGAAAATCGGTGTTTTTGCCGGAGTTGTTCCATTGTAGCTTCTGTTTTTTTCTTTTCCGGAAAAATAAAGGTCGAACTTCGTAAATTGTTTGACTTGTGAGGCCAAATTTGTTCGATAGACTCATTCTATGGTTTGTGAAGAGCCAGTGCTTTACTACGCTTCGGTATTCGATTTTATCTAAACTCATAGAATCAAAAGATGGTTTGATGCGGAAAGTTTGTGATTCTTTTTTTTACTAACTTTTGATGGTGCATTTGTTGAATTACGTTTGAATGGTTGCATGAGTGCAAACTGTTTGTTTAAATGTCTGAAAGCCAACTTACAGTTGCTCATTCTGCTTTTCTTAGCTGTTTATCAATGTAAACGATAGGTTTTGTGTATAATTAGGGCAGCGAGGTAGAAATTTGTAGCTTGATTGGGACATGTCTTCATATCTGTTTCTCATGTTGTAATTCGTGTAGTAAAATTATGAGGTGCCGTAACGTCATTACATTAGTTTTTCATTCAATGTATCATAAAAATCAAAGGTGAAATGTACTTAACTTTTGTTTTAAAAGTTAAAAAAAGCATTTTATTTTAGATGAAATAATGTTACTTATTATCTATCTAAAAATTACTCAACTAATAATGAAAATTACAAAATACAAGTGATTACGAGAGTGAAAACTAATTAATTTTATACTAAAAATTGGAAAACTTTTTTAAAAACATTTCATTAAAATAAAAATAATTGATTATTATTTTAAATAATTTAATGTTTTCAAAGAAAAAATGGCAAATAGTAAATGTAGATATACTGATAAATGTCAAAATCATAATGTTTTAAGGTCGTATCAAAAGTACCAAAGACGTGGTGAGTTGTCTACTCCGAGTTGTATATCAACTCAAATTCCAGAATCTGTAAATGATTCTTTTCGACCAATGACAATTGAAGAATTGGTTCAGCAGTCTGGTCGTGAACTTCTTATTTTTCTCGATCCGAGATATCAAGGAAATTCGACATGGTAAATTCAATTTTCTATAATTATATTTAAAATAATTATTTTAACACTATTTTAATAAAAATTTGTAGTTTGGTATTTCAAACAATGGAATAAGCAAATATATATTAAAGATGTTTCATTCTCTTTTGAACAAACCATATACGAAATTTAGAGATATTCCGTACGAAAAACATCAGATTTGGTTGAAAACGTTTGCGATACATTAATTTATTTTTAAATATATAATTGTGTTAAGTAGTTTTTAATAATATTTCTAGTAATATATAAGTAAATTTCGCAGCAATAATTTACATGGGATCCCATGAACACAAAATTGGTGGAAGAAACTTTTCATAAAGAGGTTGGAGTACAATTCTCCCGCCACATGAACGAGTGGAAACAAAAATGGAAAAAGGGAAAAGATAAAACAAGAGGGTTGAATGAGACGTTTGGAACAACTTTATTCGTTATTGGGAATCTTCCAGCGCTAAGGTCATCTCGAGGACTAATTCGGGAAACTGGAAGAGCGACCGAGTAGGCAAAGGCATTTACATTCACAATGCCGGATCAACTAGTTTTCTGAGACGAGCCAATCTATTGGTAAATTAATTATTATATTAATTTTACTTATTGTTATTTGAAAAATTTTAAATTATTAATTTAGAATTTTTTTACTTTTATGCACAAGAATTTGGAGCGCCCCCAGATCAATTGCAACTTTTCGAGGCCGTCCACACGAAAAAAATACTGGTGGCATCCAAGATGGTCTTGTTAATGAGATCATTGAAAAAGTAAAAAAGAAAAATTGATATTTTAACTCAACAGTCTCATGTTGGTTCTTCATCTTTGGTCGCCGAATTGTCTCGTTCTGAGATTAACCATCTCGTTCTTGATGTAAATTTGATTTTTCTTTTTATTTATTTTTATATTTAATATTATAATATCTTTTTAATAATATTTTTTTGTTTTTACAGGAAGTACCATTTTCTAAGGGTCGTCATCAAGGACTCGGGAGAGTTGTAGATACCGGTGGTGCAACATCTACGGCTAGAAACGAGGAGAATGACAAGATAAAAAACAAATGGCGGCTATGGAGATAGAGATGAAGAATCTTAAAAATACTGTATTGGATGGAGAGGTGAAGTGAACTAGACGAGGGGTGATTAACCTCGTGATAAATCACAACTTAGAAGCTAGGAGGGCTGGTCTCAACTAGGGTACTAAGCGATAGAGTTTTAGGAGAAAAACTCGTAGGAAAAAGTTCTATCTTTATTAATAATCAAAAGTTTTTGAACTACAATATTGAAGGAGCGTTATTAATATTCTCGGTAGCCTTGACTTTTTAGGGTCGACCAAAAATAAAAATGGAAAAGTTACAAAAGTGCATACGGAAAATTACAAAAAGGAAATAACTAAAAAAAGACAACTACCAAAATTGTTCTTGACTCAAAAATGGAAAACTACTAATTCCTATCCTGAAAAACAGAAAGGGCAATTATATAATTGAAAACTACTAATTCCTATCCTGAAAAACAGAAAAGGCAATTATATAATTGAAAACTTACCTTTTTTACCCTTGGGCCAAGAAATGGAAGGTGGCCGACCTTGTGGGTTGCACGCGCCTAGCTCATAGCCTTCAACTTGGAGTAGGGTTACGAAATGTTGGGCCTTGACCTCTTTTTCCACGAGAGCCCAAGTCTTTGGAGTCCTTTGCAATGTTGAGAAACCCTTGGATTCTTCCATGTACTCTTGGCCTAATGCTCCTTGTCCTTGGTCTTCTAGGAGTTTGTCTACTCACAAGCTGAACTTGTGGAAAAATGCCCTTGTTCTACTCCTTGTCATGGCTCCTGGTGGCACCACTGGTGTAGAGAGTTCATCCAGATTCATGCCTTGAAGCTGGTAGATGAATCGATCCGAGTCTTCTTGTGTAGAGGTGGAAATGATGGTACAATAGCCTGAGCCGGCTGGATTGTGCATGGAGCTGGCCGAGTTGCGATCGGAGCCAGCCAGATTGATTTGTGAGCTGGCGGCATCACCAATTAGGCTGGCGGTGTCATTCACGTCGCCGCCAGTTGGGCCGGAGGTTTGGCCCTCTCTGCCAGAAAAGTTGGTTGGCCCGGCCAAGCTGATCATAGGGCCGGTGGTACCGCTTGGCCCGGCAGACGCGCCAAATGGCCCGGCTGTCTCGGGCAAGCCTTCTGGTTGGCCATTTTGGTCTTCTGGCTGGCCAGACGATCAAATGTCCTCATCATCCCCTCCCCCCTTCAGTAGGTTTGGACCTCAAAACTGGCTCATCTACAAGGAAAGGAGTTAAATCAGTCACATTAAATGTGTTAGACACATTAAACTCACCTGGAAGTTCAATCCGGTAGGAGTTGTTGTTGATCCTCTCCAGCATTCTAAATGGTCCATCTCCTCTTGGGGCCAGCTTGGAACTCCTTAGATTGGGGAACCTCTCTTGTCGTAGGTGTAGCCACACCCAATCGCCTTGTTGAAAGATCATTTCTCTTCTCCCTTTGTTGGCGTGAGTCACGTACTGCCCAGTACTCTTCTCAAGGTTCTCTGCTACCTTCTGGTGTATCTTCTTGATGAGTTCTGCCTTAGATACTCCATTGAGTTTGGTCATTTCTGCTGGGGGTAGTGGTGTTTGCTCTAAAGGCGTTTGAGGGTTGAAACAGTAGACCACTTCAAAAGGGGTCTTCTTTGTGGCTGAATGCACTGCTCGGTTGTAAGCAAACTCTATAAATGGCAGGCACTACACCCATGTCTTGAGGTTCTTTCCTAGTGTGGTCATGAGAAGAGCCGACAATGTCCGGGTTCCTACTTTATTTTGGCCATCTGTTTGACGATGGCAGGTGGTAGAGAAAAGCAGCTTTGTGCCCAGCTTTATCCAGAGGGTCCTCCAGAAGTGGCTGAGAAATTTGGTGTCTCTGTCTGATACGATGGTCCTTGGCACTCCTTGAAGTCGTACTACCTCCCTGCAGAACAGTTCAGTTGTTTGCGTGGCATCATTAACATTGGCACATGGTATGAAAGGTGCCATCTTGGAAAATTGGTCCACCACTACAAAGATAGCATCCTTGTGGTTGATCTTGGGCAGACCTAGAATGAAGTTCATGGAAATGTCCACCCATGTATGTGTAGGGATGGGCAGAGGGAGATACAACCCGTGAGGGTGCATTTGGGACTTCGCCTTCTTGCAAGTGATGCACCTTGCACAATGGGCTTCTACTGACCTCTGGATGTGTGGCCAATAGAAGTGCTCCTTTACCAATTCTAGTGTCTTGTCAACACCAAAGTGGCCCATAAGACCTCCTCCATGAGCTTCTCGGGTGATAACCTCTCGTAGAGATCCTTGTGGTATGCACATCTTTCTTTGACGGAACAAGAACCCATCATGGATATAGAACTTGCCATGACTCCCTGTGCCACACTCCTTGTTGCTATCAGCAAAGTCAGGATCATCCTTATACAGGTCCTTGATGTGCTCGAATCCTAAGACCTTTGCTTCCATTGTAGATATCAAAGCAAACCTCCTTGATAATGCATCAGCTTCCACATTATCCTTTCCCTTCTTGTACTTGATGACGTAAGGGAAAGTTTCTATAAACTCCATCCACCTAGCATGTCTACTCTTGAGGTTGGTTTGCCCTTTAAGGTGTTTGAGAATCTCGTGATCAGTGTTGATGACAAACTCCTTGGACAACAAGTAATGTTGCCAAGTCTCCAAAGCTCGGACTAGGGCATAGAGCTCCTTGTCGTAGGTGGGATAATTCAGTGAGGCCCCACCTAACTTCTCACTGAAGTATGCCACTGGCCTTCCTCCTTGAGTTCGCACTGCTCCTATGCATATTCCAGAGGCATCACACTCCACTTCAAACGTCTTGTTGAAGTCGGGCATGACTAGTACTGGTGCATGCGTGAGGCTGTCCTTCAAGACCTGGAATGCCTTCTCTTGAGATTCTCCCCAGCTGATTCCCACATTCATCTTCACTACTGCCGTCAATGGTGAGGCAATGCTGCTGAAGTTGGGCACAATTCTTCTGTAGAAGCTGGCCAGGCCATGGAAGCTTCTCACTTGGCTGATGTTGCTCGGTGTTGACCATTCTTGTATGGCTCGAATCTTCTCTTCATCAACCTGTAATCCCTGTGAACTTACAACAAAGCCTAAGAAAACAAGATTGCCAGTACAAAAGGTGCACTTCTTGAGATTGGCATAAAACTCTTCTTGTCGAAGGGTTTTTAAGAACCATCTCAAGATGTGTAAGGTGTTCCCGTAGGCATTTACTGTAAACAAGTATGTCATCAAACTAGACTACTACAAACTTACTGATGTACGCCCTAAGAACTTGGTTCATAAGACGCATGAAGATGCTTGGGGCATTAGTCAAGCCAAATGGCATGAGTGTCCACTTGTAGAGCCCTTGCTTTGTCTTGAAAGCAGTCTTCCACTCATCAACATCCTTCATCCTGACCTGGTGGTATCCACTCTTGAGGTCTATCTTGGAGACCACTGTGGCTCCACTCAGCTCATCTAGCATGTCATCCAGCCTTGGTATAGGGTGCCAGTACTTGACTGTGATGTTGTTGATGGCTCGGCAGTCTACACTCATTCGCCAAGTCCCATCCTTCTTGGGGACTAGTAACACTGGTTCGGCACATGGACTGAGGCTCTCTCGAGCATAGCCTTTCTCTAGGAGCTCCTTAACCTGCTTCTCAAGCTCCATGGACTCCTCTGGACTCATCCGGTAGGCTGGTCGATTGGGTAAGGCTGCTCCGGGCACGATGTCGATCTGGTGTTCTATGCCGCGTAAGGGAGGTAAGTCTGCTGGTATCTCCTCAGGGAATACATCCTGGAATTTTTTGAGGAGGGCTGCTACTTCAGGAGGTAGCTCTACCTGTTCTTTCTCTACACTCAAACCTCTTTGAAAACCATTAGTAACATTAAGTCCTTTGAGGCTAAAGCTCTCCGGACATGACTCGGCTGAATGAGAAAATTAGATTTAATGAATTTCTTTTCCTTACGCATTTCCTGTTGTAGCTCGTGTACCTGTGCAGGGGTGAGAGGAGCTAGGCTAACCTTTATCTTATCGTGCACAAATGTGTATAGGTTGGTCCGGCCATCATGCCTTGTCTCCTTGTCGAACTGCCATGGTCTTCCTAGCAGAAGATGACCAGCTTGCATGGGCACCACGTCACAAACTACTTGATCCTGGTATCTGCCCACACTGAATGGCATGGTTACTTGCTCATGGATCTTGAGCTCCACCTTGTCATCAATCCATCTCAGTCGATATGTCCGGGGGTGCTTTGTCTTCTCTAGACCTAGCTTATCAACCATATAGGCACTAGCCACATTAGTGCAAGAACCACCATCTATGATGAGATTACATACCTTGCCCTTGATGGTGCACCAGCTGTGGAAGATGTTCTCCCTCTGAATGGTCTCGGAGAGGTCTACCATTGCACTGAGGATGCGTCTAGTGACCAGTACTTCCCTCACATCAGGGTACTCTGTGTCACCATAGTCTGCTTCTGGTTCAAAGTCCTCTTTATCTTGAGACTCATATTCTCCAGCTTCTTTGATCAGCATGACTCGGTTGTTTGGGCACTTCCTTGAGATGTGACCGCAACCCCTACACTTAGAGCAAGTGATATCATGGGATCTCCAAGGGTTAAAAGACTTACTAGGCTCTCTCTGGTCACGGGTTTGCTCAGGAGGTTTGCTCTTGAACCATGATTCGATTTCTATACTCTTGCCCTTGTCCACGGCTTGGTGCTAATGATTGGTTCCCAAGGCATCTTAGGTTTGCTGCGTATGTCTTGGCTCTTACGCTTGATGTGCTGTTCAGCCTGAACAAAGAGGTGGAACAAGTCCTTGAAGTCATTGTAGATTTGTCTCTCCACTTTACGGCTGATCCTTTCGTGCAATCCATCCAAGGACTGAGCCATCAATGCTTCCTCATTGTCATTGAGCTCCAGCCTGTTCCTTAGTCTCTCAAACTCCTCGTAGTACTCCTCTACTAATCTTGTGCCCTGTTTAAGAGTACGAAAACGTCGTTGGAAATATCTATGTAAATAAGGAGGGACAAACCTTTGCCTCATGAGATCCTTTATGTCGACCCAAGAATCTACGGTCCTCAATCTCCTTCTCCTACGGTCAGAAGCCTCACGATCCCACCAGATGAGGGCATTATCCGTGAGTTGTGCTACTGCCATGGAGACTCTCCTAGGGCCTAGTTTGTTGTAATGGTCGAAGATGTGATCCGTCCTTCTTTCCCAATCTTGGTAGGCCTCGGGGTCTACTTTCCTGCAAAACTAGGAGGTGTTAGCTTGACATCGTGACTGTTTACCCGATCGTAGGCATAGTCATCTCCATCCTCATGATATCTAAGGGGCATCCTTGGCCTCTAGTGATGACCATAGGGCTCGTAACCATTTTGGGTTGGTATTTAATGGAAGGGTGAAGTGAACCAGACGAGGGGTGATAAACCTCGTGATAAATCACAAACTTAGAGCTAGGAGGGCTGGTCTCAACTAGGTTCTAAGCGCACAAGATTCTTGAGAGGAAACTTGTAAGAAAATTCGTTCTTTATTGATTAGCAAAAAGGTTGTCGAACTACAATGCTGGAAGGAGCCTTATTAATATGCTCGACAGCTTGACCTTCTAGGATCGACTCAAATAAAGAAAAGAAAAGTTTACAAAAGTGCACAAATGGAAAAGATGCAAAAGTGTATAACCGAAAAAGGACCTATTCCTAAAATGTTCTTGACTCAAATATGTAAAGAATCTAGATCCTACCCTGCAAAACAGAAAAAGGCATATATTCGAATTGAAACTTACCTTACTTACCTCATGGCCAAGAAATGGAAGGTGGCCATATTTGTGGCATGCACGCGCCTTGCTCCTAGTCTTCGACTTGGAGTAGGGTTAAGAATCTTTGGGCCCTGACCTCTCTTGCCTCTAAAGCCCAAGTCTCTGAAGTTCCTTGCATTGTTGAGAAGCCTTTGGAGTCTTCTTTGTACTTCTGGCCCATTGTCCTTAGTCGATCTTCCTCTAGGAGCTTGTCCACCCATAAGCTGAACTTGTGGAAGAGTGCTCTTGATCTACTCCTTGTCATTGCTCCTGGTGGCACTACTAGTGTGGATACTTCTTCTAGATGCATGTCCTGAAGCTGGTAGCTTATCTGGTCCGAGTTTCCTTGTGTAGAAGTTGAAATGCTCGTGCACTCGGCTGGATCGGCTGTACCGGCTGGAATGTGCGAGGTACTGGCCGGCATGCCGTCAGGACCGGCCAAGTTGATCCCGGAGTCGGCGGCATCACCAAGGGGACCGGCGGTGTCATCCATGTCGCCACCAAGTGTGCCGGAAGCTTGGGCCTCTCTGCCGGCAATGCTGGTTGGTCTGGTCCTATTGGTCGAGGGTCCGGCGGTACTGCTTGGGCTGGCAGACGTGCCAGATGGCCCGGCTGTCTCAGGAAAGCTTCCTGGTCGGCCAGTATGGTCTCCTGGCTGGACATACGACCTGATGTCCTCATCATCCCCTCCCTCTTCAGTAGGTTTTGACCTCAAAACTGGTTCATCTGCATGGAAAGGGGCTAAGTCAGTTACGTTGAACGTGTTGGACACATTAAACTCACCTGAGAGCTCGATCTGGTAGGCGTTGTTGTTGATCCTCTCCAGCACTCTGAATGGTCCATCTCCTCTTGGTGCTAGCTTGGAACTCCTTAGGTTGGGGAACCTCTCCTGCCGTAGGTGTAGCCACACCCGATCGCCTGGTTCAAAGATCACCTCCTTTCTTCCCTTGTTGGCATGAGTCACGTACTGCCCGGTCCTATTCTCCAAGTTTTCTGCTACCTTCTGGTGTAACTTCCTTATGAACTCTGCCTTGGATGCTCCGTTGAGGTTGGTCATCTCTGCTAGTGGCAGTGGTGTTTGCTCCAATGGGGTGAGAGGGTTGAAGCCGTATACTACTTCAAATGGTGTCTTCTTGGTTGCTGAGTGCACAGCTCGGTTGTAAGCAAACTCTATGAATGGCAGGCACTCCACCCAAGTCTTGAGGTTCTTCCCTAGTGTAGTCCTTAGAAGAGTTGATTGTGAGTTGACAACTTTAGTTTGGCCATCGGTTTGAGGATGGCAGGTGGTAGAGAAGAGTAGCTTCGTGCCTAGCTTCCTCCAAAGGGTCCTCCATAAATGGCTGAGGAACTTGGTGTCCCGGTCTGATACGATGGTCCTTGGCACTCCATGAAGCCGTACTATCTCCTTGAAAAACAGCTCGGCTGTTTGCATGGCATCATTGACATTGGCACACGGGATGAAGTGTGCCATCTCGGAGAATCTGTCCACCACTACAAAGATTGCATCCTTGTGGTTGATCTTGGGCAGGCCTATAACAAAGTCCATTGAGATGTCCACCCATGGATGTGTAGGTATGGGCAGTGGAAGATACAACCCGTGAGGTTGCACTCGGGACTTTGCCTTCTTGCAAGTGATGCATCTTGCACAATGAGCTTCTACTGTCCTCTAGATGTGTGGCCAGTAGAAGTGCTCCTTGACCACTGCTAGAGAATTGTCGACACCAAAGTGGCCCATGAGTCCTCCTCCATGAGCTTCTCGGATGATAAGCTCCCTCAATGATCCTTGTGGTATGCACAGCCTTCTCTCTCGGAACAAGAATCCCTCATGAATGTAGAACTTGCCATGACTCCCTGTGCCACACTCCTTGTAGCTCTCAGCAAAGTCAGGATCATCCTTGTATAGGTCCTTGATGTGCTCAAATCCTAGGACCTTTGCCTCCATGGTTGATATCAAGGAAAACCTCCTTGATAGTGCATCGGCTACCACATTGTCTTTGCCCTTCTTGTACTTGCTGACGTACGGGAAGGTCTCTATGAACTCCATCCACCTGGCATGTCTCCTCTTGAGATTGGTTTGACCTCTGAGGTGTTTGAGAGTCTCATGATCAGTGGGGATCACAAACTCCTTAGACAGCAAGTAATGCTGCCAAGTCTCCAATGCTCGGAAAAGGGCATAAAGCTCCTTGTCATAAGTGGGGTAGTTCAGTGAGGCACCACCTAGCTTCTCACTGAAGTATGCCACTGGTCTCCCTCCTTGGGTTAGTACTGATCCTATGCCTATTCCAAAGGCATCACACTCCACTTCAAACGTCTTGTTGAAGTCGGGCAGGAATAGCACTGGTGCATGTGTAAGGCTGTCCTTCAAGGCCTGGAATGCCATCTCCTGAGCTTCTCCCCAGCTGAATCCCACGTTCTTCTTCACTACTGCCATAAATGGTGAGGAAATTATAGAAATTGAGCTAGCATAACGTGGGCGTTGGATTCGTGTGAGTCTGAGCACTAAATCAAAAGTTACAGACGATTTAGTGCGGAGATGTAAAGTTGATTGGTCAGTTCAAATAATCATTCTAAACTGATCATTGGTGCTCATTTAGTAAAGGCTTATAAGTGAAGCATAATGCATTGCATCACGCAGTTTGGGATAAATTGGTTTACATGGAGACTTTGTCGTATCTATTTGAGTCTGAAATTTTGTCAGAATATAGAAAATTGAGCTAGCATAATGTTGGTGTTGGATTCATGTCATTCAGAGCTCTAAATCAAACGTTACACGCGATTTTGTGCAGATTTATCAAGTTGATTGGACAGTTCAAATGGTCATTCTAAACAGATCATTGGTGCTTATTGAGTAACGGCTTATAAGTGAGCATAATGCATGGCATCACGAAGTTTTGGATAGATTGGTTTACTTGAAGGCTTTGTCATATATATTTGAGTGTGAAATTTTGTCACAATATAGAAAATTGAGCTAGCATAACGTGGGCGTTGAATTCATGTCATTCTGAGCACTAAATCAAAAGTTACGGATGATTTAGTGCCGACATGTCAAGTTGATTGGTCAGTTCAAAAGATCATTCTAAGCTGATCATTGGTGCTTATTGAGTAACGGCTTATAAGTTAAGCATAATGCCTGGCATCACGCAGTTTTGGATAGATTAGTTTACTTGGAGGCTTTCTCTTATCTATTTGAGTAAGAAATTTTGTCACAATATAGAAAATTGAGCAAGCATAACGTGGGCTTTGGATTCATGTGAGTCTGAGCACTAAATCAAAAGTTACAGACAATTTAGTTAGGACATGTCAAGTTGGTTGGTCAGTTCAATAATCATTCTAAGCGGGTCATTGAAACTTGTTGAGTAACGGCTTATAAGTGCAGCATAATGCATCGCATCACGTAGTTTTAGATAGATTGGTTTACTTGTAGGCTTTGTCGTATGTATTTGAGTCTTAAAAATTGTGATAATATAGGAAATTGAGCTAGCATAACGTGGGCATTGGATTTATGTCATTCTGAGCTCTAAATCAAAAGTTACAGACGATTTAGTGCAGACATGTCAAGTTGATTGGTCAGCAAATGATCATTCTAAACTTATCATTCGTGCTCATTTAGTAAAGGCTTATAAGTGAAGCATAATGCATTGCATCACGCAGCTTGGGATAAATTGGTTTACATGGAGGCTTTGTCATATCTATTTGAGTCTGAAATTTTGTCACAATACAGAAAATGGAGCTAGCATAATGTTGGAATTGGATTCATGTCATTCTGAGCTCTAAATCAAACGTTACATGCGATTTAGTGCGGATTTATCAAGTTGATTGGACAGTTCAAATAATCATTCTAAACTGATCATTGGTGCTTATTGAGTAACGGCTTATAAGTGAGCATAATGCATGGCATCACGAAGTTTTGGATAGATTGGTTTAGTTGAAGGCTTTGTCGTATCTATTTGAGTCTGAAATTTTGTCACAATATAGTAAATTGAGCTAGCATAACGTGGGCGCTGAATTCATGTCATTCTGAGCACTAAATCAAAAGTTACGGACGATTTAGTGCCGACATGTCAGGTTGATTGGTCCGTACAAATGATCATTTTAAGCTGATCATTGGTGCTTATTGAGTAACGGCTTATAAGTGTAGCATAATGCATGGCATCACGCAGTTTTAGATAGATTGGTTTACTAGGAGGCTTTGTCGTATCTATTTGAGTCTGAAATTTTGTTACAATATAGAACATTGAGCTAGCATAACGTGGGCGTTGGATTTATGTCATTCTAAGCTCTAAATCAAAAGTTACAAACGATTTAGTGCGGACATGTCATGTTTATTGGTCAGTTCAAATGATCAATCTAAGTTGACCATTGGTGCTCATTGAGTAACGGCTTATAAGTGAAGCATAATGCATGGCATCACGCAGTTCGGGATAGATTGATTTACTTGAAACCTTTTTCGTATCTGTTTGAGTCTAAAATTTTGTCACAATATGAAAAATTGAGCTAGCATAACGTGGGCGTTGGATTCATGTCATTCTGAGCTCTAAATCAAAAGTTATGGATGGTTTGGTGCGGACACGTCAGGTTGATTAGTTATTTCAAATGATCTTTCTAAGCTGATTATTGGTGCTCATTGAGTAAAGCCTTATAAGTGAAGCATAATGCATGGCATCACGCAGTTTGGGAATGATTGGATTTCATGGAGGCTTTGTCGTATCTATTTGAGTCATAAATGTTTTCATAGTATAAAAATTTGAGCTACCATAATGTGGGCGTTTGATTCATGTCATTGTGAGGCCTAAATCAAAAGTTACGGACGATTTAGTGCGGACATGTCAAGTTGATTGGTCAATTAAAACGATCACTCTAAGCTGATCATTGGTGCTTATTGAGTAAAGGCTTATAAGTGAAGAATAATGCATGACATCTCTCAGTTTCGGATAGATTGGATCACTTTGAGGCTTTTTCATTTCTATTTGAGTCTGAAAAATTGTAATAGTATAGA
The DNA here is from genome assembly GCA_018901935.1 of Pugionium cornutum. Lineage (NCBI taxonomy): Eukaryota > Viridiplantae > Streptophyta > Magnoliopsida > Brassicales > Brassicaceae > Pugionium > Pugionium cornutum. Next base: position 15,152,495 of record CM032165.1, on the reverse strand, counting down.
AAATTGAGCTAGCATAACGTGGGCGTTGGATTCATGTCATTCTAAGCTTTGAATCAAAAGTTACAGACGATTTAGTGCGGACATCTCAAGTTGATTGGTCAGTTCAAATGATCATTTTAAGGTGATCATTGGTGCTTATTGAGTAACGGCTTATACATGAAGCATAATGCATGGCATCACGCAGGTTTGGATAGATTGGTTTACGTGGAGGCTTTGTCGTATCTATTTGAGTCTGAAATTTTGTCACAATATAGAAAATTTAGCTAGCATAACGTGGGCGTTGGATTCATGTCAGTGTGAGCACTAAATCAAAAGTTACAGACGATTTAGTGCACACATGTCAAGTTGATTGGTCAGTTTAAATGATCATTCTAAGCTGATCATTGGTTCCTATTGAGTAACGGCTTATAAGTTAAGTATAATGCATGGCAGCACGTAGTTTTGGATAGATTGGTTTACTTAGAGGCTTTGTCGTATCTATTTGAGTCTGAAATTTTGTCACAACATAGAAAATTGAGCTAGCATAACGTGGGCTTTGGATTTAAGTCATTCTGAGCACTAAATCAAAAGTTACAGACGATTTAGTGCGGACATGTCAAATTGGTTGGTCAGTTCAATGATCATTCTAAGCTGATCATTGGTGCTTGTTGAGTAATAGCTTATAAGTGCAGCATAATGCATCGCATCACTCAGTTTTAGATAGATTGTTTACTTGTAGGCTTTGTCGTATCTATTTGAGTCTTAAAAATTGTGACAATATAGGAAATTGAGCTAGCATAACGTGGGTGTTGGATTTATATAAGTCTGAGCTCTAAATCAAAAGTTACAAACGATTTAGTGCGGACATGTCAAGTTGATTGGTCAGTTCAAATGATCATTCTAAACTGATCATCGGTGCTCATTTAGTAAAGGCTTATAAGTGAAGCATAATGCATTGCATCACGCAGTTTGGGATAAATTGGTTTACATGGAGGCTTTGTCGTATCTATTTGAGTCTGAAATTTTGTCACAATATAGAAAATTGAGCTAGCATAATGTTGGCGTTGGATTCATGTCATTCTGAGGTCTAAATCAAACGTTACACGCGATTTAGTGTGGATTTATCAAGTTGATTGGACAGTTCAAATGATCATTTTAAGCTGATCATTGGTGCTTATTGAGTAACGGCTTATAAGTGAGCATAATGCATGACATCACGAAGTTTTGGATAGATTGGTTTACTTGAAGGCTTTGTCGTATCTATTTGAGTCTAAAATTTTGTCACAATATAGAAAATTGAGCTAGCATAACGTGGACGATGGATTCATGTCATTCTGAGCACAAAATCAAAAGTTACGGACGATTTAGTGTCGACATGTCAAGTTGATTGGTCAGTTTAAATGATCATTCTAAGCTGATCATTGGTGCTTATTGAGTAATGGCTTATAAGTTAAGCATAATGCATGGCATCACGCAGTTTTGGATAGATTGGTTTACTTGGAGGCTTTCTCTTATCTATTTGAGTAAGAAATTTTGTTGCAATATAGAAAATTGAGCAAGCATAACGTGGGCTTTGGATTCATGTGAGTCTGAGCACTAAATCAAAAGTTACAGATGATTTAGTGCGGACATGTCAGGTTGATTGGTCAGTTCAAATGATCATTTTAAGCTGAGCATTGGTGCTTATTGAGTAACGGCTTATAAGTGAAGCATAATGCATGGCATCACGCAGTTTTAGATAGATTGGTTTACTAGGAGGCTTTGTCGTATCTATTTGAGTCTGAAATTTTGTTACAGTATAGTAAATTGAGCTAGGATAACGTGGGCGTTGGATTTATGTCATTCTAAGCTCTAAATCAAAAGTTACAAACGATTTAGGGCGTACATGTCATGTTGATTGGTTAGTTCAAATGATCAATCTAAGTTGACCATTGATGCTCATTGAGTAAAGGCTAATAAATGAAGCATAATGCATGGCATCACGCAGTTTGGAATAGATTGGTTTACTTGAAACCTTTTTCGTATCTCTTTGAGTCTAATATTTTATCATAATATAGAAAATTGAGCTAGCATAACGTGGGTGTTGGATTCATGTCATTCTGAACTCTATATAAAATGTTGTGGATGGTTTAGTGCGGACACCTCAGGTTGATTAGTCATTTCAAATGATCATTCTAAGCTGATCATTGGTGCTCATTGAGTAAAGGCTTATAAGCAAAGCATAATGCATGACATATCGCAGTTTGTGATATATTTGATTACTTGGAGGCTTCGTCGTATCTATTTGAGTCTAAAAAATTGTCATAGTACAATAAATTCAGCTACCATAACGTGGGTGTTGGATTCATGTCATTATGAGGTCTAAATAAGAAGTTACGGACAATTTAGAGCGTTCATGTCAAGTTAATTGGTCACTTCAAATGATCATTCTAAGCTGATCATTGGTGCTCATTGAGTAAAGGCTTATAATTGAAGCATAATGCATGACATCTCGTAGTTTTGGATAGATTGGATCACTTGTAGGCTTTGTCGTATCTATTTGAGTCTGAAAAATTGTCATAGTATAGTGCATATAAGTGAAGCATAATGCATGGCATCACGCAGTTTTGGATAGATTGGTTTACTTGGAGGATTTCTCTTATCTATTTGAGTAAGAAATTTTGTTGCAATATAGAAAATTGAGCAAGCATAACGTGGGCTTTGGATTCATGTAAGTCTGAGCACTACATCAAAAGTTACAGATGATTTAGTGTGGACATGTCAGGTTGATTGGTCAGTTCAAATGATTATTTTAAGTTGAGCATTGTTGCTTATTGAGTAACGGCTTATAAGTTAAGCATAATGCATCGCATCTCGCAGTTTTAGATAGATTGGTTTACTAGGAGTCTTTTTGTATCTATTTGAGTCTGAAATTTTGTTACAATATAGAAAATTGAGCTAACATAACGTGGGCGTTGGATTTATGTCATTCTAAGCTCTAAATCAAAAGTTACAAATAATTTAGGGCGGACATGTCATGTTGATTGGGCAGTTCAAATGATCAATCTAAGTTCACCATTGGTGCTCATTGAGTAAAGGCTAATTTGTGAAGCATAATGCATGGCATCACGCAGTTTTGGATAGATTGGTTTACTTGAAACCTTTTTCGTATCTGTTTGAGTCTAATATTTTGTCACAATATAGAAAATTGAGCTAGCATAACGTGGGCGTTGGATTCATGTCATTCTGATTTCTAAATCAAAAGTTGTGGATGGTTTAGTGCGGACACGTCAGGTTGATTAGTCATTTCAAATGATCATTCTAAGCTGATCATTGGTGCTCATTGAGTAAAGGCTTATAAGCAAAGCATAATGCATGACATATCGCAGTTTGGGATATATTGGATTACTTGGAGGCTTCGTCGTATCTATTTGAGTCTGAAAAATTGTCATAGTACAAAAAATTGAGCTACCATAACGTGGGTGTATGATTCATGTTTTAGATAGATTGGTTTACTAGGAGTCTTTTTGTATCATATTTGTTAGTCTGTTCATTTGATCATTCTATATAGAAAATTGATTAACATAACGTGGCGTTGGATTTATGTCATTCTAAGCTCTAAATCAAAAGTTACAAATAATTTAGGGCGGACATGTCATGTTGATTGGGCAGTTCAAATGATCAATCTAAGTTCACCATTGGTGCTCATTGAGTAAAGGCTAATTTGTGAAGCATAATGCATGGCATCACGCAGTTTTGGATAGATTGGTTTACTTGAAACCTTTTTCGTATCTGTTTGAGTCTAATATTTTGTCACAATATAGAAAATTGAGCTAGCATAACGTGGGCGTTGGATTCATGTCATTCTGATTTCTAAATCAAAAGTTGTGGATGGTTTAGTGCGGACACGTCAGGTTGATTAGTCATTTCAAATGATCATTCTAAGCTGATCATTGGTGCTCATTGAGTAAAGGCTTATAAGCAAAGCATAATGCATGACATATCGCAGTTTGGGATATATTGGATTACTTGTAGGCTTCGTCGTATCTATTTGAGTCTGAAAAATTGTCATAGTACAAAAAATTGAGCTACCATAACGTGGGTGTATGATTCATGTCATTAAGAGGTCTAAATAAGAAGTTACGGATGATTTAGAGCGTTCATGTCAAGTTAATTGGTCAGTTCAAATGATCATTCTAAGCTGATCATTGGTGCTCATTGAGTAAAGGCTAATAATTGAAGCATAATGCATGGCATCTCGCTGTTTCGGATAGATTGGATCACTTGTAGGCTTTGTCGTATCTCTTTGAGTCCGAAAAATTGTCATACTATAGAAAATTGAGCTAGCATAACGTGGGCGTTGGATTCATGTAATTCTGAGCTCTAAATCAAAAGTTACAGACAATTTTGTGCAGACATGTCAAGTTGATTGGTCAGTTCTATGATCATTTTAAGCTGGTCTTTGGTGCTTATTGAGTAACAGCTTATAAGTGAAGCATAATGCATGGCATCACGCAGTTTTGGATAGATTGGTTTACTTGGAGGCTTTGTTGTATCTATTTGAGTCTGAAGTTTTGTCATAATAAAGAAAATTGAGCTAGAAAACGTGGGCGTTGGATTCATGTCATTTTGAGCTCTAAATCAAAAGTTATGGATGGTTTAGTGCGGACACGTCAGGTTGATTAGTCATTTCAAATGATCGTTCTAAGCTGATCATTGGTGCTCATTGAGTAAAGGCTTATCAGCAAAGCATAATGCATGACATATCGCAGTTTGGGATATATTGGATTACTTGGAGGCTTCGTCGTATCTATTTAAGTCTGAAAAATTGTCATAGTACAAACAATTGAGCTACCATAATGTGGGTGTTGGATTCATGTCATTATAAGGTCTAAATAAGAAGTTACGGACGATTTAGAGCGTTCATGTCAAGTTAATTGGTCACTTCAAATGATCATTCTAAGCTGATCATTGGTGCTCATTGAGTAAAGGCTTATAATTGAAGCATAATGCATGGCATCTCGCTGTTTCGGATAGATTGGATCACTTGTAGGCTTTGTCGTATCTATTTGAGTCTGAAAAATTGTCATAGTACAAAAATTGAGCTACCATAACGTGGGTGTTGGATTCATGTCCTTATGAGGTCTAAATAAGAAGTTACGGACGATTTAGAGCGTTCATGTCAAGTTAATTGGTCAGTTCAAATGATCATTCTAAGCTGATCTTTAGTGCTCATTGAGTAAAGGCTTAAAAGTGAAGCATAATGCATGGCATCACGCAGTTTGGGATAGATTGGTTTACTTGAAACCTTTTTCTTATCTGTTTGAGTCTAAAATTTTGTCACAATATAGAAAATTGAGTTCGCATAACGTGGGCGTTGGATTCATGTCATTTTGAGCTCTAAATCAAAAGTTATGGATGGTTTAGTGTGGACATGTCAGGTTGATTAGTCATTTCAAATGATCATTCTAAGCTGATCGTTGGTGCTCATTGAGTAAAGGCTTATAAGCAAAGGATAATGCATGACATATCGCAGTTTGGGATATATTGGATTACTTGGAGGCTTCATCGTGTCCATTTGAGTCTGAAAAATTGTCATAGTACAAAAAATTGAACTACCATATTGTGGGTGTTGTATTCATGTCATTATGAGGTCTAAATAAGAAGTTACGGACAATTTAGATCGTTTATGTCAAGTTAATTGGTCAGTTCAAATGATCATTCTAAGCTAATCATTGGTCCTCTTTGAGGTAAGGCTAATAATTGAAGCATAATGCATGGCATCTCGCAGTTTCGGATAGATTGGATCACTTGTAGGCTTTGTCGTATCTATTTGACTCTGAAAAATTGTCATAGTATAGAAAATTGAGCTCGCATAACGTGGGCATTGGATTCATGTCATTCTGACCTCTAAATCAAAAGTTACAGATGATTTTGTGCAGACATATCAAGTTGATTGGTCAGTTCAAATGATCATTTTTAGCTGATCTTTGGTGCTTATGAGTAACGGCTTATAAGTGAAGCATAATGCATGGCATCACGCAGTTTTGGATAGATTGTTTACTTGGAGGCTTTGTTGTATCTATTTGAGTCTGAAGTTTTGTCGCAATATAGAAAATTGCGCTAGTATAACGTGGGCGTTGGATTCATGTCATTCTGAGCACTAAATCAGAAGTTACAGAGGATTTAGTGCGTACATGTCAAGTAGATCTGTCAGTGCAAATGATCATTCTAAGGTGATCATTGGGTCTTATTGAGTAACGGCTTATAAGTTAAGCATATTGCATGGCATCGTGCAGTTTTGGATAGATTGGTTTACTTGGAAGCTTTGTCGTACTATTTAAGTATGAAATTTTGTCACAATATAGAAAATTGAGCTAGCATAACGTGGGCGTTGGATTCATGTCATTCTGAGCACTAAATCAAAAGTTACAGACGATTTAGTGCCGACATGTCAAGTTGATTGGTCTGTTCAAATGATCATTCTAAGCTGATCATTGCTGCTTATTTAGTAACGGCTTATAAGTTAAGCATAATGCATGGCATCACGCAGTTTTGGATAGATTGGTTTACTTGGAGGCTTTCTCATATCTATTTGAGTAAGAAATTTTGTCACAATATAGAAAATTGAGCAAGCATAACATGGGCTTTGGATTCATGTTAGTCTGAGCACTAAATCAAAAGTTACAAATGATATAGTGCGGACGTGTCAGGTTGATTGGTCAGTTCAAATGATCATTTTAAGCTGATCATTGGTGCTTAATGAGTAACGGCTTATAAGTGAAGCATAATGCATGGCATCACGCAGTTTTAGATAGATTGGTTTACTAGGAGGCTTTGTCGTATCTAATTGAGTCTGAAATTTTGTTACAATATAGAAAATTGAGCTAGCATAACGTGGGCGTTGGATTTATGTCATTCTAAGCTCTAAATCAAAAGTTACAAAGGATTTAAGGCGGACATCTCATGTTGACTGGTCAGTTCAAATGATCAATCTAAGTTGACCATTGGTGCTCATTGAGTAAAGGCTTAAAAGTGAAGCATAATGCATGGCGTCACGCAGTTTGGGATAGATTGGTTTACTTAAAACCTTTTTCGTATCTGTTTGAGTCTAAAATTTTCCCACAATATAGAAAATTGAACTCGCATAACGTGGGCATTGGATTCAAGTCATTCTGAGCTCTAAATCAAAAGTTATGGATGGTTTAGTGCGGACACATCAGGTTGATTACTCATTTCAAATAATCATTCTAAGCTGATCATTAGTGCTCATTGAGTAAAGGCTTATAAGCAAAGCATAATGCATGACATATCGCAGTTGGGATATATTGGATTACTTGGAGGCTTCGTCGTATCTATTTGAGTCTGAAAAACTTTCATAGTACAAAAAATTGAGCTACCATAACGTGGGTATTGGATTCATGTAAATATGAGGTCTAAATAAGAAGTCACGGACGATTTAGAGCATTAATGTCAAGTTAATTGGTCACTTCAAATGATCATTCTAAGCTGATCATTTGTGCACTTTGAGTAAAGGCTTATAATTGAAGCATAATGCATGGCATCTCGCAGTTTCGGATAGATTGGATCACTTGTAGGCTTTGTCGTATCTACTTGAGTCTGAAAAATTGTCATAGTATAGAAAATTGAGCTAGCATAACGTGGGCGTTGGATTCATGTCATTCTGAGCTCTAAATCAAAAGTTCAGACGATTTTGTGCAGACATGTCAAGTTGATTGGTCAGTTCAAATGATTATTTTAAGCTGGTCTTTGGTGCTTATTGAGTAACGGCTTATAAGTAAAGCATAATGCATGGCATCACACAGTTTGGGATAGATTGGTTTACTTGAAACCTTTTTCGTATCTGTTTGAGTCTAAAATTTTGTCACAATATAGAAAATTGAGCTCGCATAACGTGGGCGTTGGATTCATGTCATTTTGAGCTCTAAATCAAAAGTTATGGATGGTTTAGTGCGGACATGTCAGGTTGATTAGTCATTTCAAATGATCATTCTAAGCTGATCGTTGGTGCTCATTGAGTAAAGGCTTATAAGCAAAGGATAATGCATGACAAATGGAGGCTTCGTCGTATCCATTTGAGTCTGAAAAATTGTCATAGTACAAAAAATTGAACTACCATAACGTGGGTGTTGGATTCATGTCATTATGAGGTCTAAATAAGAAGTTACTTACGATTTAGAGTGTTTATGTCAAGTTAATTGGTCAGTTCAAATGATCATTCTAAGCTGATCATTGGTCCTCTTTGAGTGAAGGCTAATAATTGAAGCATAATACATGGCATCTCGCAGTTTCTGATAGATTGGATCACTTGTAGGCTTTGTCATATCTATTTGAGTCTGAAAAATTGTCATAGTATAGAAAATTGAGCTAGCATAACGTGGGCGTTGGATTCATGTCATTCTGAGCTCTAAATCAAAAGTTACAGACGATTTTGTGCAGACATGTCAAGTTGATTGGTCAGTTCAAATGATCATTTTAAGCTGATCTTTGGTGCTTATGGAGTAACAACTTATAAGTGAAGCATAATGCATGGCATCACGCAGTTTTCGATAGATTGGTTTACTTGGAGGCTTTGTTGTATCTATTTGAGTCTGAAGTTTTGTCACAATATAGAAAATTGCGCTAGTATAACGTGGGCGTTGGATTCATGTCATTCTGAGCACTAAATCAAAAGTTACAGATGATTTAGTGCGGACATGTCAAGTTGCTTGAACAGTGCAAATGATCATTCTAAGTTGATCATTGGGTCTTATTGAGTAACGGCTTATAAGTTAAGCATAATGCATGGCATCGTGCAGTTTTGGATAGATTGGTTTACTTGGAAGCTTTTTCGTATCTATTTGAGTCTGAAACTTTGTCACAATATAGAAAATTGAGCTAGCATAACATGGGCGTTGGATCCATGTCATTCTGAGCTCTAAATCAAAAGTTACGGACGATTTAGTGCCGACATGTCAAGTTGATTGGTCTGTTCAAATGATCATTCTAAGCTGATCATTGCTGCTTATTTAGCAACGGCTTATAAGTTAAGCATAATGCCTGGCATCACGCAGTTTTGGATAGATTGGTTTACTTGGAGGTTTTCTCATACCTATTTGAGTAAGAAATTTTGTCACAATATAGAAAATTGAGCAAGCATAACGTGGGCTTTGGATTCATGTTAGTCTGAGCACTAAATCAAAAGTTACAAATGATATAGTGCGGACGTGTCAGGTTGATTGGTCAGTTCAAATGATCATTCTAAGCTGATTATTGGTCCTCTTTGAGTAAAGGCTAATAATTAAAGCATAATGCATGGCATCTCGCAGTTTCGGATAGATTGGATCACTTGTAGGCTTTGTCGTATCTATTTGAGTCTGAAAAATTGTCATAGTATAGAAAATTGAGCTAGCATAACGTGGGCGTTGGATTCATGTCATTCTGAGCTCTAAATCAAAAGTTACAGATGATTTTGTGCAGACATGTCAAGTTGATTAGTCAGTTCAAATGATCATTTTAAGCTGATCTATGGTGCTTATGGAGTAACAGCTTATAAGTGAAGCATAATGCATGGCATCACGCAGTTTTGGATGGATTGGTTTGCTTGGAGGCTTTATTGTATCTATTTGAGTCTGAAGTTTTGTCACAATATAGAAAATTGCGCTAGTATAACGTGGGCGTTGGATTCATGTCATTCTGAGCACTAAATCAAAAGTTACAGACGATTTAGTGCGGACATGTCAAGTTGATTGGTCAGTGCAAATGATCATTCTAAGTTGATCATTGGGTCTTATTGAGTAACGGCTTATAAGTTAAGCATAATGCATGGCATCGTGCAGTTTTGGATAGATTGGTTTATTTGGAAGCTTTGTCGTATATATTTGAGTCTGAAATTTTGTCACAACATAGAAAATTGATCTAGCATAACGTGGGCGTTGGATCCATGTCATTCTGAGCACTAAATCAAAAGTTACGGACGATTTTGTGCCGACATGTCAAGTTGATTGGTCTGTTGAAATGATCATTCTAAGCTGATCATTGCTGCTTATTTAGTAATGGCTTATAAGTTAAGCATAATGCATGGCATCACGCAGTTTTGGATAGATTGGTTTACTTGGAGGTTTTCTCATATCTATTTGAGTTAGAAATTTTGTCACAATATAGAAAATTGAGTAAGCATAACGTGGGCTTTGGATTCATGTTAGTCTGAGCACTAAATCAAAAGTTACAAATTATATAGTGCAGATGTGTCAGGTTGATAAGTCAGTTCAAATGATTATTTTAAGCTGATCATTGGTGCTTATTGAGTAACGGCTTATAAATGAAGCATAATGCATGACATCACGCAGTTTTAGATAGATTGCTTTACTAAGAGGCTTTGTCGTATCTATTTGAGTCTGAAATTTTGTTACAATATAGAAAATTGAGCTAGCATAACGTGGGCATTGGATTTATGTCATTCTAAGCTCTAAATCAAAAGTTACAAAGGATTTAAGGCGGACATGTCATGTTGACTGGTCAGTTCAAATGATCAATCTAAGTTGACCATTGGTGCTCATTGAGTAAAGGCTTATAAGTGAAGCATAATGCATGGCGTCACGCAGTTTGGGATAGATTGGTTTGCTTAAAACCTTTTTCGTATCTGTTTGGGTCTAAAATTTTGCCACAATATAGAAAATTGAGCTCGCATAACGTGGGCATTGGATTCATGTCATTTTGAGCTCTAAATCAAAAGTTATGGATGGTTTAGTGCGGACACAGCAGGTTGATTAGTCATTTCAAATTATCATTCTAAGCTGATCATTGGTGCTCATTGAGTAAAGGCTTATAAGCAAAGCATAATGCATGACATATCGCAGTTTTGGATATATTGGATTACTTGGAGGCTTCGTCGTATCTATTTGAGTCTGAAAAATTGTCATAGTACAAAAAATTGAGCTACCATAACGTGGGTGTTGGATTCATGTAATTATGAGGTCTAAATAAGAAGTTACGGACGATTTAGAGCGTTCATGTCAAGTTAATTGGTCACTTCAAATGATCATTCTAAGCTGATCATTGGTGCACTTTGAGTAAAGGCTTATAATTGAAGCATAATGCATGGCATCTCACAGTTTTGGATAGATTAGATCACTTGTAGGCTTTGTCGTATCTACTTGAGTATGAAAAATTGTCATAGTATAGAAAATTGAGCTAGCATAACGTGGGCGTTGGATTCATGTCATTCTGAGCTCTAAATCAAAAGTTCAGACGATTTTGTGCAGACATGTCAAGTTGATTGGTCAGTTCAAATGATTATTTTAAGCTGATCTTTGGTGCTTATTGAGTAACGGCTTATAAGTGAAGCATAATGCATGGCATCACACAGTTTGGGATAGATTGGTTTACTTGAAACCTTTTTCGTATCTGTTTGAGTCTAAAATTTTGTAACAATATAGAAAATTGAGCTCGCATAACGTGGGCGTTGGATTCATGTCATTTTGAGCTCTAAATCAAAAGTTATGGATGGTTTATTGCGGACTTGTCAGGTTGATTAGTCTTTTCAAATGATCATTCTAAGCTGATCATTGGTGCTCATTGAGTAAAGGCTTATAAGCAAAGGATAATGCATGACATATCGCAGTTTGGGATATATTGGATTACTTGGAGGCTTTGTCGTATCCATTTGAGTCTGAAAAGTTGTCATAGTACAAAAAATTGAACTACCATACGTGGGTGTTGGATTCATGTCATTATGAGGTCTAAATAAGAAGTTACTTAGGATTTAGAGCGTTTATGTCAAGTTAATTGGTCAGTTCAAATGATCATTCTAAGCTGATCATTGGTCCTCTTTGAGTAAAGGCTTATAATTGAAGCATAATGCATGGCATCTCGCAGTTTCAGATAGATTGGATCACTTGTAGGCTTTGTCGTATCTATTTGAGTCTGAAAAATTGTCATAGTATAGAAAATTGAGCTAGCATAACGTGGGTGTTGGATTCATGTCATTCTGAGCTCTAAATCAAAAGTTACCAACGATTTTTGCAGACATGTCAAGTTGATTGGTCAGTTCAAATGATCATTTTAAGCTGATCTTTGTTGCTTATTGAGTAACGGCTTATAAGTGAAGCATAATGCATGGCATCACGCAGTTTTGGATAGATTGGTTTACTTGGAGGCTTTGTTGTATCTATTTGAGTCTGAAGTTTTGTCACAATATAGAAAATTGCCCTACTATAACGTGGGCGTTGGATTCATGTCATTCTGAGCACTAAATCAAAAGTTACAGACGATTTAGTGCGGACATGTCAAGTTGAATGGTCAGTGCAAATGATCATTCTAATTTGATCATTGGGTCTTATTGAGTAACGGCTTATAAGTTAAGCATAATGCATGGCATCGTGCAGTTTTCGATAGATTGGTTTACTTGGAGGCTTTGTCGTATATATTTGAGTTAGAAATTTTGTCACAATATAGAAAATTGAGCAAGCATAACGTGCGCTTTGGATTCATGTTATTCTGAGCACTAAATCAAAAGTTACAAATGATATAGTGCGGACATGTCAGGGTTATTGGTCAGTTCAAATGATCATTTTAAGCTGATCATTGGTGCTTATTGAGTAACGGCTTATAAGTGAAGCATAATGCATGGCATCACGCAGTTTTTGATAGATTGGTTTACTAGGAGGCTTTGTCGTATCTATTTGAGTCTGAAATTTTGTTACAATATACAAAATTTAGCTACCATAACTTGGGCGTTGGATTTATGTCATTCTAAGCTCTAAATCAAAAGTTACAAACGATTTAGTGCGGACATGTCATGTTGATTGGTCAGTTCAATGATCAATCTAAGTTGACCATTGGTGCTCATTGAGTAAAGACTTATAAGTGAAGCATAATGCATGGCATCACGCAGTTCGGGACAGATTGGCTTACTTGAAACCTTTTTCGTATCTGTTTGAGTCTAAAATTTTGTCACAATATAGAAAATTGAGCTAGAAAACGTGGGCGTTGGATTCATGTCATTCTGAGCTCTAACTCAAAAGTTAAGGATGGTTTAGTGCAGACATGTCAGGTTGATTAGTCCTTTCAAATGATCATTCTAAGCTGATCATTGGTGCTCATTGAGTAAAGGCTTATAAGCAAAGCATAATGCATGACATATCGCATTTTGGGATATATTGGGTTACTTAGAGGCTTCGTCGTATCTATTTGAGTTTGAAAAATGGTCATAGTACAAAAAATTGAGCTACCATAACGTGGGTGTTGGATTCATGTCATTATGAGGTCTAAATACGAAGTTACGGACAATTTAGAGCGTTCATGTCAAGTTAATTGGTCAGTTCAAATGATCATTCCAAGCTGATCATTGGTGCTCATTGAGTAAAGGCTTATAATTGAAGCATAATGCATGGCATCTCACAGTTTCGGATAGATTGGATCACTTGTAGGCTTTGTCGTATCTATTTTAGTCTGATAAATTATCATTGTATAGAAAATTGAGCTAGCATAACGTTGGCGTTGGATTCATGTCATTCTGAGCTCTAAATCAAAAGTTACAGACGATTTTGTGCGGACATGTCAAGTTGATTGGTCAGTTCAAATGATCATTTAAAGCTGGTCTTTGGTTCTTATTGATTCACGGCTTATAAGTGAAGCATAATGCATGGCATCACGCAGTTTTGGATAGATTGGTTTACTTGGAGGCTTTGTTGTATCTATTCTAGTCTGAAGTTTTGTCACAATATAGAAAATTGAGCTAGCTTAACATGGACATTGGATTCGTGTAATTCTGAGTTTTAAATCAAAAGTTATGGACGATTTAGTGCAGACATGAGATGTTGATCGACCAGTTAAAATGATCATGTTAAAGTGATCATTGATCCTCATTGAGTAAAAGGTTATAAATGAAGCACAATGCATGGCATCACTCATATTTGGTTACATTGGATTACTTGCACGCTTTCTCGTATATATTTATGTCTCAAATTTTGTCATAATATTGAAACTTGAGCTAGCTTAACGTGGGGATTGGATTCGTGTAATTTAGAGTTATGTATCAAAAGTTATGGCTGATTTATTGCAGACATGTCAAGTTGATCGACCAGTTAAAATGATCATTCTAAATTGATCATTGATGCTCATTGAGTAAATTCTTACAAATGAAACACAATGCATGGCATCACACAGTTTTGGGTAGATTGGATAACTTGGACACTTTGTCGTATCTATTTGTCTCAAATTTTGTCACAATATAGAAAATTGAACTAGGTTAACGCGGGCATCAGATTCGTGTTATTCTAGCTCTAGATCAAAAATTACATATGATTTAGTGCAGACATGTCAAGTTGATCGACCAGCTAATATGGTCATTCTAAATTGATCATTGGTGCTCATTGAGTAAAGGCTTATAAATGAATTATAATGCATGGCATCACACAGTTTACGATAGATTGTATTTCTTGGATCCTTTGTCATATCTATTTTTCTCTCAAAACTTGTAACAATATAGAAAATTGAGCTAGCTTAACGTGGACATTGGATTCGTGTCATTCTAAGCTATAAATAAAAAGCTACGGACGATTTAGCGCAGACTTGTCCAGTTGATGGATCAGTTAATATAACCATTCTAACCTGATCATTGGTGCTCATTGGGCAAACACTTATAAATGAAGCATAATTCATAGCATCACGCAGCTTGGGATAGATTGTATTTCTTGGATGCTTTGTCATATCTATTTCTGTCTCAAAACTTGTTACAATATAGAAAATTGAGCTAGCTTAACGTGGACATTGGATTCGTGTAATTTTGAGTTTTAAATCAAAAGTAACGGACCATTTAGTGCAGACATGAGATGTTGATCGACCAGTTATAATGATCATGTTAAACTGATCATTAATGCTCATTGAGTAAAGACTTATAAATGAAGCACAATACATGGCATCACGCATATTTGGTTACATTGGGAAAGATTGGATTACATGGATACTTTGTCATATCTATTTCGGTTTCCAAATTTGTCACAATATAGAAAATTGAGCTAGCTTAACGTGGGCATTGGAATCGTGTCATTCTAAGCTATAAATCAAAACTTACACAAGATTTAGTGTAGACATTTCAATTTGATTGGCCAGTTAAAATGATCATTCTAAATTGATGATTGATGCTCATTGAGAAAAGGCTTATAAATGGAGCACAATTTATGGCATGACGCAGTTTTGGATATATTGGATTACTTGGATGCTTTGTTGAATCTATTTCGGTCTCAAAATTTGTCACAATATTAAAACTTGAGCTACCTTAACGTATGCATTGGATTCGTGTCATTCAGAGCTATAAATCAAAAGTTACACACGAGATATTTCAAGTTGACCGGCCCGTTAAAATGATCATTCTAAACTGATCAATCATGGTCATTAAGTAAAAGCTTATAAATGAATCACAATCCAAGTCATGACGAAGTTTTAGATAGATTAGATTACTTGGACGCTTTTTCAAATGTATTTTGACTCAAATTTTGTCACAATGTAGAAAATTGAGCTAGCTTAACGTGGGCTTTGGATTTATGTCATTCTAACCTCTAAATCCAAAGTTACGGACGATTTAGTACAGACATGTCATGTTGATCTGCCTGTTAAATGATCATTCTTAACTGATCATTGATGCTCATTGAGTAAAGGCTTATAAATGAAGCACAATGCATGATATAACACAGTTTTTGATAGATTTGATTACTTGGAGGATTTCTCGAAGCAGCTTTAGTCTCAAATTTTATCATAATATAGAAAATTGAGCTAGCTTAACCTTAGCTTTGGATTTGTGTCATTCCGAGGTATAAATCAAAAGTTACGGACGATTTAGTGCGCACATGTCAAGTTGATTGGTAGTTAAAATGATCGTTCTTAACTTATCATTGGTGCTCATGTAGAAGAAGCTTAGAAATGAAGCGTAATGCAAGGTATCACGTAGTTCGGGATAAACTGGATTAGTTAGATGCTTGGTCATATCTAATTCTGTATCAAATTTTGTCACGATATAGAAAATTGAGCTAGCTTAACGTGGGCATTGGATTCGTGTCATTTTGAGTAATGAATAAAAGTTATGGATGATTTAGTGCAGACATGTCAAGTTGAACGGTTAGTTAAAATGATCATTCTAAACTGATCATTGAGTAAAGGCTTATAAATGAAGAATAATGCATGATATTATGCAGCTTTTGATACATTTGATTACTTGGAGGATTTGTCTTACATTTTAGTCTTACATTTTATGACAATGTAGAAAATTAGCTAGCTTAATGTGGGCTTTTGATTTCTGTCATTCTGAGCTCTAAATCACAAATTACAGATGATTTAATGCAGACATGTCAAATTTAATGCACACATGATCAGTTTATCAACCAGTTAAAATGATCACTCTAAACAGATCATTGATGCTCATTGAATAAAAGCACATATACATGAAGCACAATGCATTGCATCAAGCAGTTTTTGATAGATTTGATTACATGGATGCTTTGTAGTGGCTATTATGTCTTAAATTTTGTAACAATATAGAAACTTGAGCTAGGTTAATGAGGACTTTGGATTTGTGTCATTATGAGCTCTAAATAAAAAGTTACAAACGATTTAGTGCAGACATATAAGGTTAATCAGGCAGTTAAAATGATCATTGTAAACGGATCATTGAAGCTCATTGAGTAAAGGCTTATAAATAAAGCACAATGCATGGGATCACGCAATTTTGGATAGACTGGATTACTTGGATGCTATTTCGTATCCATTTTGTCTCAAATTTTATCACAATATAGAAAATTGAGCTAGCTTAAAGTGGGCATTGGATTTGTGTCATTCTAAGCTATAAATCATAAGTAACGGACGATTTAGTTCAAACATGTCAAGTTGATCGACCAGTTAAAATGATCATTTTAAACTTATCATGGATGCTCATTTTGTAAACGCTTATAAATGAATCACAATGCATGACATTACACAGTTTTGGATAGATTGGATTACTTGATAATTTTGTCTAATCTATTTATGTCTCAAACTTTGTCACAATATAGAAAATTAAACTTGCTTAACGTGGGTTTTGGTTTTGTGTCACTCTAAGCTTAAAAAGTTATGGATGATTTAGTTCGGACATGTCAAGTTGATCGGCCAGTTAAAATGATCATTTTAACTGATCATTGGTGTTTATTGAGTATAGGCTTTTAAATGAAGCATAATGCGTAGCATCATACAGTTCCGGATAGATTGGATAACTTGGACGCTTTGTCATATCTATTTCTTTCTCAAATTTTGTCACAATATTGAAACTTGAGCTAGCTACGTGGGCATTGGATGCGTGTCATTATGAGCTCTAAATCAAAAGTTACGGACGATTTAGTACAGACATGACAAATTGATCGACCAGTTAAAATGATGATTTTTAAACTGATCATTGATGCTCATTGAGTAAACGCTTATAAATGAAGCACAGTGCATTGCATAACGCTCTATTTTGCATAGATTGGATTACTTGTATGATTTGTCGTGTCTATTTCTGTCTCAAATATTTTCAAAATTTAGAAAATTAAGCTAGCTTAACGTGGGCTTTATATTTGTTTCATTCTGAGATATAAATCAAAACTTATGGATAATTTAGTTCAAATATGTCAAGTTGATCGACCAGTTAAAATGATCATTTTAAACTTATCAGTGATGCTCATTGAGTAAAGGGTTATAAATGAAGCCCAATGCATGGCATCACACAGTTTTGGATAAATTGGATTACTTGCACATTTTGTCTTATCTATTTATGCCTCAAATTTTGTCACAATGTGGGTTTTGGTTTTGTGTCTTTCTAAGCTCTAAATCGAAATTGACGGATGATTTAGTTCAAACATGTCAGGTTGATCGGGTAGTTAAAATGATCATTCTTAACTTATCGGTTGTGCTCATTGAGTAGAGGCTTATAAATGAAGCATAATGTATGGCATCATGCAGTTCGGGATAGATTGGATAACTTGGACGCTTTGTCATATATATTTCTTTCTTAAATTTTGTCACAATATTGATACTTGAGCTAGCTAACGTGGGCATTGGGTGTGTGTCATTGTGAGCTCAAAATCAAAAGTTACGGACGATTTAGTGCAGACATGTCAAGTTGATCGACCAGTTAACATGATCATTCTAAACTGATAATTGGTGCTCGTTGAGTAAAGGTTTATAAATGAAGCATAATGCATGGTGTCACGCAGTGTTGGATAGATTGTATTGCTTGGATGCCTTGTAGCTATTTCTGGCTCAAAACTTTTCATAATGTAGAAAATTGAACTAGCTTAACGTGGCCATTGGATTCATGTCATTCTGAGCTATAAAACAAAAGTTAGGGACGATTTAGTGCAAGCATGACAAGTTGATCGACCAGTTAAAATGATCATTCTAAACTCATCATTGATGCTCATTGAGTAAAGGCTTATAAGTGAAGCACAATGCATTGCATCACGTAGTTTTGGATACATTGGATTACATGGACGATTTGTCGTATCTATTTCTGTCTCAATTCTTGTCACAATATAGAAAATTAAGATAGCTTAACATGGGCATTAGATTTGTGTCATTTTGAGTTATAAATAACATCGGCATAAGACGCTTTGTTGAATCTATTTTTGTCTCAAACTTTATCACAATATAGAAAATTGAGCGAGCTTAACGTGGGCTTTGGATTTTTATCATTCGGATCTCTAAATCAAAAGTTACGGACAATTTAGTGCGGACATGTCAAGTTGATCAGCCTGTTAAAACGATCATTCTTAACTGATCATTGGTGCTCATTGATTAGATGCTTATAAATGAAGAACAATGCATGGCATGACAAAGTTCTGGATAGACTGGATTACTTGGAGACTTTTTCGAATCTATTTATGTCTCAAATTTTATCACAATATAGAAAATTGAGCTAGCTTAACGTGTGCTTTAGATTTATTTCATTCTGATATCTAAATCAAAAGTTACGGACGATGTAGTGTGGAAATGTCAAATTGATCGCGAGTTAAAATGATCATTCTTAAATGATCATTGGTGCTCATTGAGTAGAGCCTTATAAATGAAACATCATACATGGCATGACCCAATTTTGGATAGATTGGATTACTTGGACGCTTTGTCAATTCTAGTTTTGTCTCAAATTTTGTCACAGTATAGAAAATTGATATAGCTTAGCATGGGCTTTGGATTTGTGTCATTCTGACCTCTAAATCCAAAGTTGTGGAAGATTTAGTGCAGACATGTCAAGTTGATCGGCCAGTTAAAATGATAATTCTAAACTGATCACTGATACTCATTGAGAAAAGGCTTATCAATGACGCACAATGCATGGCATGACTCAGTTTTGGATAGATTGGAATACTTGAACGCTTTGTCGAATCTATTTTGTCTTAAATTTAGTCACAATATGATACAAGCCTTGATTCAAGGATGTATGCGCGTGGGCTGTTTGGAGAAGTTTAGGTGAGAAACTCGACCTTAGACTTCTTGGATAGGGGTTTTTGGGTTGGTATTCGATGGAAAGGTGAAGTGAACCACACGAAGGGTGATGAACCTCGTGATAAATCACAAACTTAGAGCTAGGAGGGCTGGTATCAACTAGATTCTAAGCGCACAAGATTCTTGAGAGAAAACTTGTTGGGGAAAAGTTCTATCTTTATTAATATCAAAAAGGTTGTCGAACTACAATGCTGGAAGGAGCCTTATTAATATGCTCGACAGCTTGACCTTCTAGGGTCGACTCAAATAAGAAAAGGAAAACTTACAAAAGTGCACAAGAGGAAAAGATACAAAAGTGTATAATCGAAAAAGGACCTATTCCTAAAATGTCTTTGACTCAATAAAAGTAAATATTCTAGATCCTACCCTTCAAAACAGAAAGAGGTATATATTCGAATTGAAACTTACCTTAACTTACCTCATGGCCAAGAAATGGAAGGTGGCCGTCCTTGTGGCATGCACGCGGCTTGCTCCTAGTCTTTGACTTGGAGTAGGGTTAAAAATCTTTGGGCCCTGGCCTCTCTTGCCACTAAAGCCCAAGTCTCTGATGTCCCTTGCGGTGTTGAGAAGCCATTGGACTCTTCCTTGCACTTTTGGCCCATTGTCCTTAGTCGATCTTCCTCTAGGAGCTTGTCAACCCATAAGCTGAATTTGTGGAAGAGTGCCCTTAATCTGCTTCTTGTCATTGCTCCTTGAGGCACCACTCGTGTAGAGACTTCCTCTAGGTGCATGTCCTGGAGCTGGTAGCTCATTTGGTCCAAGTCTTCTTGTGTAGAAGTGGAAATGCGCATGTACTCGGCTGGATCGGCTGTACCGGCTGGATGGTGCGAGGTACTGGCCGGAATGCATTCAGGACCGGCCAAGTTGATCCCGGAGTTAGTGGCATCACTAGAGGGGCCGGCGGTGTCATCCACGTCGACACCAAGTGTGCCGGAAGCTTGGGCCTCTCCGCCGGCAATGCTGGTTGCTCTGGTCCTTGTGGTCGAGGGTCCGGCGGTACTGCTTGGGCCGGCAGGCGTGCCAGATGGTCCGGCTGTCTCGGGCAAGCTTCCTGGTCGGCCAGTCTGGTCTCCTGGCTGGATGTACGACCTGATGTCCTAATCATCCCCTCCCTCTTCAGTAGGTTTTGTCGTCAAAACTGGTTCATCTGCATGGATAGGGGTTAAGTCAGTAACATTGAACGTATTGGACACATTAAACTCACCTAGGAGCTCGATCCGGTAGTCGTTGTTTTTGATCCTCTCGAGCACTCTGAATGGTCCATCTCCTCTTGGTGCTAGCTTGGAACTCCTTCGGTTTGGGTACCTCTCCTGCCGTAGGTGTAGCCACACCCAATCGCCTGGTTGAAAGATCACCTCCTTTCTTCCCTTGTTGGCATGAGTCACGTACTGTCCGGTCCTCTTCTCCAAGTATTCTGCTACCTTCTAGTGTAACCTCCTTATGAACTCTGCCTTGGATGCTCTGTTGAGGTTGGTCATCTCAGCTGGTCGTAGTGGCGTTTGCTCCAATGGGGTGAGAGGGTTGAAGCCATATACTACTTCAAATGGGGTCTTCTTGGTTGCTGAGTGCACGGCTCGGTTGTAAGCGAACTCTATGAATGGCAGGCACTCCACCCAAGTCTTTAGGTTCTTCCCTAGTGTAGTCCGGAGAAGAGTTGATAGTGTCCTGTTGACAACTTTAGTTTGGCCATCAGTTTGTACCTTCGTGCCTAGCTTTCTCCAAAGGGTCCTCCAGAAATGGCTGAGGAACTTGGTGTCCCTGTCTGATACAATGGTCCTTGGCACTCCATGAAGCCGTACTATCTCCCTGAAGAACAGCTCAGCTGTTTGTGTGGCATCATTGACATTGGCATCTTGGAGAATCTGTCCACCACTACAAAGATTGCATCTTTGTGGTTGATCTTGGGCAGACCTAGAACAAAGTCCATTGAGATGTCCACCCATGGATGTTTAGGTATGGGCAGTGGGAGATACAACCCGTGAGGTTGCACTCGGGACTTTGCCTTCTTGCAAGTGATGCATCTTGCACAATGAGCTTCTACTGTCCTCTTGATGTGTGGCCAGTAGAAGTGCTCCTTGACAACTGCTAGAGTCTTGTCGACACCAAAGTGGCCCATGAGTCCTCCTCCATGAGCTTCTTGGATGATAACCTCCCTTAATGATCCTTGTGGTATGCATAGCCTTCTTTCTCGGAACAAGAATCCCTCATGGATGTAGAACTTGCCATGACTCCTTGTGCCACACTCCTTGTAGCTCTCAGCAGAGTCAGGATCATCCTTGTATAGGTCCTTGATGTGCTCGAACCCTAGGACCTTTGCCTCCATGGTGGATATCAAGGCAAACCTCCTTGACAGTGCATCGGCTACCACATTATCTTTGCCCCTCTTGTACTTGATGACGTACGGGATGGTCTCTATGAACTCCATCCACATGGCATGTCTCCTCTTGAGATTGGTTTGCCCTCTGAGGTGTTTGAGAGTCTCATGATCAGTGTGGATCACAAACTCCTTGGACAGCAAGTAATGCTGCCAAGTCTCCAATGCTCGGACAAGGGCATAAAGCTCCTTGTCATAAGTGGGGTAGTTCAGTGAGGCACCACCTAACTTCTCACTGAAGTATGCCACTGGTCTCCCTCCTTGGGTTAGCACTGCTCCTATGCCTATTCCAAAGGCTTCACACTCCACTTCAAACGTCTTGCTGAAGTCGGGCAGGACTAGCACTGGTGCATGTGTAAGGCTGTCCTTCAAGGCCTGGAATGCCTTCTCCTGAGCTTCTCCCCAGCTGAATCCCACGTTCTTCTTCACTACTGCCGTCAATGGTGAGGCAATACTGCTGAAGTTGGGCACGAATCTCCTATAGAAGCTGGCCAGTCCGTGGAAGCTCCTTACTTGGCTGATGTTGCCTGGTGTTGGCCATTCTTTTATGGCTCGAATCTTCTCTTCATCAACCTGTAGGCCCTGTGAACTTACAACAAAACCTAAAAAGACAAGTTTATCAGTACAAAAGATGCACTTCTTGAGATTGGCATAAAGCTCTTCTTGTCGAAGGGTTTTAAGAACCGTCTCAAGATGTGTGAGGCGTTCCCGTAGGCACTTACTATAAACTAGTATGTCATCAAAGTAAACCGCTACAAACTTACTGATGTACACCCTAAGAACTTGGTTCATAAGGCGCATGAAGGTGCTTGGGGCATTAGTCAAACCAAATGGCATGACTGTCCACTCGTAGAGCCCTTGCTTTGTCTTGAAAGCAGTCTTCCATTCATCCCCTTCTTTCATCCTGACCTGGTTGTATCGACTCTTGAGGTCTATCTTGGAGAAGACCGTGGCTCCACTCAGCTCATCTAGCATGTCATCCAGCCGTGGTATTGGATGCCGGTACTTGACAGTGATGTTGTTGATTGCTCGGCAGTCCACGCACATTCGCCAAGTCCCATCCTTCTTGGACACTACTAGCACTGGTACGACACATGGACTGAGGCTCTCTCGAACATAACCTTTCTCCAGGAGCTCCTTGACTTGCTTCTCAAGCTCCTTGGACTCCTCTGGACACATCCGGTAGGCTGGGAGGTTGGGCAGGGCTGCTCCGGGCAATAGATCAATCTAGTGTTCTATGCCACACAAAGGAGGCAAGCCTGCGGGTATCTCCTCTGGAAATACATCCTGGAACTTGATGAGGACAGTTGCTACTTCAGGAGGTAGCTCTACCTGTTCTTTTTCTACATTCAACACTTCTTTGAAAACCATTAGTAACATTAAATCCTTCGAGGCTAAAGCCCTCCGGACATGGCTGGGTTGAATAAGAAAATTAGACTTGATAAGTTTCTTTTCCTTACTCATTTGGAGTTGTAGCTCGTGTACCTGGGCAGCTGTAAGAGGAGCCAAGCTGACCTTTCTTTTGTCATGCACAAAAGTGTAGAGATTGGTTAGGCCATCATGCCTGGTCTCTTTGTAAAACTGCCATGGTCTTCCTAGCAGAAGATGGCCAACTTGCATGGGCACCATGTCGCACACGACTTGGTCTTGGTACTTGCCCACACTGAATGGCACAATGACTTGCTCATGGATCTTGAGCTCCACTTTGTCATCCAGCCACCTCAGCCTTTATGGTCGAGGATGCCTTGTCTTCTCTAGACCTAGCTTATCAACCATATATGATGAGGTTACATACCTTGCCCTTGATGGTGCAACGGCTGTGGAAGATGTTCTCCGTCTGGATGGTCTCTGAAGGATCCACCATTGCACTGAGGATGCGTCTAGTGACCAGCACTTCCCCCACATCAGGGTACTCAATGTCACCATACTCCTCTTCTGGTTCATAGTCCTCTTCATCTTGGGACTCATATTCTCCAGCCTCCGTAATCAACATGACCCGGTTGTTTGGGCACTCCTTTGAGATGTGTCCACGACCCCTACACTTGAAACAAGTGATGTCACGTGATCTTTGAGGGTTAGAAGACTTACCAGGCTCTCTCTGGTCACGGGTGGGTTCAGGAGGCTTGCTCTTGAACCTTGACTCGATCTTTATGCTCTTCCCTTTGTCTACGGGCTTGGGCATGTTGCTTGGTGCCCAAGGTGTCTTAGGCTTGCTGCGGATGTCTTGGTTACGTTTGATGTGCTGCTCAGCCTGGACAGATAGGTGGAACAAGTCTTTGAAGTCATTGTAGATTTGCCTTTCCACCTTGCGGCTGATTCTTTCTTGGAGTCCATACAAGAATTGTGCCATCAATGCTTCTTCATCATCATTGAGCTCCAATCTGTTCCTTAGCTTCTCGAACTCTTCATAGTACTCCTCTACTGATCTGGTACCGTGCTTAAGAGTAAGAAAACGACGTTGCAAGTCTCTATGAAAGTAAGGTGAACAAACCTTTGTCGCATGAGGTCTTTCATGTCAACCCATGAGTCTATGGGCCTCATTCTCTTCCTCCTTCTGTCAGATACCTCACGATCCCACCAGATGAGGGCATTGCCCGTGAGTTGTGCTACTGCCAATGAGACTCTCTTAGGTCCTAGTTGGTTGTAATGATCAAAGATATGATCCATTCTTCTCTCCCAATCTAGGTAAGCCTCGGGGTCTACTTTTCCTGCAAAACTTGGAGGAGTTAGCTTAACATCAGGATGAGTTACCCGGTTATAGGCGTTTTCATCTCCATCCTCATGATTTCTAGGAGGCATTCTTGGTCTCTGGTGAAGACCATATGGCTCAAAGCCATCATCTTCTGCCTCTGGTTGCCGTGGAGGTCCTCTCGGCCTATGGTGATAGTTATGAGGTTGTGTGTCCTCATCTCCATCTGGCTGGGGTTCCTCCTGTTCGTGCCGTGTCCTAAGGTGCTCATGACCCTCAGGACGGTCTTGCTCAGCTCTCACGTACCTTATGGCCTGGAACCTCACCGGTCTTTCCACGCGCTCCAACCTCTCGCCTATTGATGCGAGTTGTGTTTGGAGAGTGGTGAACATGGCCATCATGGCTTCAGTTGCTTCTCTATTTTATTCTGCCATTGCGTGCTACAAAGAAAGAAGACAAGTTAGGATGCTCCTAAATTATTAGGAGGGTTTTCTTTTTATAAGGATTCGAAAATTTGCAAAAAGGAAAAAAATCTGAGAATTGGAAATTCAAAAATATGAAGATTTGAAAAAAGGAAACTTTCTTGATAACTTGTGCTAGCTGTCCAATTTGAATTCCTTTGGTATTTTTCCTATTTTCTTTTTTATTCTTTTTTAATTTAACTTAAAAATAAAGGAAATATGATTTAAACATAAAGGAAAACGTGAATGGTAATGCAAAAGTGAATCTAAACCCTAGTGATACACGTAGAAGGCTAGATGCACTAGGTTTGCAGTTTGATGTTATTTTTTGATTTTTCTTGAATGCGACTTAATCTAATGCAAGAACTAAAAACAAAACAAGCTAAAGGATAGAAACAACCTGGTTTAGGAGCTTTAAGCTCTGATACCAAAATGATACAAGCCTTGATTCAAGGATGTATGCGTGTGGGCTGTTTGGAGAAGTTGAGGTGAGAAACTCGACCTTAGACTTCTTGGATAGGGGTTTTTTGGTTGGTATTCGATGGAAAGGTGAAGTGAACCACACGAGGGGTGATGAACCTCGTGATAAATCACAAACTTAGAGCCAGGAGGGCTGGTCTCAACTAGATTCTAAGCGCACAAGATTCTTGAGAGAAAACTTGTTGGGGAAAAAGTTCTATCTTTATTAATATCAAAAAGGTTGTCGAACTACAATGCTGGAAGGAGCCTTATTAATATGCTCGACAGCTTGACCTTCTAGGGTCGACTCAAATAAGAAAAGGAAAACTTACAAAAGTGCACAAAAGGAAAAGATACTAAAGTGTATTATCGAAAAAGGACGTATTCCTAAAATGTCTTTGACTCAATAAAAGTAAATATTCTAGATCCTACCCTGAAAAACAGAAAGAGGCATATATTCGAAATGAAACTTACCTTAACTTACCTCATGGCCAAGAAATGGAAGGTGGCCGTCCTTGTGGCATGCACGCGGCTTGCTCCTAGTCTTCGACTTGGAGTAGGGTTAAAAATCTTTGGGCCCTGAACTCTCTTGCCACTAATGCCCAAGTCTCTGATGTCCCTTGTGTTGTTGAGAAGCCATTGGATTCTTCCTTGCACTTTTGGCCCATTGTCCTTAGTCGATCTTCCTCTAGGAGCTTGTCGACCAATAAGCTGAATTTGTGGAAGAGTGCCCTTCATCTGCTTCTTGTCATTGCCCCTTGAGGCACCACTGGTGTAGAGAACTCCTCTAGGTGCATGTCCTGGAGCTGGTAGCTCATTTGGTCCGATTCTTCTTGTGTAGAATTGGAAATGCACGTGTACTCGGCTGGATCGGCTGTACTGGCTGGATGGTGCGAGGTACTGGCCGGAATGCCTTCAGGACCAGCCAAGTTGATCCCGGAGTTGGTGGCATCACCAGAGGGGCCGGCGGTGTCATCCACGTCGCCACCAAGTGTGCCGGAAGCTTGGGCCTCTCTGCCGGCAATGCTGGTTGCTCTGGTCCTTGTGGTCGAGGGTCCGGCGGTACTGCTTGGGCCGGCAGGCGTGCCAGATGGTCCGGCTGTCTCGGGGAAGATTCCTGGTCGGCCAGTGTGGTCTCCTGGCTGGATGTACGACCTGATGTCCTCATCACAATATAGCAAATTGAGCTAGCTTAACGTGGACAATGGATTCGTGTCATTCTGAGCTATAAATCAAATGTTATGGATGATTTAGTGCAAACATGTCAAGTTGATCAGCTTGTTAAGAT
Source organism: Pugionium cornutum (assembly GCA_018901935.1). Taxonomy (NCBI): domain Eukaryota; kingdom Viridiplantae; phylum Streptophyta; class Magnoliopsida; order Brassicales; family Brassicaceae; genus Pugionium; species Pugionium cornutum. Next base: position 15,125,757 of record CM032165.1, on the reverse strand, counting down.
GATCCATTCTAAACTGATCATTGATGCTCATTGAGTATAAGCTTATAAATGGAGCACAATGCATGGTATCATGCAGTTTTGGATCGATTGGATTACTTGGACGCTTTTTCATTTCTATTTATGTCTCAAATTTTGTAACAATATAAAAAATTGAGCAAGCTTAACTTGGCCATTGCACTCGTGTCATTCTAATTTATAAATCAAAAGTTACGGACGATATACTGTAGACATGTCAAGTTGATTGGCCAGTTAAAATGATCATTCTAAACTGATCATTGATGCTCATTGAGTAAACGCTTTTAAATGGAGCACAATGCATGGCATCATGCAGTTTTGGATCGATTTGATTAGTTGGACACTTTGTCGTATCTATTTTTGTCTCAAATTTTCTAACAATGTACAAAATTGAGCTAGCTTAACGTGGGCTATGGACTTGTGTCATTCTGAGCTTTAAATCCAAAGTTAGAGACGATTTAGTACATACATGTCAAGCTGATCCGCCAGTTAAAATGATCATTCTAAACTGATCATTGATGCTCATTGAGTAAAGGCTTATAAATGAACCACAATGCATGGCATGACGCAGTTTTGGATAGATTGGATTACTTGGACGATTTGTCGATTCTGTTTCTATCTCAAATTTTTTCAAAATATAGAAATTGAGCTAGCTTAAAGTGGGCATTGGATTTTTGCCATTATGAGCTACAAATCAAAAGCTACGGACGATATATTGCTGACATATCAAGTTGATCGGCCAGTTAAAATGATCATTCTTAACTGATCATTGGTGTTTATTGATTAGAGGCTTCGAAATGAAGCACAATGCATGGCATGTCAAAGTTTTGGATAGATTGGATAACTTGGACCTTTTGTCGTATTTATTTTGTCTCAAATTTTGTCACAATATAGAAAATTGAGCTAGCCGAACGTGGGCTTTGGATTTGTGTCATTCTAAGATCTAAATCAAAAGCTATGGATGATTTACAGCGGACATGTCAAGTTGATCGGCCAGTTAAAATGAACATTCTAAACTGATCATTGATGTTCATTGAGTAAAGGCTTATTAATGAAGCACAATGCATGGCAAGACGCAGTTTTGGATATATTGGATTAGTTGAACCCTTGGTCGAATCTATTTTTTTCTCGAATTTTGTCACAATATAGAAAATTGAGCTAGATTAATGCGGCCATTAGATTTGTGTCATTCTGAGTTGTAAATCAAAACTAATGGATGATTTAGTACATACATGTCAAGTTGATCGCAAGTTAAAATGATCATTCTAAACTGATCATTGATGCTCATTGAGTAAAGGTTTATTAATGAAGCCCAATGCATGGCAAAACGCAGTTTTGGATAGATTAGATTACTTGGGCGCTTTGTCGAATCTATTTATATCTGAAATTTTGTCTCAATATAGAAAATTGAGTTGGCTTAACGTGGGCATGGAATTCGTGGCTTTCTGAACTATAAATCAAAAGTTATGGACTATATAGCGCAGACATTTCAAGTTGATCGGCCAGTTAAAATGATCATTCTAAACTAACCATTGATTCTTATTGAGTAATGGTTTATAAATGATGCACAATGCATGGCATGAAGCAGTTTTGGATAGATTGGATTACTTGGACACTTTGTCATATATATTTTTGTCTCAAATTTTGCCACATTGTAGAAAATTGACCTAGCTTAAAGTGGGCTATGGGTTTGTGTCATTCTGAGCTTTAAATGCAAAGTTACGTACACTTTAGTACATACATGTCAATATGATCGGCCAGTTAAAATGATCATTCTAAACTGATCATTGATGCTAATTGATTAAAAGCTTATAAATGAAGCACAATGCATGGCATGACACAATTTTTGATAGATTAGATTACTTAAATGCTTTGTCGAATTTATTTCTATCTCAAATTTTGTCACAATATAGAAAATTGAGTTAACTTAACGTGGGCACAATATTCCTCTTTCTGATCTATAAATCAAAAGTTACGGACTATATAGTGCCGACATGTCAAGTTGATCGCCCAATTAAAATGATCTTTCTAAACTAATTATTGATTCTCATTGAGTAACAGCTTATAAATGATGCACAATGCATGGCATGGCGCATTGTTCGATATACTGGATTACTTGGACGCTTTGTAAAATCTATTATTGTCTCAAATTTTATCATAATTTAGAAAATTGAGCTAGCTTAATGTGGGCTATGGATTTGTGTCATTCAAAGCTTTAAATCCAAAGTTACGTACAATTTAGTACATACATGTCAAGTTGATCGGCCAGTGAAACTGATCATTCTAAACTAATCATTGATGCACATTGAGTAAAGGCTTATAAATGAAGCACAATGCATGGCATGACGCAGTTTTGGATAGATTTGATTACTTGGACGCATTGTCGAATCTATTTATGTCTCAAATTTGTCACAATATAGAAAATTGAGCTAGCTTAACATGGGCATTGTACTTGTGTCATTCTGAGTTATAAATCAAAAGTAGCAGACGATAGTGCAGACATGTCAAATTGATCGGGCAGCTAAAATGATCATTTTAAACTGATTATTGATGCTCATTGAGTAAAGGCTTATAAATGAAGCATAATGCATGGCATGACGCAGTTTTGGATAAATTGGATTACTTGGACACTTTGTCAAATCTATTTTTGTCTCAAATTTTGCCACAATGTAGAAAATTGAGATAGCTTAACGTGGGCTATGGATTTGTGTCAATCTGAGCTTTAAATATAAAGTTACGGACAATTTAGTACATAAATGTCAAGTTGATCGGCTAGTTAAAATGATCATTCTAAACTGATCATTGATGCTCATTGAGTAAAGGCTTATAAATGAAGCACAATGCATGGCATGACGCAATTTTTGATAGATTGGATTACTTAGACGCTTTGTCGCATCTATTTCTGTCTCAAATTTTGTCACAATATAGAAATTTGAGTTAGCTTAACGTGGGCATTGTATTCGTGTCTTTCGGATCTATAAATCAAAAGTTACGGACTATATAGTGCAGACATGTCCAGTTGATCGGCCAGTTAAAATGATCATTCTAAACTAATTATTGATTCTCATTGAGCACAATGCATGATATGACGCAGTTTTCGATAGATTGGATTAGTTGGACGCTTTGTCAAATCTATTAGTGTCTCAAATTTTGTCACAATGTAGAAAATTGAGCTAGCTTAATGTGGGCTATGGATTTGTGTCATTCTTAGCTTTAAATCCAAAGTTATGGACAATTTAGTACATACATGTCAAGTTGATCCGCCAGTTAAAAAGATCATTCTAAAATAATCATTGATGCTCAGTGAGTAAAGGCTTATAAATGAAGCATAATGCATGGCATGACGCAGTTTTGGATAGATTGGATTACTTGGACGCTTTGTCGAATCTGTTTCTATCTCAAATTTTGTCACAATAGAGAAAATTGAGCTAGCTTAATGTGGGCATTGGATTCATGCCATTATGAGCTATAAATCAAAAGACACGGACGATATTGTGCAGACATGTCAACTTGATCAACCAGTTAAAATGATCTTTCTAAACTGATCAATGATGCTTATTGAGTAAAGGCTTATAAATGAAGCACAATGCATGGCATGAGGAAGTATTGGATAGATTGGATTACCTGGATGCTTTGTCGAATCTATTTCAGTTTCAAATTTTGTCCCAATATAAACAAGTGAGCTACCTTAACGTGGGATTTGGATTTGTGTCATTCTGAGCTCTAAATAAAAAGTTACCAACGATTTAGAGCGGACATTTCAAGTTGATCGGCCAGTTAAAATGATCATTATAAACTGATCATTGATGCTTATTGAGTAAAGGCTTATAAATAAAGCATAATGCATAGCCCGATGCAGTTTTGGATAGATTGGATTACTTGGACGCTTTGTCGAATCTATTTATGTGTCAAATTTTGTCACAATATAGAAAATTGAACTAGGTTAATGTGGGCTTTGGATTTGTGTCATTTTGAGTTCTAAAACTAAAGTTACGGACGATTTAGTGCAGACATGTCAAGTTGATCAACCAGTTAAAATAATCATTCTAAACTGATCTTTGATACTCATTGTGTAAAGCCTTATGAATGAAGAACACTGAATGGAAAGATGCAGTTCTGTATAGATTGGATTACTTGGACGCTTCGTCGAATCGATTTTTGTCTCAAATTTTGTCACAATATAGAAAATTGAGCTAGCTTATTGTGGACATTGGATTCGTGTCATTTTGAGCTATAAATCAAAAGTTTTGGACAGTATAGTGCAGATATGTCAAGGTTATCGGCCAGTTAAAATGATCATTATAAACTAATCATTGATGCCCAGGGATTAAAGGCTTATAAATGAAGCACAATCCCTTGCATGTTGCAGTTTTGGATAGATTGGATTACTTGGACGCTTTGTCGAATCTATTTTTGTTTCAAACTTTGTCACAATATAGAGAATTGAGCTAGCTTAACGTGGACTATGGATTTGTGTCATTTTTCGCTTTAAATCCAAAGTTACGACGATTTAGTATATACATGTCAAGTTGATCGGCAAGTTAAAATGATCATTCTAAACTGATCACTGATGCTCATTGAGAAAAGGCTTATAAATGAAGCATAATGTATGGCATGACACAGTTTTCGATTGATGGGATTGCTTGGACACTTTGCCGAATCTATTTCTGTCTCGAATTTTGTCACAATATATAAAATTGAACTAGCTCAACGTGGGCATTGGATTTGTGTCATTCTGAGTTATAAATCAAAAGTAACGGAAGATTTAGTACATACATGTCAAGTTGATCGGCCGGTTAAAATGATCATTCTTAACTGATCATGGATGCTCATTGAGTAAAGACTTATTAATAAAGCCCAAGGCATGGCAAAACACAGTTTTTGATAGATTAGATTACTTGGACGCTTTGTCGAATCTATTTCTGTCTCAAATTTGGTCACAATATAGGAAATTGAGATAGCTCAACGTAGGCATTGGATTCTTGTCTTTCTGAGTTATAAATCAAAAGTTACGGACGTTATAGTGCAGACATGTGAAGTTGATCGGCCAGTTAAAATGATCATTCTAAACCGATCATTGATGCTCATTGAGTAAAGGCTTATAAATGAAGCACAATGCATGGCATGATGCAGTTTTGGATAGATTGGATTACTTGGATGCTTTTTCAAATCTATTTCTGTCTTGAATTTTGTCACAATATAGAAAATTGAGCTAGCTTAACATGGCCATTGGATTTGTGTCATTCTTAGTTATAAATCAAAAGTAACGGACGATTTAGTGTAGACATGTCAAGTTGATCGGGCAGTTAAAATGATCATTCTAAACTGATCATTGATGCTCATTGAGTAAAGCCATATTAATGAAGCACAATGCATGGCATGACGCAGTTTTGTATAGTTTGGATTACTTGGACGCTTTGTGGAATCTACTTCTGTCTCCAATTTTTCACAATACAGAAAATTGACCTAGCTTAATGTGGGCTTTGGATTTGTCTCATTCTGAGATCTAAATCCAAAGTTATGGACGATTTAGTGCAGACATGTCATGTTGATCGACCAGTTAAAATAATCATTCTAAACTTATCATTGATGCTCCTTGTGTAACGGATTATAAATGAAGCACAATGCAAGGCATGACGAATTTTTGGATATAATGGATTACTTGGATGCTTTGTCAAATCATTTCTGTCTAAAAGTTTGCCACAATATAGAAAAATTGAGCTAGGTTAACGTGAGCTTTGGATTTGTGTCATTCTGAGTTCTAAAACCAAAGTTATGGACGATTTAGTGCCGAAATGTCAAGTTGATCGGCCAGTTAAAATAATCTTTCTAAACTGATCATTGATTCTTATTGAGTAAATGCAAATTAATGAAGCACAATGCATGGCAAGACACAGTTGTTGATAGAATGGATTACTTCTACGCTTTGTCGAATCTATTACTTTGTCAAGGGGATTTTATTCGTGTCATACCGAGCTATAAATCGAACGTTTCGGACGATATAGTGAAGGCATGTCAAGTTGATCGGCAAGTTAAAATGATCATTCTAAACGGATCATTGATTCTCATTGAGTAAAGGCCTACAAATGAAGCACAATGCATGGAGTGACACAGTTTTGGATAGATTGGATTACTTGAACGCTTTGTCGAATCTATTCCTCTCTCAAATTTTGTCACAATATAAAAATTGAGATAGCTCAACGTGGGCTTTGAATTTCTCTCATTCTAAGCTCTAAATCCAAAGTTACAGATGATTTAGTGCAGACATGTCAAGTTGATCGGCTAGTTAAAATGATCATTAAAAACTGATCATTGATGCTCATTGAGTAAAGGCTCATAAATGAAGCACAATGCATGGCATGAAGAAGTTTGGATAGATTGGATTACCTGGATGCTTTGTCGAATCTATTTCAGTCTCAAATTTTGTAACAATATAGAAAATTGAGCTAGCTCAACGTGGGCTTTGGATTTGTGTCATTCTAAGCTCTAAATCAAAAGCTGTGGAGGATTTAGTGCAGACATTTCAAGTTGATCGGGTAGTTAAAATGATCATTCTAAACAGATCATTATTGCCGATTGATTAACGGCTTATAAATGAAGCACAATGCAAGGCATGACACAGTTTTGGATAGATTGGATTACTTGGACGATTTGTCGAATATATTTTATCTTAAATTTTGTCACAATATAGAAAACTGAGCTAGGTTAACGTGGGCTCTGGATGTTTGCCATTCTGAGCTCTAAATCAAAAGTTACGGACGATTTAGTGCGGAAATGTCAAGTGGATCGGCCAGTTAAAATGATCATTCTAAACTAATCATTGATGCTCATTTAGTAAAGGCTTATAAATAAAGCACAATGCATGGAAAGCCGCATTTCTGGATCAATTGGATTACTTGAACGCCTTGTCGAATCTATTTTTCTCTCAAATTTTGTCACAATATAAAAAAATGAGCTACCTTATCGTGGGTATTGGATTCGTGTCATTCTGATTTATAAATAAAAAGTTTCAGACGATTTAGTGCACACATGTCAAGTTGATCAGGCAGTTAAAATGATCATTCTAAACTGATCATTGATGCTCATTGAATAAAGGCTTATTAATGAAGCCCAATGCATGGCAAGACGTAATTTTGAATAGATTGGATAACTTGGATGCTTTGTCGAATCTATTTCTGTCTCAAATTTTATCACAACATAGAAAATTGAGCTAGCTTAACGTGGGCACTGGATTTGTGTCTTTCTGAGCTATAAATCAAAAGTTACGGACAATATAGTGAAGATATGTGAATTTGATCGGCCAGTTAAAATGATCATTCTAAACTGATCATTGATGATCATTGAGTTACAGTTTATAAATGAATCACAATGCAAGGCATGATGAAGTTATGGATAGATTGTATTACTTGGACGCTTTGTCGAATAAATTCTGACTTAAATTTTATCACAATATAGAAAATTGAGCTAGATTAACGTGGGCATTGGATTTATGTCATTCTGAGTTATAAATCGAAAGTAACGGACGATTTAGTGTAGACTTGTCAAGTTGATCGCGCAGTTAAAATAACCATTCTAAACTGATCATTGATGCTCATTGAGTAAAGGCTTATTAATGAAGCACAATGCATGGCATGATGCAGTTTCGGATAATTTGGATTACTTGGACGCTTTGTGGAATCAATTTCTGTCTCACATTTTGTCACAATATAGACATTTGAGCTACCTTAACGTGGGCTTAGGATTTGTCTCATTCTGAGTTCTAAAACCAAAGTTATGAACCATTTAGTGCAGACATGTCAAGTTGACGTTTGATTTTCCAGAAGTGGAAGAAGAACTCGACCAGTTAAAATAATCAATCTAAACTTATCAGTGATGTTGCTTGTGTAACGGCTTATAAATTAATCACAATGCAAGGTATGACGCAGTTTTGTCACAATATAGAAAATTGAGCTAGATTAATGTGGGCTTTGGATTAGTGTCATTCTGAGTTCTAAAACAAAAATTACGCACGATTTAGTGCAAACATGTCAAGTTGATCGGCATGTTAAAATAATCATTCTAAATTGATCATTGATGCTCATTGAGTAAAGGCTTATAAATGAAGCACAATGCATGGCATGAAGAAGTTTTGGATAGATTGGATTACCTGGATGCTTTGTCGAAAATATTTCAATCTCAAGTTTTGTCACAATATAAAAAAGTGAGCTAGCTTAACGTGGGCTTTGGATTTGTGTCATTCTGAGCTCAAATCAAAAGTTATGGACGATTTAGTGCAGACATGTGAATTTGATCGGGCAGTTAAAATGATCATTCTAAACTGATCACATTGATGGCCATTGAGTAACGACTTATAAATGAAGCACAATGCAAGGCATGACTCAGTTTTGGATAGTTTGGATTAGTTGAACACTTTGTCGAATCTATTTTTGTCTCAAATTTTGTCACAATATTGAAAATTGAGCTAGCTTAACGTGGGCATTGGATTTGTGTCATTCTTAGTTATAAATCAAAAGTTACGGACGATATAGTGCAGACATGTCAAATTGATCGGGCACATAAAATGATCATTCTAAACTGATCATTGATGCTCATTGAGTAAAGGCTTATAAATGAAGTAGAAAGTGTGGCATGACGCAGTTTTGGATATATTGGATTACTTGGATGCTTTGTCAAATCATTTATGTGTCAAATGTTCTCACAATATAGAAAATGAAGCTAGCTTAACGTGGGATTTGGATTTGTGTCATTCTGAGTTCTAAATCCATAGTTACGTACGATTGAGTGCTGACATGTCACGTTGATCGGCCAGTTAAAATAATCATTCTAAACTGATCATTGTTGCTCATTGAGTAAAGGCTTATTAATGAATCACAATGCATGACAAGACGCAGTTTTGTATAGATTGGATTACTTAGACGCTTTGTCGAAACTATTTTTATCTTAAATTTTGTCACAATATAGAAAATTGAGCTAGCTTAACGTGGGCTATGGATTTGTGTCATTCTGAGTTATAAATGAAAAGTGATGGACGATTTAGTACAGACATGTCAAGTTAATCAGGTAGTTAAAATGTTCATTCTAAACTAATCATTGAGTCTCATTGAGTAAAGGCTTATAAATGAAGCACAATGCATGGCATGACGCAGTGTTAGATAGATTGGATAACTTGGACGCTTTGTCAACTCATTTCTGTCTCAAATTTTGTCACAATATAGAAAAGTGAATTAGGTTAACGTGGGCTTTGGATTTTTGTCATTATGAGTTATAAATCCAAAATTACAGAGGATTTAGTGCATATATTTCAAGTTGATCGGCCAGTTAAAATGATCATTATATACTAATCATTGATTCTCGTTGAGTAAAGACTTATAAATAAAGCATAATGCATGGCATGACACAATTTTGGATAGGTTGGATTACTTGGACGCTTTGGCGAATCTATTTCTGTATCAAATTTTGTCACAATATAGAAAATTGAACTAGCTTAACGTGGGATTTGGGTTTTTGTCATTTTGAGTTCTATAACTAAAGTTACGAATGATTTAGTGTAGACATTCAAGTTGATCGACCCTTTAAAATAATCAATCTAAACAGATTACTGATGCTCATTGAGTACAGGCTTATTAATGAAGCTCAATGCATGGAAAGACGCAATTTTTGATAGATTGAACTACCTGGATGCTTCGTCGAAACGATTTTTGTCTCAAATTTTGTTACAATACAGAAAATTGAGCTAGCTCAACATGGGTATTGGATTTGTGTCATTCTGACCTATAAATCAAAAGTTACGGACGATATAGTGCACACATGTCAAGTTGATCAGCCAGTTAAATTTGATCATTCTAAACTGATTATTGAGGCTCATTGAGTAAAGGCTTATAAATGAAGCACAATGCATGGCATGAAGAAGTTTTGGAGTGATTGGATTACCTAGATGCTTTGTCAAATCAATTTCTATCTCAAATTTTGTCACAATATAGAATACTGAGTTAGATTAACGTAGATTCTGGAATTGTGTCATTCTGAGCTCAAAATAAAAAGTTATAGATGATTTAGTGCGAATATTTCAAGTTGATCGGCCAGTTAAAATGATCATTTTAAACTGATCACTGATGCTCTTTGAGTAAATGCTTATAAATAAACCACAATGCATGGCATGACGCAGTTTTGGGTAGATTGGATTACTTGGACTCTTTGTCGACTCTATTTATGTCTCAAATTTTGTCACAATATAGAAAATTGAACTAGCTTAACATGGGCTTTAGAATTGTGTCATTTTGAGTTCTAAAACTATGTTACGGACGATTTAGTGCAAACATGTCAAGTTGATCGACCAGTTAAAATAATCATTCTAAACTGATAATTGATGCTCAGTGAGTAAAGGCTTATTAATAAAGCACAATGCATGGGAAGACAAAGTTTTGAATAGATTAGATTACTTGGATGCTTTGTCGAATCGATTTTTGTCTCAAATTTTGTCACAATATAGAAAATTGAGCTAGCTTAACATGGCCATTGGACTCGTGTCATTCTGAGCTATAAATCAAAAGTTACAGACAATATGTTGCAGACATGTCAAGTTGATCGGCCAATTAAAATAATTGGTGCTCATTGATGCTAATTGATTAAAGACTTATAAATGAAGCACAATGCTTGGCATGACGCAGTTTTGGATAGATTGGATTACTTGGATGCTTTGTCGAATCAATTTTTGTCTCAAACTTTGTCACTATACAGAAAATTGAGCTAGCTTAATGTGGGCTACGGATTTATGTCATTCTGAGCTTTAAATCCAAAGATATGGACGACTTAGTACATACATATCAAGTTGATCGGGGAGTAAAAATGATCATTCTAAACTGATCATTAATACTCATTGAGTAAAGGCTTATAAATGAACCATAATGCATGGCATGATGCAGTTTTGGATAAATTTGATTACTTAGATGTTCTGTCGAATCTATTTCTTTCTGAAATTTT
>CM032165.1:15087564-15114262 GCA_018901935.1 Pugionium cornutum | reverse complement strand
AAAAGTTACGAACGATTTAGTGCGGACATGTCAAGTTGATTGGTCAGTTCAAATGATAATTCTAAGCTGATCATTGGTGCTCTTTGTGTAAAGGCTTAGAAGTGAAGCATAATGCATGGCATAACGCAGTTGGGGATAGATTGGATTACTTGGAGGCTTTGTCATATCTATTTGCGTCTGAAATTTTGTCATTGTATAGAAAATTGAGATAGCATTAACTGGGCATTGGATTCATGTCATTATGAGCTCTAAATCAAAAGTTACGAACGATTTAGTGCGGACATATCAAGTTGATTGGTCAGTTCAAATGATCATTATAAGCTGATCATTGGTGCTCATTGAGTAAAGGCTTGGAAGTGAAGCATAATGCATGGCATCACGCTGTTTGGGATAGATTGGATTACTTGAAGGATTTGGCGAATCTTTTTGAGTCTGAAATTTTCTCATTGTATAGAAAATTGAGATAGCACTAACTGGGCATTTGATTCATGTCATTATGAGCTCTAAATCAAAAGTTACGAATGATTTAGTGTGGACATGTCAAGTTGATTGGTCAGTTCAGATGATCATTCTAACCTGATCATTGGTGTTCATTGCGTAAAAGGTTATAAGTGAAGCATAATGCATGACATCACACTGTTTAGGATAGATTGGTTAAGTTTGAGGCTTGTCAGATCTATTTCAGTCTGAAAGTTTGTCATAGTATAGAAAATTGATCTACCATAACGTGGGCGTTGGATTCATGTCATTCCGAGCTCTAAATCAGAAGTTACGGATGATTTAGTGCGGATATGTCAAGTTGATTGGTCAGTTCAAATGATCACTCTAAGTTGATCATTGGTGCTCATTGAGTAAAGGCTAATAAGTGAAGCATAATGCATGGCATCACACAGTTTCTGATAGATTGGACTAGTTGGAGGCTTTGTAGTATCTATTTGAGTCTGAAATTTTGGTACAATATAAAAAATTGAGCTAGCATAACGTGGGCATTGGATTCATGTCATTCTGATCTCTAAATCTAAAAGATTCAAACGATTTAGTGCAGACATGTCAAGTTGATTGGCCAGTTCAACTAATCATTCTAAGCGAAACATTGGTGCTAATTGAGTAAACACTTATAAGTGAAGCATAATGCATGGCATGACGCAGTTTGGGATAGATTGGATTAGTTGGAGGCTTTGTCGTTTCTATTTGAGATTGAAATTTTGTCACAATATAGAAAATTGAGCAAGCATTACGTGGGCATTGGATTCATGTCATTATGAGCTGTAAATCAAAAGTTACAGACGATTTATTTCGTTCATGTCAAGTTGATTGGTCTGTTCAAATGATCATTGTGCTCATTGAGTAAACACTTATAAGTGAAGTATAATGCATGGCATGACGCAGTTTGGGATAGATTGGATTACTTAGAGGCTTTGTCGTTTCTATTTGAGTCTGAACTTTTGTCATAGTATGAAAAATTCAACTAGCATAACGTGGGTTTTGGATTCATGTCTTTCTGAGCTCTAAATCAAAAGTTACGGATGATTTAGTACAGACATATCAAGTGGATTGGTCAGTTAAAATGATCATTCTAATCCGATCATTGGTGCTAATTGAGTAAAGGCTTATAAGTGATCACACAGTAAGGGATAGATTGGATTACTTGGAGGGTTTGTTGTATCTATTTGAGGCTGAAATTTTGTCACAATAGATAATTTTGAGGTAGCATAACGTGAGCATCGGATTCATGTCATTCGGAGCTCTAAATCAAAAGTTACGGACGATTTAGTGTGGACATATCAAGTGTATTGGCCAGTTCAACTGATCATTCTAAGCTGATCATTGGTGCTCATTGAGTAAAGACTTATAATTGAAGCATGATGCATGGCATCACGCCGTTTGAGATAGATTGGATTACTTGGAGGCTTTGTCGTATTTATCTTAGTCCTAAATTTGTAACAATATAGAAAATTGAGCTAGCATAACGTGGGCATTGGATTCATGTCATTCTGAGCTCTAAATCAAAAAGATACGGACGACTTAGTGCGGACATGTCAAGTTGATTGATCAATTCCATGATCATTCTAAGCTGATCATTGGTGCTCATTGAGTAAAGGTTTATAAGTAATGCATGATGCACGACATCACACAGTTTGGGATAAATTGAATTACTTGGAGGCTTTGTCGTATCTATTTGAATCTGAAATTTTGTCACAATATAGAAAATTGATCTACCATACCGTGGGTATTGGATTCATGTCATTCTGAGCTCTAAATCAAAAGATACAGACAATTTAGTGCGGACATATAGAGTTGATTGTTCAGTTCAAATGATCATTCTAAGCTGATCATTGGTGCTCATTGAGTAAAGGCTTATAAGTGAAGCATAATGTATGACATCACGCAGTTTTGGATAGATTAGATTAGTTGGAGACTTTGTCGTATCTATTTGAGTCTGAAATTTTGTCATTGTATAGAAAATTCAGTTACCATAACGTGGGTGTTGGATTAATGTCATTCCGAGCTCTAAATCAATGTTGGATTAATGTCATTCCGAGCTCTAAATTCAGCTAGCATAACTGAAACATAATGCATGGAATCACGCAGTTTTCGATAGATTGGGTACTTGGAGGATTTGTCGAATCTTTTGAGTATGAAAATTTGTCATTTAATCGAAAATTGAGCTAGCATTACGTGGGCATTGGATTCATGTCATTATGAGCTCTAAATCAAAAGTTACGAACGATTTAGTGCGGACATATCAAGATGATTGGTCAGTTCAAATGATCATTATAAGCTGATCATTGGTGCTCATTGAGTAAAGGCTTGGAAGTGAAGCATAATGCATGGCATCACGCTGTTTGGGATAGATTGGATAACTTGAAGGATTTGTCGAATCTTTTTGAGTATGAAATTTTGTCATTGTATAGAAAATATAGCTAGGATTACGTGAACATTGGATTCATGTCATTCTGAGCTCTACATAAAAAAACTGTTACGGAAGATTTAGTGCGGTCATGTCAAGTTGATTGGACAGTTCAAATGATCATTCTAAGCTGATCATTGCTATTCATTTAGTAAAGGCTTATAAGTGAAGCATAATGCATGACATCGCGTAGTTTGGGATAGAATGGATTATTTAAATGCTTTGTCGTATCTATTTGAGTCTGAAATTTTGTCATAATATAGAAAATTGAGCTAGCATATCATGGGCGTTGGATTCATGTCATTCTGAGCTCTAAATAAAAAGTTACAGACGATTTAGTGCGTACATGTCAACTTGATTGGTTAGTTCAAATGATCATTCGAAGCTGATCATTGGTGCTTATTGAGTAAATGCTTAGAAGTGAAGCATAACGCATGGCATCACACAGTTTGGGATAGATTGGATTACTTGGAGGCTTTGTCGTATATATTTGAGTATTAAATTTTTTCATTATATAGAATATTTAGCTAGCATAACGTGGGCGTTAAATTCATGTCATTCTGAGCTCTAAATAAAAAGTTATGGACAATTTAGTGCGGACATGTCAAGTTGACTGGTTAGCCAAATGATCATTCTAAGCAGATAATTGGGGCTCATTGAGTAGCGTCTTAAAAGTGAAGCATAATGCATGCCATCACACAATTTGGGATAGATTGAATTACTTGGAGGCTTTTTCTAATCTATTTGAGTATAAAAATTTGTCATTGTGTAGAAAATTTGTCATTGTATAGAAAATTGAGCAAGCATTACGTGGGCATTGGATTTATGTCATTCTGAGCTCTAAGTCAAAAGTTACGGATGATTTATTGCGGAAATGTCAAGTGGATTGGTCAGTTCAATTGATCATTCTAAGCTGTTCATTGGTGCCCATTGAGTAAAGGCTTATAAGTGAAGCATAATGCATTACATCACGTAGTTTGGGATAGATTGGATTAGTTGGAGGCTTGTCGTATCTATTGCAGTCTGAAATTTTGTTACAATAAAGAAAATTAAACCAGCATAACGTGGGCATTGGATTCATGTAATTTGGAACTCTAAATCAAAAGTTACGCAGGATATAGTTCGAACATGTCAAGTTGATTGGTCAGTTCAAATGATCAATCTAAGCTGATCATTGGTGCTCATTGAATAAAGACTTATATGTGAAGCATAATGGATGGCATCACGCAGTTTGGGATAGATCGGTTTACCTGGAGGCTTTGTCTTATCTATTTGAGTCTGAAATTTTTGTCACAATATAGTAAATGGAGCTAGCATAACGTGGGCGTTGGATTCATATCATTCTGAGCTCTAAATCAAAAGTTACGGACGATTTAGTGAGGACATGTCAGATTGATTTGTTAGTTCAAATGATCATTCTAAGCTGATCATTGCTGCTTATTTAGTAAACGCTTAGAAGTGAAGCATAATGCATGACATCACGCAGTTTGGGATAGATTGGATTACTTGGAGGCTTTGTCGAATCTATTTGAGTCTTAAATTTTGTCACAATATAGAAAATTGAGTTAACATAACGTGGGCATTGGATTCATGTCATTCGGAGCTCTAAATCAAAAGTTACTGATGATTTAGTGCGGAAATGTAAAGTTGATTGGCCGTTCAACTGATCATTCTAAGCTAAACACTGGTGCTCATGGGATAGATGCTTATAAGTGAAGCATAATGCATGGCATGAAAGGGATAGATTGGATTACTTGGAGGATTTGTTGTATCTATTTAAGTTTGAAATTTTGTCACAGTATAGAAAATTGAGTTAGCTTATTGTGGGCGTTGGATTCGTGTCATTTTGAGCTCTAAATCAAAAGTAACGGACGATTTATTGCGAATATGTCAAGTTGTTTGGTTACTTCAAATGATTATTCTAAGCTGATCATTGGTGCTCATTGAGTAACGGCTTAAAAGTGAAGCATAATGCATGACATCATGTAGTTTGGGATAGATTGGATTACTTGGAGGCTTCGTCGAATCTATTTGAGTAAGAAAATTTGTCATTGTATAGAAAATTGAGCAATCATTTCGTGGGCATTGGATTTATGTCATTTTGAGCCCTAAATCAAAGTTACGAATGATTTAGTGCGGACATATCATGTTGATTGGTCAGTTCAAATGATCATTCTAACCTGATCATTGGTGCTCATTGAGGAAAGGGTTATAAGTGAAGCATAATGCATGGCATCACAAAGTTTGGGATAGATTGGATTACTTGGAGGCTTTATCGTATCTATTTGAGTCAAAAAATTTGTCACAATATAGGAAATTAAGCTAGCATAACGTGGGTGTTGGATTCATGTCATTTTGAACTCTAAATCAAAAGATACGGACAATTTAATACGAACATGCCGAGTTGATTGGTCTGTTCAAATGATCAATCTAAGCTGATCATTGTTGCTCATTGAGTAAAGGCTTATAAGTGAAGCATAATGCATGATATCACGTAGTTTGGGATAGATTGGATTACCTGGAGACTTTGTTGTATGTATTTGAGTCTGAAATTTTGTCATAGTATACAAAATATAGCTAGAATATTGTGGGCGTTGGATTCATGTCATTCTGAGCTCTAAATCAAAAGTTACGGACAATTTAGTATGGACATACAAAGTTGATTGGTCAGTTCAACTGATCATTATAAGCTGATCATTGGTTCTCATTGAGTAAAGGCTTATAAGTGAAGCATAATGCATGACATAACGCAATTGTGGATAGATTGGATTTCTTGGAGGCTTTGTCGTATATATTTGAGTCTGAAGTTTTGTCACAATATAGAAAATTGAGCTACCATAACGTGGGTATTGGACTCATGTCATTCTGAGCTCTAAATAAAAAAATACTGACGATTTAGTGCGAACATATCAAGTTTATTGGTCAGTTAAGCTGATCATTCTAATGTGATCATTTGTGCTTATTGAGTAAAGGCTTTTAAGTGAAGCATAATGCATCACATCACGCAGTTTGGGAAAGATTGGATTACTTGGAGGCTTTGTTGTATCTATTTGAGACTGAAATTTTGTCACAATATAGAAAATTGAGCTAGCATAACGTGGGCATTGGATTCATGTCATTCTGAGCTCTAAATCAAAAAGATACGGACGACTTAGTGCGGACATGTCAAGTTGATTGATCAATTCCATGATCATTCTAAGCTGATCATTGGTGCTCATTGAGTAAAGGTTTATAAGTAATGCATGATGCACGACATCACACAGTTTGGGATAAATTGAATTACTTGGAGGCTTTGTCGTATCTATTTGAATCTGAAATTTTGTCACAATATAGAAAATTGATCTACCATACCGTGGGTATTGGATTCATGTCATTCTGAGCTCTAAATCAAAAGATACAGACAATTTAGTGCGGACATATAGAGTTGATTGTTCAGTTCAAATGATCATTCTAAGCTGATCATTGGTGCTCATTGAGTAAAGGCTTATAAGTGAAGCATAATGTATGACATCACGCAGTTTTGGATAGATTAGATTAGTTGGAGACTTTGTCGTATCTATTTGAGTCTGAAATTTTGTCATTGTATAGAAAATTCAGTTACCATAACGTGGGTGTTGGATTAATGTCATTCCGAGCTCTAAATCAATGTTGGATTAATGTCATTCCGAGCTCTAAATTCAGCTAGCATAACTGAAACATAATGCATGGAATCACGCAGTTTTCGATAGATTGGGTACTTGGAGGATTTGTCGAATCTTTTGAGTATGAAAATTTGTCATTTAATCGAAAATTGAGCTAGCATTACGTGGGCATTGGATTCATGTCATTATGAGCTCTAAATCAAAAGTTACGAACGATTTAGTGTGGACATGTCAAGTTGATTGGTCAGTTCAGATGATCATTCTAACCTGATCATTGGTGTTCATTGCGTAAAAGGTTATAAGTGAAGCATAATGCATGACATCACACTGTTTAGGATAGATTGGTTAAGTTTGAGGCTTGTCAGATCTATTTCAGTCTGAAAGTTTGTCATAGTATAGAAAATTGATCTACCATAACGTGGGCGTTGGATTCATGTCATTCCGAGCTCTAAATCAGAAGTTACGGATGATTTAGTGCGGATATGTCAAGTTGATTGGTCAGTTCAAATGATCACTCTAAGTTGATCATTGGTGCTCATTGAGTAAAGGCTAATAAGTGAAGCATAATGCATGGCATCACACAGTTTCTGATAGATTGGACTAGTTGGAGGCTTTGTAGTATCTATTTGAGTCTGAAATTTTGGTACAATATAAAAAATTGAGCTAGCATAACGTGGGCATTGGATTCATGTCATTCTGATCTCTAAATCTAAAAGATTCAAACGATTTAGTGCAGACATGTCAAGTTGATTGGCCAGTTCAACTAATCATTCTAAGCGAAACATTGGTGCTAATTGAGTAAACACTTATAAGTGAAGCATAATGCATGGCATGACGCAGTTTGGGATAGATTGGATTAGTTGGAGGCTTTGTCGTTTCTATTTGAGATTGAAATTTTGTCACAAAATAGAAAATTGAGCAAGCATTACGTGGGCATTGGATTCATGTCATTATGAGCTGTAAATCAAAAGTTACAGACGATTTATTTCGTTCATGTCAAGTTGATTGGTCTGTTCAAATGATCATTGTGCTCATTGAGTAAACACTTATAAGTGAAGTATAATGCATGGCATGACGCAGTTTGGGATAGATTGGATTACTTAGAGGCTTTGTCGTTTCTATTTGAGTCTGAACTTTTGTCATAGTATGAAAAATTCAACTAGCATAACGTGGGTTTTGGATTCATGTCTTTCTGAGCTCTAAATCAAAAGTTACGGATGATTTAGTACAGACATATCAAGTGGATTGGTCAGTTAAAATGATCATTCTAATCCGATCATTGGTGCTAATTGAGTAAAGGCTTATAAGTGATCACACAGTAAGGGATAGATTGGATTACTTGGAGGGTTTGTTGTATCTATTTGAGGCTGAAATTTTGTCACAATAGATAATTTTGAGGTAGCATAACGTGAGCATCGGATTCATGTCATTCGGAGCTCTAAATCAAAAGTTACGGACGATTTAGTGTGGACATATCAAGTGTATTGGCCAGTTCAACTGATCATTCTAAGCTGATCATTGGTGCTCATTGAGTAAACGCTTATAAGTGAAGCATAATGCACGGCATGAAGTAGTTTCGGATAGATTGGAATACTTGAAGGCTTTGTTGTTTCCATTTGAGTCTTAAATCTTGTCACAATATAGAAAATTGAGCTAGCATAACGTGGGCATTGGATTAATGTCATTCGAGGCTCTAAATAAAAAAGTTACGGACAATTTAGTGCGGTCATGTCAAGTTGATTGGCCAGTTCAAGTGATCATTCTAAGCAGATCATTGGTGCCCATTGAGTAAAGGCTCATAAGTGAATCGTAATGCATGGATCAGGAAGTTTGGGATAGATTGGATTACTTGGAGGCTCTGTCGTATATATTTGAGCATGAAATTTTGTCACAGTATTGAAAATTGAGCTAGCATAATGTGGGTGTTGGATTCATGTCATTCTGAGCTCTAAATGAAAAGATACGGATGATTTAGTGCAGAAATATCAAGTTGATTGGTCAATTCAAATGATCATGATAAGCTGATCATTGTGCTCATTGAGTAAAGGATTATAAGTGAAGCATAATGCATGCCATCACGCAGTTTGGGATAGATTGGATTACTTGGAGGGTTTGTTGTATCTATTTGAGTCTGAAATTTTGTCACAATATATAAAATTGAGCTATCATAACGTGGGCATTGGATTAATTTCATTCTGAGTTCTAAATCAAAAGTTACGGACGATTTAGTGCGGACATGTCAAATTGATTGGTTAGTTCAAATGATCATTCTAAGCTGATCATTGGTGCTCATTGAGTAAAGGCTTATAACTGAAACATAATGCATGGAATCACACAGTTTTCGATAGATTGGGTACTTGGAGGATTTGTCGAATCTTTTTGAGTATGAAAATTTGTCATTTAATCGAAAATTGAGCTAGCATTACGTGGGCATGTGATTCATGTCATTATGAGCTCTAAATCAAAAGTTACGAACGATTTAGTGTGGACATGTCAAGTTGATTGGTCAGTTCAGATGATCATTCTAAGCTGATCATTGGTGTTCATTGAGTAAAGGGTTATAAGTGAAGCATAATGCATGACATCACACTGTTTAGGATAGATTGGTTAAGTTTGAGGCTTGTCAGATCTATTTCAGTCTGAAAGTTTGTCATAGTATAAAAAATTGATCTACCATAACGTGGGCGTTGGATTCATGTCATTCTGAGCTCTAAATCAGAAGTTACGGATGATTTAGTGTAGATATGTCAAGTTGATTGGTCAGTTCAAATGATCACTCTAAGTTGATCATTGGTGCTCATTGAGTAAAGGCTAATAAGTGAAGCATAATGCATGGCATCACACAGTTTCAGATAGATTGGACTAGTTGGAGGCTTTGTAGTATCTATTTGAGTCTGAAATTTTGGTACAATATAAAAAATTGAGCTAGCATAACGTGGGCATTGAATTCATGTCATTCTGATCTCTAAATAAAAAAGATACAAACGATTTAGTGCGGACATGTCAAGTTGATTGGCCAGTTCAACTAATCATTCTAAGCTAAACATTGGTGCTAATTGAGTAAACACTTATAAGTGAAGCATAATGTATGGCATGACGCAGTTTGGGATATATTGGATTAGTTGGAGGCTTTGTCGTTTCTATTTGAGACTGAAATTTTGTCACAATATAGAAAATTGAGCAAGCATTACGTGGGCATTGGATTCATGTCATTATGAGCTGTAAATCAAAAGTTACAGACGATTTATTGCGTTCATGTCAAGTTGATTGGTCAGTTCAAATGATCATTGTGCTCATTGAGTAAACACTTATAAGTGAAGCATAATGCATGGCATGATGCAGTTTGGGATAGATTGGATTACTTGGAGGCTTTGTCGTTTCTATTTGAGTCTGAACTTTTGTCATAGTATGAAAAATTCAGCTAGCATAACATGGGTTTTGGATTCATGTCTTTCTGAGCTCTAAATCAAAAGTTACGGATGATTTAGTACAGACATATCAAGTGGATTGGTCAGTTAAAATGATCATTCTAATCCGATCATTGGTGCTAATTGAGTAAAGGCTTATAAGTGATCACACAGTTAGGGATAGGTTGGATTACTTGGAGGGTTTGTTGTATCTATTTGAGTCTGAAATTTTGTCACAATAGAGAATTTTGAGCTAGCATAACGTGAGCATCGGATTCATGTCATTCGAAGCTCTAAATCAAAAGTTACGGACGATTTAGTGTGGACATATCAAGTGTATTGGCCAGTTCAACTGATCATTCTAAGCTGATCATTGGTGCTCATTGAGTAAACGCTTATAAGTGAAGCATAATGCACGGTATGATGTATTTTCGGATAGATTGGAATACTTGAAGGCTTTGTTGTTTCCATTTGAGTCTTAAATCTTGTCACAGTATAGAAAATTGAGCTAGCATAACGTGGGCATTGGATTAATGTCATTCGAGGCTCTAAATAAAAAAGTTACGGACAATTTAGTGCGGTCATGTCAAGTTGATTGGCCAGTTCAAGTGATCATTCTAAGCAGATCATTGGTGCCCTTTGAGTAAAGGCTTATAAGTGAATCGTAATGCATGGATCAGGCAGTTTGGGATAGATTGGATTACTTGGAGGCTCTGTCGTATATATTTGAGCATGAAATGTTGTCACAGTATTGAAAATTGAGCTAGCATAATGTGGGTGTTGGATTCATGTCATTCTGAGCTCTAAATGAAAAGATACGGATGATTTAGTGCAGAAATATCAAGTTGATTGGTCAATTCAAATGATCATGATAAGCTGATCATTGTGCTCATTGAGTAAAGGATTATAACTGAATCATAATGCATGCCATCACACAGTTTGGGATAGATTGGATTACTTGGAGGGTTTGTTGTATCTATTTGAGTCTGAAATTTTGTCACAATATATAAAATTGAGCTATCATAACGTGGGCATTGGATTAATTTCATTATGAGTTCTAAATCAAAAGTTACGGACGATTTAGTGCGGGCATGTCAAGTTGATTGGCCAGTTCAACTGATCATTCTATTCTGATCATTGGTGCTCATTGAGTAAACGCTTATAAGTGAATCATAATGCATGGCATCACGCAGTTTGGGATAAATTGGATTACTTGAAGGCTTTGTCGTATCTATTTGAGTCTGAAATTTTGTCTCAGTACAGAAAATTGAGCTAGCATAACGTGGGTGTTGGATTCATGTCATTCTGTTCTCTAAATCAAAAGATACGGACAATTTAGTGCGGACATATCAAGTTCATTGGTTAGTTCAACTGATCATTCTAATTTGATCATTTGTGCTCATTGAGTAAAGGCTTATAAGTTAAGCATAATGCATAACATCACGCAGTTGTTGATAGATTGGATTATTTGGAGGCTTTGCGTATCTATTTGAATGTGAAATTTTGTCATAGTATAGAAAATTGAGCTAGCATAACGTGCACGTAGGATTAATATCATTTTGAGTTCTAAATCAAATGATACGGACGATTTAGTGCGGACATATATGGTTCATTGGGAAGTTCAAATGATCATTGTAAGTTGATCATTGGTGCTCATTGAGTAAAGGCTTATAAGTGAAGCATAATGAACGGCATCACAAAGGTTTGGATAGATTGGACTATTTGGAGGCTTTGTCGTATATATTTGAGTCTGATATTTTGGCATTGGATTCATGTCATTCTGAGCTCTGAATCAAAAGATACGGACGATTTAGTGCGCGCATGTCAAGTTGATTGGTCACTTCAAATGATCATTCTAAACTGATCATTGGTGCTCATTGAGTAAAGTCTTATAAGTGAAGCATAATGCATGACATCACGCAGTTGTGGATAGATTGGATTAATTGGAGGCTTTGTCGTATCTATTTGAGTCTTAAATTGTATCATATTTTGGAAAATTGAGCTAGCATAACGTGGGCGTTGGATTCATGTCATTCTGACATCTAAATAAAAAGTTACAAACGATTTAGTGAATAAAAAGTTACAAACGATTTAGTGAATAAAAAGTTACAAATGATTTAGTGCGGACATATCAAGGTTATTGGTCAGTTCAAATGATCATTCAAAGTTGAGCATTGGTGCTCAATCCGTAAAGGCTTATAAGTGAAGCATAATGCATGGCATAACACAGTTTGGGATATATTGGATTACTTGGATGTTTTGTTGTATATATTTTAGTCATAAATTTTGTCACCATATAGAAAATTGAGCTAGCATAACGTGGGTTGTTGATTCATGTCATTCTAAGCTCTAAATCAAAAGATACGGACGATTTAGTGCGGACATGTCAAGTTGATTGGTCAGTTCAAATGATTATTCTAAGCCGATCATTGGTGCTTATTGAGTAAAGGCTTATAAGTGAAGCATAAAGCATGGCATCACGCAGTTTGGGATAGATTAGATTAATTGGAGGGTTGGTTGTATCTATTTGAGTCTGAAATTGTGTCACGATATAGAAAATTGAGCTAGCATAACGTGGGCATTAGATTCATGTCATTCGGAGCTCTTAATCAAAAGTTACGGCCGATTTAGTGAGGACATGTCAAGTTGATTGGCCAGTTCAACTAATCATTCTAAGCTAAATATTGGTGCTCATTGAGGAAACACTTATAAGTGATGCATAATGCATGACATGATGTTGTTTGGGATAGATTGGATTACTTGGAGGCTTTATCGTATCTATTTGAGTCTGAAATTTTATCATAGTATAGAAAATTGAGGTAGCATAATGGGGGCGTTGGGTTAATGTCATTTTGAGTTCTAAATCAAAAGTTACGGACGATTTAGTGCGGACATGTCAAATTGTTTGGTTAGCTCAAATGATAATTCTAAGCTTAGCATTGGTGCTCATTGTGTAAAGGCTTATAAGTGAAACATAATGCATGGCATCACGCAGTTTGGGATAGATTGGATTACTTGGAGGCTTTGTCGTTTCTATTTGAGTATTAAATTTTGTCACAATATAGAAAATTGAGCTAGCATAACGTGGACATTGGATTCATGTCATTCGAAACTCTAAATAAAAAGTTACACTTGATTTACTGCGGACATGTCAAGTTTATTTACCAGTTCAACTGGTCATTCTAATCTGATCATTGATACTCATTAAGTAAACGCTTATAAGTGAAGCATACTGCATGGCATGACGCAGTTTGGGATAGATTGGATTACTTGGAGGCCTTGTCATTTCTATTTGAGTCTGAAATTTTGTCATACTATAGAAAATTCAGTTAGCATAACGTGGGTTTTGGTTTCATGTCTTTCTGAGCTCTAAATCAAAAGTTACAGACGATATAGTGCGGACATATCAAGTTGATTGGTCAATTATAATGATCATTTTAAGCTGATCATTGGTGATAATTGAGTAAAGGCTTATAAGTGATCACGGAGTTAGGGATAGATTGGATTACTTGGAGGGTTTGTTGTATCTATTTGATTCTGAAATTTGTCACAATATAGAAAATTGAGCTAGCATAACGTGGGCATTGAATTCATGTCATTCGGAGCTCTAAATCAAAAGTTATGGACGATTTATTGCGTACATGTCAAGTTGATTGGCTAGTTCAACTGATAATTCTAAGCTGATCATTGGTGCTCATTGACTAAACGCTTATAAGTGAAGCATACTGCATGGCATTACGCAATTTGGGATAGATTGGAATACTTGGAGGCTTTGTCGTTTCTATTTGAGTCTTAAATTTTATCACAATATAGAAAATTCAGTTAACATAACGAGGGCATTGGATTCATGTCATTCGAAGCTCTAAATAAAAAAGTTACGGACGATTTAGTGCAGACATGTCAAGTTGATTGGCCAGTTCAAGTGATCATTGCATGGTATCACACAGTTTGGGATAGATTGGATTACTTGGAGGCTTTGTCGTATATATTTGAGTCTGAAAATTTGTCACAGTATAGAAAATTGAGCTAACATATCGTGGGTGTTGGATTCATGTCATTCTGATCTCTAAATTAAAAGATATGGACGATTTAGTGCAGACATGTCAGGTTGATTGGTCAGTTCAAATGATCATTCTAAGCTGATCATTGTGCTCATTGAGTAAAAGATTATAAGTGAAGCATAATGCATGCCATCACGCAGTATGGGATAGATTGGATTACTTGGAGGGTTTGTTGGATCTATCTGAGTCTGAAATTTTGTCACAATATATAAAATTGAGCTAGCATAAGGTGGGCATTGGACTCATGTTATTCGGAGCTCTAAGTCAAAAGTTACGAATGATTTAGGGCATTGGATTCATGTTACTCGGAGCTCTAAGTCAAAAGTTACGAATGATTTAGTGCGGGCATGTCAAGTTGATTGGCCAGTTCAACTGATTATTCTATGCTGATCATTGGTGCTCATGGAGTAAAGGCTTATAAGTGAATCATAACGCATGGCATCACGCTGTTGGAGATAGATTGGATTACTTGGATGGGTTTTCGTATCTATTTGAGTTTGAAAATTTGTGATAGTGTAGAAAATTAATCTAGCATAACGTGGGCGTTGGATTCATGTCAATCTGAGCTCTAAATCAAAATTTACGAACGATTTAGTGCGGACATATCAAGTTGATTGGCCAGTTCAAATGATCATTCTAAGTGATCATTGGTGCTCATTGAGTAAAGGCTTATAAGTGAAGTATAATGCACGGCATCACATAGTTTGGGAAAGATTTGATTATTTGGAGGCTTTGTCGCATATATTTGAGTCTGAAATTTTGTCACAGTATAGAAAATTGAGCTAGCATAACGTGGGTTTTGGATTCATGTCATTATGATCTCTAAATCAAAAGATACGGACGATTTTTCGGAGATGTCAAGTTCATTGGTTAGTTCAAATGAACATTCTAAGCTGATCATTCGTGCTCATTCAGTAAATGCTTATATGTGAAGCATAATGCATGGCATCAAGCACTTTCGGATAGATTGGATTACTTGAAGGCTTTGTCGTATCTATTTGAGTCTGAAATTTTGTCACAGTATAGAAACTTAAGCTAGCATAACGTGGGTGTTGGATTCATGTCATTCTGAGCTCTAAATCAAAAGATACGGACGATTTAGTGCATATATATCAAGTTGTTTGGCCAGTTCAACTGATCATTCTAAGCTAATCATTTGTGCTCATTGAGTAAAGGCTTATAAGTGAAACATAATGCATGACATCATGCAGTTGTGGATAGATTGGATTACTTGGACGCTTTGCGTATCTATTCGAGACTGAAAATTTGTCATAGTATAGAAAATTGAGCTAGCATAACCTGGGCGTTGGATTCATGTCATTTTGAGCTCTAAATCAAAAGTTACAGACGATTTAGTGCGGACATATCAAGTTGATTGGTCAGTTCAAATGATCATTGTAACCTGATCATTGGTGCTCATTGAGTAAAGGCTTATAAGTGAAGCATAATGAATGGCATCACAAAGGTTTGGACAGATTGGATTACTTGGAGGCTTTGTCGTATCTATTTGAATCTGAAATTTTATAATAGTATAGAAAATTGAGCTAGCCTAACGTAGGCGTTGGATTCATGTCATTCGGAGCTCTACATCAAAAGTTACAGACGATTTAGTGCGGACATATCAAGTTGATTGGTCAGTTGAAATGATCATTCTAAGCTAAGCATTGGTGCTCAATCCGTAAAGGCTTATAATTGAAGCATAATGCATGGCATAATATAGTTTGGGATATATTGGATTACTTGAAGGTTTTGTCGTATATATTTTAGCCTTAAATTTTTGTCACAGTATAGAAAACTGAGCTAGCATAACGTGGGTGTTGGATGCATGTCATTCTGAGCTCTAAATCAAAAGATACGAACGATTTAGTGCGGACATGTCAAGTTGATTAGTGAGTTCAAATGATCATTCTAATCTAATCATTGGTGCTTATTGAGTAATAGCTTATAAGTGAAGCATAACGTATGGCATCACGCAGTTTGGGATAGATTGGATTAATTGGAGGGTTTGTTGTATCTATTTGAGTCTCAAATTGTGTCACGATATAGAAAATTGAGCAAGCATAATGTGGGCATTTGATTCACGTCATTCGGAGCTCTAAATCAATAGTTACGGCCGATTTAGTAAGGACAAGTCAAGTTGATTGGCGAGTTCAACTAATCATTCTAAGCTAAACATTGGTGCTCATTGAGTAAACACTTATAAGGGAAGCATAATGCATGGTATGACGCAGTTTGGGATAGATTGGATTACTTGGAGGCTTTGTCGTATGTATTTGACTCTGAAATTTTATCATAGAATCGAAAATTGAGCTAGCATAACGTGGGCGTTGGATTCATGTCATTCTGAGCTCTAAATCAAAAGTTACAGACGATTTAGTGCGGACATATTAAGTTGGTTGGTCCTTTCAAATGATCATTCTAAGATGAGCATTGGTGCTCATTGTATAAAGGCTTATAAGTGAAGCATAATGCATCGCATCACGCAGTTTGGGATAGATTAGATTACTTGGAGGCTTTGTCGTTTCTATTTGAGTCTTAAATTTTGTCACAGTATAGAAAATTGAGCTAGCATAAAGTGGGCATATGATTCATGCCATTCGAAACTCTAAATAAAAAGTTATGGATGATTTAGTGGGGACATGTCAAGTTTATTTGCCAGTTCAACTGATCATTCTAAGCTGATCATTGGTGTCCATTGAGTAAACACTTATAAGTGAAGCATAATGCATGGCATGACGCAGTTTGGTATAGATTGGATTACTTGTAGGCTTTGTCATTTCTATTAGAGGCTGAAATTTTGTCAGAGTATAGAAAATTCAGCTAGCATAACGTGGGTTTTGGATTCATGTCTTTCTGAGCCTTAAATGAAAAGATACGGACGATTTAGTGCAGAAATGTCAAGTTGATTGGTCAGTTCAAATGATCATTCTAAGCTGATCATTGTGCTCATTGAGTAAAGGATTATAAGTGAAGCATAATGCATGCCATAGAATGATCATTTGCATTATGATCAGCATAGAATGATCATTTGAAATGTTCAATTATCTTGATATTTTGGCAACTAAATTGTCCGTATGAATCCAATGCCCACATTATGCTAGCTATATTTTCTATACTGTGGCAAAATTTCAGACTCAAATAGATACCACAATGTCTCCAAAAAATCCTATCTATCCCAAACTGCGTGATGTCATGCATTATGCTTCACTTATAAGCCTTTATTCAAGGAGTACCAATGATCAGCTTAGAATGATCTATTGAACCGCCTAATCAACTTGACATGTCCGTACTAAATCGTCCGTAACTTTTTATTTAGAGCTCAGAATGACGGAGTCCAACGCCCCCGTTATGCTAGCTCAATTTTCTATATTGTGACAAAATTTCAGACTCAAATAGATACGACAAAGCTTCCAAGTAATTCAATCTATCCCAAACTGTGTGATACCACGCATCTTGCTTCATTTATAAGCCTTTACTGAATGAGCACCAGTGATAAGTTTAGAATGATCATTTGAACTGACCAATCAACTTGACATGTCCGCACTAAATCATTTGTAACTTTTGATTTTGAGCTCAGAATGAGATGAATCCAATGCCCACGTAATGCTCGCTCAATTTTCCATACAATGACAAATTTTCACTCTCAATTAGATACGACAAAGCTTCCAAATAATCCAATCTATCACAAACTACGTTATGTCATTCATTATGCTTCACTTATAAGCATTTATTGAATGAGCACTAATGGTCAACTTAGAATGATCAGTTGAACTGCCCAATAGACTTGACATGTCCGCACTAAATCATCCATAACTTTTGATTTAGTGCTCAGAATGACATGAATCCAACGCCCACGTTATGCTAGCTCAAGTTTCTATACTATGACAAAATTTCAGACTCAAATAGACACGACAAAGCCTCCATGTAATCCTATTTATCCCAAACTACGTGATGGCATGCATTATGCTTCACTTATAAGCCTTTATTTAATGCGCACCAATGGTTAGCTTAGAATAATCAGTTGAGCTGCCCAATCACCTTGACATGTCTACAGTAAATCATCTGTAACTTTTTATTTAGAGTTCCGAATGACATGAATCCAATGCCCACGTTATGCTAGCTCAATCTTCTATATTGTTATAAATTTAGGACTCAAATAAATACGACAAAGCCTCCAAGTAAACCAATCTATCTGAAACGGCGTGATGCCATGCATCATGCTTCAATTATAAGTCTTTACTCAATGAGCACCAATGATCAGCTTAGAATGATCAGTTGAACTGCCCAATAAACTTGACATATATGCACTAAATCGTCCGTAACTTTTGATTTTGAGCTCAGAATGACATGAATCCAACGCCCACGTTATGCTAGCTAAATTTTCTATACTATGACAAAATTTCCAACTCAAATAGATACGACAAAGCCGCCAAGTAATCCAATCTATCTCAAACGGCGTGATGTCATGCATTATGCTTCACTTATATGCCTTTATTGAATGAGCACCAATGATCAGTTTGGAATGATCAGTTGAACTGCCCAATAAACTTGACATGTCTGCACTAAATCGTCCGTAACTTTCGATTTTGAGCTCAGAATGACATGAATCCAACGCCATGTTTTGCTAGCTCAATTTTCTATACTATGACAAAATTTCCAACTCAAATAGATACGACAAAGCCTCCATGTATTCCAATCTATCCCAAACTGTGTGATGTCATATATTATGCTTCGCTTATAAGCCTTTACTCAATAAGAACCACTCATCTGCTTAGAATGATCAGTTCAGCTGCCCAATAAACTTGACATTTCCTCACTAAATCGTCTGTAACTTTTGATTAAGAGTTCCGAATGACATGAATCCAATAGCCACGTTATGCTAGCTCAATATTCTATACTGTGACAAAATTTCGACTCAAATAGATACGACAAAGCCTCCATGTAATCAAATTTATCCCAAACTGCGTGATGCCATGCATCATGCTTCACTTATAAACGTTTACTCAATGAGCACCAATGATCAGCTTAGAATGATCAGTTGAACTGACCGATCTACTTGTCATGTCCGCACTAAATCGTCCATAACTTTTGGTTTAAAGCTCATAATGACATGAATCCAATGCCCACGTTATGCTAGGTCAATTTTCTATATTGTGACAAAATTTCAGACTAAAATATATACGACAAAGCCTCCAAGTAATCCAATCTATCCCAAACAGTGTGATGTCATGCATTATGCTTTACTTATAAGCCTTTACTCATTGAGCACCAATCATCAGCTTAGAATAATCAGTTGAGCTGCCCAATCAACTTGACATTTCCGCACTAAATTGTCTATACCTTTTGATTTAGAGTTCCGAATGATATGAATCAAATGCCCACGTTATGCTAGCTCAATATTCTATATTGTGAAAAAATTTAAGACTCAAATAGATACGATAAAGCCTCCAAGTAATACAATCTATCCCAAACTGCGTGATACCATGCATTATGCTTCACTTATAAGGCTTTACTCAATGAGCACCAGTGATCACCTTAGAATGATCAATTGAACTGCCCAATCAGCTTGATATGTCCGCACTAAATCGTTCGTAACTTTTGATTTAGAGATCCAAATGACGTGAATCCAATTCCCACGTTATGCTAGCTAAATTTTTTATATTGTGACAAAATATCAAACTGAAATAGATTTGATTAAGCCTCCACATAATCCAATCTATCCCAAACTGTGTGATGCCAAGCATTATGCTTCACTTATAAGCCTTTACTCAATGAGCACCAATGATCAGCTTAGAATGATCAGTTGAACTGCCCAATCAACTTGACATGTCCGCACTAAATCATCCGTAACTTTTGATTTAGAGCTCAAAATGACATGAATCCAACGTCCACGTTATGCTAGCTCAAATTTCTATACTATGAGAAAAATTTCAGACTCAAATAGACACGACAAAGCCTCCAAGTAATCCAATTTATCCCAAACTACGTGATGGCATGCATTATGCTTCACTTATAAGCCTTCACTCAATGAGCACCAAAGACTAGCTTAGAATAATCACTTGAGCTGCCCAATCAACTTGACATGTCTGCACTAAATCATCTGTAACTTTTTATTTAGAGTTCCGAATGACATGAATCCAATGCCCACGTTATGCTAGCTCAATTTTCTATATTGTTACAAATTTAGGACTAAGATAAATACGACAAAGCCTCCAAGTAATCCAATCTATCTCAAACGGCGTGATGCCATGCATCATGCTTCAATTATAAGTCTTTACTCAATGAGCACCAATGATCAGCTTAGAATGATCAGTTGAACTGCCAAATAAACTTGACATATCTGCACTAAATCATCCGTAACTTTTGATTTTGAGCTGAGAATGACATGAATCCAATGCCCACGTTATGCTACCTCAATTTTCTATACTATGACAAAATTTCCAACTCAAATAGATACGACAAAGCCTCCAAGTAATCCAATCTATACCAAACTGCGTGATGTCATGCACTATGCTTCACTTATAAGCCTTTACTCAATGAGCACCAATCATCAGCTTAGAATGATCAGTTGAGCTGCCCAATCAACTTGACATTTCCACACTATATTGTCTGTAACTTTTGATTTAGAGTTCCGAATGACATGAATCGAATGCCCACGTTATGCTTGCTCAATATTCTATATTGTGACAAAATTTAAGACTCAAATAGATATGACAAAGCCTCCAAGTAATACAATCTATCCCAAACTGCGTGATACCATGCATTATGCTTCACTTATAAGGCTTTACTCAATGAGCACCAGTGATCACCTTAGAATGATCAATTGAACTGCCCAATCAGCTTGATATGTCCGCACTAAATCGTTCGTAACTTTTGATTTAGAGATCCAAATGACATGAATCCAATTCCCACGTTATGCTAGCTAAATTTTCTATATTGTGACAAAATATCAAACTGAAATAGATTTGATTAAGCCTCCACATAATCCAATCTATCCCAAACTGTGTGATGCCAAGCATTATGCTTCACTTATAAGCCTTTACTCAATGAGCACCAATGATCAGCTTAGAATGATCAGTTGAACTGCCCAATCAACTTGACATGTCCGCACTAAATCATCCGTAACTTTTGATTTAGAGCTCAAAATGACATGAATCCAACGTCCACGTTATGCTAGCTCAAATTTCTATACTATGAGAAAAATTTCAGACTCAAATAGACACGACAAAGCCTCCAAGTAATCCAATTTATCCCAAACTACGTGATGGCATGCATTATGCTTCACTTATAAGCCTTCACTCAATGAGCACCAAAGACTAGCTTAGAATAATCACTTGAGCTGCCCAATCAACTTGACATGTCTGCACTAAATCATCTGTAACTTTTGATTTAGAGTTCCGAATGACATGAATCCAATGCCCACGTTATGCTAGCTCAATTTTCTATATTGTTACAAATTTAGGACTAAGATAAATACGACAAAGCCTCCAAGTAATCCAATCTATCTCAAACGGCGTGATGCCATGCATCATGCTTCAATTATAAGTCTTTACTCAATGAGCACCAATGATCAGCTTAGAATGATCAGTTGAACTGCCAAATAAACTTGACATATCTGCACTAAATCATCCGTAACTTTTGATTTTGAGCTGAGAATGACATGAATCCAATGCCCACGCTATGCTACCTCAATTTTCTATACTATGACAAAATTTCCAACTCAAATAGATACGACAAAGCCTCCAAGTAATCCAATCTATACCAAACTGCGTGATGTCATGCACTATGCTTCACTTATAAGCCTTTACTCAATGAGCACCAATCATCAGCTTAGAATGATCAGTTGAGCTGCCCAATCAACTTGACATTTCTACACTATATTGTCTGTAACTTTTGATTTAGAGTTCCGAATGACATGAATCAAATGCCCACGTTATGCTTGCTCAATATTCTATATTGTGTCAAAATTTAAGACTCAAATAGATATGACAAAGCCTCCAAGTAATACAATCTATCCCAAACTGTGTGATGCCATGCATTATGCTTCAGTTATAAGGCTTTACTCAATGAGCACCAGTGATCACCTTAAAATGATCAGTTGAACTGCCCAATCAAATTGATATGTCCGCACTAAATCGTCCGTAACTTTTGATTTAGAGACCTAAATGACATGAATCCAATTCCCACGTTATGTTAGCTCAATTTTCTATATTGTGCCAAAATTTTAGACACAAATATATACGACTAAACCTCTAAGTAATCCATTCAATACCAAACTGTGTGATGCCATGAATTAAGCTTCACTTATAAGCCTTTACTAAATGAGTACCAACGATCAGCTTAGACTGATCATTTGAACTCACCAATCAACTTGACATGTCCGCACTAAATCGTCTAAAACTTTTGATTTAGAGCTCAGAATGACATGAATCCAATGCCCACGGAATGCTAGCCCAATTTTCTATTCAATGACAAATTTTCAGACTCAGATAGATACGGCATATTTTCTAAGTAATCCAATATATCCCAAACTATGTGATGTCATGCAATATGCTTTACTTATATGCCTTTATTGAATGAGCACCAATGATCAGTTGAACTGCCCAATAAACTTGACATGTATGCACTAAATCGTCCGTAACTTTTGATTTTGAGCTCAGAATGACATGAATCCAACGCCGACGTTATGTTAGCTCAATTTTATATACTATGACAAAATTTCCAACTCAAATAGATACGACAAAGCCTGCAATTATTCCAATCTATCCCAAACTGTGTGATGTCATGCATTATGCTTCGCTTATAAGCCTTTACTCAATAAGCACCACTCATCAGCTTAGAATGATCAGTTGTGCTGCCCAATAAACTTGACATTTGCGCACTAAATCGTCTGTAACTTTTGATTAAGAGTTTCGAATGACATGAATCCAATACGCACGTTATGCTAGCTCAATATTCTATATTGTGACAAAATTTAAGACTCAAATAGATACAATAAAGCCTCCAAGTAATACAATCTATCCCAAACTGTGTGATACCATGCATTATCCTTCACTTATAAGGCTTTACTCAATGAGCACCAGTGATCACCTTAGAATGATCAGTTGAACTGCCCAATAGACTTGATATGTCCGCACTAAATCATCCGTAACTTTTGATTTAGAGATCCAAATGACATGAATCATTTTCCCACGTTATGCTAGCTCAATTTTCTATATTGTGACAAAATTTTAGACACAAATATATACGACAAAACTTCTAAGTAATCAATTCAATACCAAACTGTGTGATGCCATGAATTATGCTTCACTTATAAGCCTTTACTAAATGAGCACCAATGATCAGCTTAGACCGATCATTTGAACTCACCAATCAACTTGACATGTCCGCACTAAATCGTTCGTAACTTTTGATTTAGAGCTCAGAATGATATGAATCCAATGCCCACGTAATGCTAGCTCAATTTTCTATACAATGAAAAAATTTCAGACTCAAATAGATTTGATAAAGCCTCCAAATAATCCAATCTATCCCAAGCTTTGTGATGCCATGCCTTATGCTTCACTTAAAAGCCTTTACTCAATGAGCACCAATGATCAGCATAGAATGATCATTTGAAATGTTCAATTATCTTGACATTTCCGAAACTCAATTGTCTGTAGCTTTTGATTTAGAGCTCAGAATGACATGAATCCAATGCCCACGTAATGCTAGCAAAATGTTCTATACAATGACAAATTTCAGATAGATACGACATATTTTCTAAGTAATCCAATCTATCCAAAACTGCGTGATGTCATGCATTATGCTTCACTTATATGCCTTTATTGAATGAGCACCAATGATCAGCTTAGAATGATCAGTTGAACTGCCCAATAAACTTGACATGTCTGCACTAAATCGTCCGTAACTTTTGATTTTGAGCTCAAAATGACATCAATTTTCTATACTATGACAAAATTTCCAATTCAAATAGATACGACAAAGCCTCCAAGTATTCCAATCTATCCCAAACTGTGTGATGTAATGAATTATGCTTTGCTTATAAAACTTTACTCAATGAGCACCAATCGTCAGCTTAAAATGATCAGTTCAGCTGCCCAATAAACTTCTGCACTATATTGTCTGTACCTTTTGATTTAGTGTTCCGAATGACATGAATCCAATACCCACGTTATGCTAGCTTAATATTCGATACTGTGACAAAATTTCGACTCAAATAGATACGACAAAGCCTCCAAGTAATCCAATCTATCACAAACTGCGTGATACCATGCATTATGCTTTACTTATAAGCCTTTACTCAGTGAGCACCAATGATCAGCTTAGAATGATCATTTGAACTGACCAATCAACTTGACTTGTCCGCACTAAATCATCAATAACTTTTGATTTAGAGCTGAGAATGACATGAATCCAACACCCACGTTATGCTAGCTCAATTTTCTGTACTATGACAAATAGATACGAGAAATCCTCCAAGTAATCTAATCTATCCCAAAATGTGTGATGTTATGCATTATGCTTCACTTATAAGCATTTACTCAATGAGTACCAATGATCAGCTTAGAATGATTAGTTGAACTGCCTAATCAACTTGACATGTCCGCACTAAATCGATCATAACTTTTGATTTATAACTAAGAATGACATGAATCAAATGCCCACGTAATGTTAGCTCAATTTTTCATACAATGTCAAATTTTCACTCTCAATTAGATACGACAAAGCTTCCAAGTAATCCAATCTATCCCAAACAGCGTTATGTCATGCATTATGCTTCACTTATAAGCATTTATTGAATGAGCACCAATGATCAGGTTAGAATGATAAGTTGAACTACCCAATCAACTTGATATTTCTGCACTAAATCATCCGTAACTTTTGATTTAGAGCTCAAAATGACATTAATCCAACGCCCACGTTATGCTATCTCAACTTTCTATAGTATGACAAATTTCAGACTCAAATAGACATGACAAAGCCTCCAAGTAATCCAATATATCCCAAATTGCGTGATGTCATGCATTATGGTTCACTTATAAGCCTTTACTCAATGAGCACCAATGATCAGATTAGAATGATCAGTTGAGCTGCCCAATCAACTTGACATGTCGGCACTAAATTGTTTGTAACTTTTGATTTAGAGTTCCAAATGACATGAATCCAATGCACACGTTATGCTAGCTCAATTTTCTATATTGTTACAAATTTTAAGACTCAAATAAATACAACAAAGCCTTCAAGTAATCCAATCTATCCCGAACTACGTGATACCATGCATGCATCACGCTTCACTTATAAACCTCTACTCAATGAGCACCAATGATCAGCTTAGAATGATCATTTGAATTGACCAATAAACTTGACATTTACGCACTAAATCGTTCGTATCTTTAGGTTTAAAGCTAAAATGACATGAATCCAATATCCATGTTATGCTTGCTCAATTTTTTATATTGTGACATAATTTCGGACTAAAATTTATACGACAAAGCCTCCAAGTAATCCAATATATCCCAAACTGCGTAATATCATGCATTATGCTTCACTTATAAGCCTTTACTCAATGAGCACCAATCATCAGCTTATAATGATCTGTTAAGCTGCCCAATCAACTTGACTTTTCTGTACTAAATCGTCTGTAACTTTTGATTTAGAGTTCCGAATGACATGAATCTAATGCCCACGTTATGCTAGCTAAATATTCTATATTGTGACAAAATTTCAGACTCAGATAGATTCCACAAAGCCTCCAAGTAATCCAATCCATCACAAATTGCGTGATACCATGCATTATGCTTCACTTATAAGCCTTTACTCAATGAGCACCAATCATCAGCCTAGAATGATTATTTGAACTGACCAATAAACTTGACATGTCCGCACTAGATCGTCCGTAACTATTAATTTACAGCTCAAAATGACATGAATCCAATGCCCACGTAATGCTAGCTCAAGTTTCTATACAATGACAAATTTTCAGACTCAAATAGATACGAAAAAGCTTCCAAGTAATCCAATCTATGCCAAACTGCGTGATGCCATGCATTATGGTTCACTTATAAGTCTTTACTCAATGAGCACCAATGAATAGCTTAGAATAATCATTTGAACTAACCAATCAACTTGACATGTCCACATTACATTGTCCGCAACTTTTGATTTAGAGCTCAGAATGACATGAATCTTATGCCCACGTAACGCAAGCTCAATCTTCTATACAATGACAAATTTTCGGTATCAAATAGATACGACAAAGCTTCCATGTAATCCAATGTATCCCAAACTACGTGATGCAATGCATTATGCTTCGCTTATAAGCATTTACTCAATGAGCACCAATGCTCACCTTAGAATGATCATTTGAATTAACTGATCAACATGTCATGTCCGCAATAAATCTTCCGTAACTTTTGATTTAGAGCTAAGAATGACATGAATCCAATGCCTACCATATGCTAGCTCAATTTTCTATACTATGAGAAAATTTCAAACTCAAATAGATTCGACAAAACCTCCGATTAATCCAATCTACCTCAAACTATGTGATGTCATGCATTATGCTTCACTTATAAGCCTTTACTCAATGAGCACCAATGATTAGCTTATATGATCAGTTAAGCTGCCCAATCAACTTGACATGTCCGCACTAAATCGTCTGTAACATTTGATTTA
>CM032165.1:15023672-15087064 GCA_018901935.1 Pugionium cornutum | reverse complement strand
CTTGACTCAAATATGTAAAGAATCTAGATCCTACCCTGCAAAACAGAAAAAGGCATATATTCGAATTGAAACTTACCTTACTTACCTCATGGCCAAGAAATGGAAGGTGGCCATATTTGTGGCATGCATGCGCCTTGCTCCTAGTCTTCGACTTGGAGTAGGGTTAAGAATCTTTGGGCCCTGACCTCTCTTGCCTCTAAAGCCCAAGTCTCTGAAGTTCCTTGCATTGTTGAGAAGCCTTTGGAGTCTTCTTTGTACTTCTGGCCCATTGTCCTTAGTCGATTTTCCTCTAGGAGCTTGTCCACCCATAAGCTGAACTTGTGGAAGAGTGCTCTTGATCTACTCCTTGTCATTGCTCCTGGTGGCACTACTAGTGTGGATACTTCTTCTAGATCCATGTCCTGAAGCTGGTAGCTTATCTGGTCCGAGTTTCCTTGTCTAGAAGTTGAAATGCTCGTGCACTCGGCTGGATCGGCTGTACCGGCTGGAATGTGCGAGGTACTGGCCGGCATGCCGTCAGGACCGGCCAAGTTGATCCCGGAGTCGGCGGCATCACCAAGGGGACCGGCGGTGTCATCCACGTCGCCACCAAGTGTGCCGGAAGCTTGGGCCTCTCTGCCGGCAATGCTGGTTGGTCTGGTCCTATTGGTCGAGGGTCCGGCGGTACTGCTTGGGCTGGCAGACGTGCCAGATGGCCCGGCTGTCTCGGGCCAGCTTCCTGGTCGGCCAGTATGGTCTCCTGGCTTGACATACGACCTGATGTCCTCATCATCCCCTCCCTCTTCAGTAGGTTTTGACCTCAAAACTGGTTCTTCTGCATGGAAAGGGGCTAAGTCAGTTACGTTGAACGTGTTGGACACATTAAACTCACTTGGGAGCTCGATCTGGTAGGCGTTGTTGTTGATCCTCTCCAGCACTCTGAATGGTCCATCTCCTCTTGGTGCTAGCTTGGAACTCCTTAGGTTGGGGAACCTCTCCTGCCGTAGGTGTAGCCACACCCGATCGCCTGGTTCAAAGATCACCTCCTTTCTTCCCTTGTTGGCATGAGTCACGTACTGCCCGGTCCTATTCTCCAAGTTTTCTGCTACCTTCTGGTGTAACTTCCTTATGAACTCTGCCTTGGATGCTCCGTTGAGGTTGGTCATCTCTGCTAGTGGCAGTGGTGTTTGCTCCAATGGGGTGAGAGGGTTGAAGCCGTATACTACTTCAAATGGTGTCTTCTTGGTTGCTGAGTGCACAGCTCGGTTGTAAGCAAACTCTATGAATGGCAGGCACTCCACCCAAGTCTTGAGGTTCTTCCCTAGTGTAGTCCTTAGAAGAGTTGATTGTGAGTTGACAACTTTAGTTTGGCCATCGGTTTGAGGATGGCAGGTGGTAGGGAAGAGTAGCTTCGTGCCTAGCTTCCTCCAAAGGGTCCTCCATAAATGGCTGAGGAACTTGGTGTCCCGGTCTGATACGATGGTCCTTAGCACTCCATAAAGCCGTACTATCTCCTTGAAAAACAGCTCGGCTGTTTGCATGGCATCATTGACATTGGCACATGGGATGAAGTGTGCCATCTCGGAGAATCTGTCCACCACTACAAAGATTGCATCCTTGTGGTTGATCTTGGGCAGGCCTATAACGAAGTCCATTGAGATGTCCACCCATGGATGTGTAGGTATGGGCAGTGGAAGATACAACCCGTGAGGTTGCACTCGGGACTTTGCCTTCTTGCAAGTGATGCATCTTGCACAATGAGCTTCTACTGTCCTCTAGATGTGTGGCCAGTAGAAGTGTTCCTTGACCACTGCTAGTGACTTGTCGACACCAAAGTGGCCCATGAGTCCTCCTCCATGAGCTTCTCGGATGATAAGCTCCCTCAATGATCCTTGTGGTATGCACAGCCTTCTCTCTCGGAACAAGAATCCCTCATGAATGTAGAACTTGCCATGACTCCCTGTGCCACACTCCTTGTAGCTCTCAGCAAAGTCAGGATCATCCTTGTATAGGTCCTTGATGTGCTCAAATCCTAGGACCTTTGCCTCCATGGTTGATATCAAGGAAAACCTCCTTGATAGTGCATCGGCTACCACATTGTCTTTGCCCTTCTTGTACTTGCTGACGTACGGGAAGGTCTCTATGAACTCCATCCACCTGGCATGTCTCCTCTTGAGATTGGTTTGACCTCTGAGGTGTTTGAGAGTCTCATGATCAGTGTGGATCACAAACTCCTTAGACAGCAAGTAATGCTGCCAAGTCTCCAATGCTCGGAAAAGGGCATAAAGCTCCTTGTCATAAGTGGGGTAGTTCAGTGAGGCACCACCTAGCTTCTCACTGAAGTATGCCACTGGTCTCCCTCCTTGGGTTAGTACTGATCCTATGCCTATTCCAAAGGCATCACACTCCACTTCAAACGTCTTGTTGAAGTCGGGCAGGACTAGCACTGGTGCATGTGTAAGGCTGTCCTTCAAGGGCTGGAATGCCATCTCCTGAGCTTCTCCCCAGCTGAATCCCACGTTCTTCTTCACTACTGCCATAAATGGTGAGGAAATTATAGAAAATTGAGCTAGCATAACGTGGGCGTTGGATTCATGTGAGTCTGAGCACTAAATCAAAAGTTACAGACGATTTAGTGCGGAGATGTAAAGTTGATTGGTCAGTTCAAATGATCATTCTAAACTGATCATTGGTGCTCATTCAGTAAAGGCTTATAAGTGAAGCATAATGCATTGCATCACGCAGTTTGGGATAAATTGGTTTACATGGAGACTTTGTCGTATCTATTTGAGTCTGAAATTTTGTCACAATATAGAAAATTGAGCTAGCATAATGTTGGCGTTGGATTCATGTCATTCAGAGCTCTAAATCAAACGTTACACGCGATTTTGTGCAGATTTATCAAGTTGATTGGACAGTTCAAATGATCATTCTAAACTGATCATTGGTGCTTATTGAGTAACGGCTTATAAGTGAGCATAATGCATGGCATCACGAAGTTTTGGATAGATTGGTTTACTTGAAGGCTTTGTCGTATCTATTTGAGTCTGAAATTTTGTCACAATATAGAAAATTGAGCTAGCATAACGTGGGCGTTGAATTCATGTCATTCTGAGCACTAAATCAAAAGTTACGGACGATTTAGTGCCGACATGTCAAGTTGATTGGTCAGTTCAAATGATCATTCTAAGCTGATCATTGGTGCTTATTGAGTAACGGCTTATAAGTTAAGCATAATGCATGGCATCAGGCAGTTTTGGATAGATTAGTTTACTTGGAGGCTTTCTCTTATCTATTTGAGTAAGAAATTTTGTCACAATATAGAAAATTGAGCAAGCATAACGTGGGCTTTGGATTCATGTGAGTCTGAGCACTAAATCAAAAGTTACAGATGATTTAGTGCGGACATGTCAAGTTGGTTGGTCAGTTCAATGATCATTCTAAGCTGGTCATTGAAACTTGTTGAGTAACGGCTTATAAGTGCAGCATAATGCATCGCATCACGTAGTTTTAGATAGATTGGTTTACTTGTAGGCTTTGTCATATGTATTTGAGTCTTAAAAATTGTGATAATATAGGAAATTGAGCTAGCATAACGTGGGCGTTGGATTTATGTCATTCTGAGCTCTAAATCAAAAGTTACAGACGATTTAGTGCAGACATGTCAAGTTGATTGGTCAGCAAATGATCATTCTAAACTTATCATTCGTGCTCATTTAGTAAAGGCTTATAAGTGAAGCATAATGCATTGCATCACGCAGCTTGGGATAAATTGGTTTACATGGAGGCTTTGTCATATCTATTTGAGTCTGAAATTTTGTCACAATACAGAAAATGGAGCTAGCATAATGTTGGAATTGGATTCATGTCATTCTGAGCTCTAAATCAAACGTTATATGCGATTTAGTGCGGATTTATCAAGTTGATTGGACAGTTCAAATAATCATTCTAAACTGATCATTGGTGCTTATTGAGTAACGGCTTATAAGTGAGCATAATGCATGGCATCACGAAGTTTTGGATAGATTGGTTTACTTGAAGGCTTTCTCGTATCTATTTGAGTCTGAAATTTTGTCACAATATAGTAAATTGAGCTAGCATAACGTGGGCGCTGAATTCATGTCATTCTGAGCACTAAATCAAAAGTTACGGACGATTTAGTGCCGACATGTCAGGTTGATTGGTCCGTACAAATGATCATTTTAAGCGGATCATTGGTGCTTATTGAGTAACAGCTTATAAGTGTAGCATAATGCATGGCATCACGCAGTTTTAGATAGATTGGTTTACTAGGAGGCTTTGTCGTATCTATTTGAGTCTGAAATTTTGTTACAACATAGAACATTGAGCTAGCATAACGTGGGCGTTGGATTTATGTCATTCTAAGCTCTAAATCAAAAGTTACAAACGATTTAGTGCGGACATGTCATGTTTATTGGTCAGTTCAAATGATCAATCTAAGTTGACCATTGGTGCTCATTGAGTAACGGCTTATAAGTGAAGCATAATGCATGGCATCACGCAGTTCGGGATAGATTGATTTACTTGAAACCTTTTTCGTATCTGTTTGAGTCTAAAATTTTGTCACAATATAGAAAATTGAGCTAGCATAACGTGGGCGTTGGATTCATGTCATTCTGAGCTCTAAATCAAAAGTTATGGATGGTTTGGTGCGGACACGTCAGGTTGATTAGTTATTTCAAATGATCTTTCTAAGCTGATTATTGGTGCTCATTGAGTAAAGCCTTATAAGTGAAGCATAATGCATGGCATCACGCAGTTTGGGAATGATTGGATTTCATGGAGGCTTTGTCGTATCTATTTGAGTCATAAATGTTTTCGTAGTATAAAAAATTGAGCTACCATAACGTGGGCGTTGGATTCATGTCATTGTGAGGCCTAAATCAAAAGTTACGGACGATTTAGTGCGGACATGTCAAGTTGATTGGTCAGTTAAAACGATCATTCTAAGCTGATCATTGGTGCTTATTGAGTAAAGGCTTATAAGTGAAGCATAATGCATGGCATCTCTCAGTTTCGGATAGATTGGATCACTTTGAGGCTTTTTCATTTCTATTTGAGTCTGAAAAATTGTAATAGTATAGAAAATTGAGCTAGCATAACGTGGGCGTTGGATTCATGTCATTCTAAGCTTTGAATCAAAAGTTACAGACGATTTAGTGCGGACATCTCAAGTTGATTGGTCAGTTCAAATGATCATTTTAAGGTGATCATTGCTGCTTATTGAGTAACGGCTTATACATGAAGCATAATGCATGGCATCACGCAGGTTTGGATAGATTGGTTTACGTGGAGGCTTTGTCGTATCTATTTGAGTCTGAAATTTTGTCACAATATAGAAAATTTAGCTAGCATAACGTGGGCGTTGGATTCATGTCAGTGTGAGCACTAAATCAAAAGTTACAGACGATTTAGTGCACACATGTCAAGTTGATTGGTCAGTTTAAATGATCATTCTAAGCTGATCATTGGTTCCTATTGAGTAACGGCTTATAAGTTAAGTATAATGCATGGCAGCACGTAGTTTTGGATAGATTGGTTTACTTAGAGGCTTTGTCGTATCTATTTGAGTCTGAAATTTTGTCACAATATAGAAAATTGAGCTAGCATAACGTGGCGTTGGATTCATGTCATTCTGAGCACTAAATCAAAAGTTACGACGATTTAGTGCGGACATGTCAAGTTGATTGGTCAGTTCAATGATCATTCTAAGCTGATCATTGGTGCTTTGAGTAACAGCTTATAAGTGAAGCATAATGCATGGCATCACGCAGTTTTAGATAGATTGGTTTACTAGGAAGCTTTGTCGTATCTATTTGAGTCTGAAATTTTGTTACAATATAGAAAATTGAGCTAGCATAACGTGGGCGTTGGATTTATGTCATTCTAAGCTCTAAATCAAAAGTTACAAACGATTTAGTGCGGACATGTCGTGTTGATTGGTCAGTTCAATGATCAATCTAAGTTGACCATTGGTGCTCATTGAGTAAAGGCTTATAAGTGAAGCATAATGCATGGCATCACGCAGTTTGGATAGATTGGTTTACTTGGAGGCTTTGTCGTATCTATTTGAGTCTGAAATTTTGTCACAATATAGAAAATTGAGCTAGCATAATGTTGGCGTTGGATTCATGTCATTCTGAGCACTAAATCAAAAGTTACATGATTTAGTGCGGACATGTCAAGTTGATTGTCAGTTCAAATGATCATTCTAAGCTGATCATTGGTGCTTATTGAGTGACTTATAAGTGAAGCATAATGCATGGCATCAGTTTTGGATAGATTGGTTTACTTGGAGGCTTTTCGTATCTATTTGAGTCTGAAATTTTGTCACAATATAGAAAATTGAGCTAAGCATAGCGTGGGTGTTGGATTCATGTCATTATGAGCACTAAATCAAAAGTTACAGACGATTTAGTGCAGACATGTCAAGTTGATTGGTCAGTTCAAATGATCATTCTAAGCTGATCATTGGTGCTTATTGAGTAACGGCTTATAAGTGAAGCATAATGCATGGCATCATGCAATTTTAGATAGATTGGTTTACTAGGAGGCTTTGTCGTATGTATTTGAGTCTAAAATTTTGTCACAATATAGAAAATTGAGCTAGCATAACGTGGGCGTTGGATTTATGTCATTCTAAGCTCTAAATCAAAAGTTACAAATGATTTAGTGCGGACATGTCATGTTGATTGGTCAGTTCAAATGATCATCTAAGTTGACCATTGGTGCTCATTGAGTGAAGGCTTATAAGTGAAGCATAATGCATGGCATCACGCAGTTTGGGATAGATTGGTTTACTTGAAACCTTTTTCGTATCTGTTTGAGTCTAAACTTTTGTCACAGTATAGAAAATTGAGCTAGCATAACGTGGGCGTTGGATTCATGTCAT
The DNA here is from genome assembly GCA_018901935.1 of Pugionium cornutum. Lineage (NCBI taxonomy): Eukaryota > Viridiplantae > Streptophyta > Magnoliopsida > Brassicales > Brassicaceae > Pugionium > Pugionium cornutum. The sequence goes on along the minus strand of CM032165.1, from coordinate 15,080,172 downwards.
TCTGAGCTCTAAATCAAAAGTTATGGATTATTTAGTACGGACATGTCAGGTTGATTAGTCATTTCAAATGATCATTCTAAGCTGATCATTGGTGCTCATTGAGTAAAGGCTTATAAGCATAGCATAATGCATGACGTATCGCAGTTTGGGATATATTGGATTACTTGGAGGCTTCGTCGTATCTATTTGAGTATGAAAAACTGTCATAGTATAGAAAATTGAGCTAGCATAACGTGGGTGTTGGATTCATGTCATTCTGAGCTTTAAATCAGAAGTTATGGACGATTTAGAGCGTTCATGTCAGTTAATTGGTCAGTTCAAATGATCATTGTAAGCTGATCATTGCTGCTCGTTGAGTAAAGGCTTATAAGTGAAGCATAACGCATGGCATCCACGCAGTTTGGGATAGATTGGTTTACTTGAAACCTTTTTCGTATCTGTTTGAGTCTAAAATTTTGTCACAATATAGAAAATTGAGCTCGCATAACGTGGGCGTTGGATTCATGTCATTCTGAGCTCTAAATCAAAAGTTATGGATGGTTTAGTGCGGACACGTCAGGTTGATTAGTCATTTCAAATGATCATTCTAAGCTGATCATTGGTGCTCATTGAGTAAAGGCTTATAAGCAAAGCATAATGCATGACATATCGCAGTTTGGGATATATTGGATTACATGGTGGCTTCGTCGTATCTATTTTAGTGTGAAAAATTGTCATAGTACAAAAATTGAGCTACCATAACGTGGGTTGGATTCATGTCATTATGAGTCTAAATAAAAGTTCTGGACGATTTAGAGCATTAATGTCAAGTTAATTTGTCAGTTCAAAAGATCATTCTAAGCTGATCATTGGTGCTCATTGAGTAAAGGCTTATAAGTGAAGCATAATGCAAGGCTTCACGCAGTTTGGGATAAGTTGGTTTACATGGAGGCATTGTCGTATCTATTTGAGTCTGAAATTTTGTCACAATATAGAAAATTGAGCCATAATGTAGGCGTTGGATTCATGTCATTCTGAGCTCTAAATCAAAAGTTACGCGATTTAGTGCGGACATGTCAAGTTGATTGGTCAGTTCAAATGATCATTCTAAGCTGATCATTGGTGCTTATTGAGTAAAGGCTTATAAGTGAAGCATAATGCATGGCATCACGCAGTTTTGGATAGATTGGTTTACTTGGAGGCTTTGTCGTATCTATTTGAGTCTGAAATTTTGTCACAATATAGAAAATTGAGCTAGCATAACGTGGGCGTTGGATTCATGTCATTCTGAGCTCTAAATCAAAAGTTACACGATTTAGTGCGGACATGTCAAGTTGATTGGTCAGTTCAAATGATCATTCTAAGCTGATCATTGGTGCTTATTGAGTAAAGGCTTATAAGTGAAGCATAATGCATGGCATCACGCAGTTTTGGGATAGATTGGTTTACTTGGAGGCTTTGTCGTATCTATTTGAGTCTGAAATTTTGTCATAGTATAGAAAATTGAGCTAGCATAACGTGGGCGTTGGATTCATGTCATTCTGAGCTCTAAATCAAAAGTTACACGATTTAGTGCGGACATGTCAAGTTGATTGGTCAGTTCAAATGATCATTCTAAGCTGATCATTGGTGCTCATTGAGTAAAGGCTTATAAGTGAAGCATAATGCATGGCATCACGCAGTTTGGATAGATTGGTTTACTTGGAGGCTTTGTCGTATCTATTTGAGTCTGAAATTTTGTCATAATATAGAAAATTGAGCTAGCATAACGTGGGCGTTGGATTCATGTCATTCTGAGCTCTAAATCAAAAGTTACACGATTTAGTGCGGACATGTCAAGTTGATTGGTCAGTTCAAATGATCATTCTAAGCTGATCATTGGTGCTCATTGAGTAAAGGCTTATAAGTGAAGCATAATGCATGGCATCACGCAGTTTGGATAGATTGGTTTACTTGGAGGCTTTGTCGTATCTATTTGAGTCTGAAATTTTGTCACAATATAGAAAATTGAGCTAGCATAACGTGGGCGTTGGATTCATGTCATTCTGAGCTCTAAATCAAAAGTTACAGACGATTTAGTGCAGACATGTCAAGTTGATTGGTCAGTTCAAATGATCATTCTAAGCTGATCATTGGTGCTTATTGAGTAACGGCTTATAAGTGAAGCATAATGCATGGCATCACGCAGTTTTGGATAGATTGATTTACTTGGAGGCTTGTTCATATCTATTTGAGTCTGAAATTTTGTCACAATATAGAAAATTGAGCTAGCATAACATTGGCGTTGGATTCATGTCATTCAGCTCTAAATCAAAAAGTTACACACGATTTAGTGCGGACATGTCAAGTTGATTGGTCAGTTCAAATGATCATTCTAAGCTGATCATTGGTGCTTATTGAGTAACGGCTTATAAGTGAAGCATAATGCATGGAATCACGCAGTTTTAGATAGGTTGGTTTACTTGGAGGCTTTGTCGTATCTATTTGAGTCTGAAAAATTGTCACAATATAGAAAATTGAGCTAGCATAACGTTGGCGTTGGATTCATGTCATTCTGAGCACTAAATCAAAAGTTACAGACGATTTAGTGCGGACATGTCAAGTTGATTGGTCAGTTCAAATGATCATTCTAAGCTGATCATTGGTGCTTATTGAGTAACGGCTTATAAGTGAAGCATAATGCATGGAATCACGCAGTTTTAGATAGATTGGTTTACTTGGAGGCTTTTTCGTATCTATTAGAGTCTGAAAAATTGTCATAGTATCGAAATTTGAGCTAGTATAACGTGGGCGTTGGATTATGTCATTCTGAGCTCTAAATCAAAAGTTCGGATGATTTAGTGCGGACAGGTCAAGTTGATTGGTCAGTTCAATGATCATTCTAAGCTGATCATTGGTGCTTATTGAGTAACGGCTTATAAGTTAACCATAATGCATGGCATCACGCAGTTTTGGATAGATTGGTTTACTTGGAGGCTTTGTCGTATCTATTTGAGTCTGAAATTTTGTCACAATATAGAAAATTGAGCTAGCATAACGTGGGCGTTGGATTCATGTCATTCTGAGCTCTAAATCAAAAGTTATGGATGATTTAGTGCGGGCATGTCAGGTTGATTAGTCATTTCAAATTATCATTCTAAGCTGATCATTGGTGCTCATTGAGTAAAGGCTTATAAGTGAAGCATAATGCATGACATATCGCAGTTTAGATATATTGGTTTACTTGGAGGCTTTGTTGTATCTATTTGAGTCTGAAATTTTGTCATATATAGAAAATTGAGCTAGCATAACGTGGCGTTGGATTCATGTCATTCTGAGTCTAAATAAAAGTTAGGCGATTTAGTGCGGACTGTCAAGTTGATTGGTCAGTTCAAATGATCATTCTAAGCTGATCATTGGTGCTCATTGAGTAAAGGCTTATAATTGAAGCATAATGCATGGCATCACGCATTTTGGGATAAATTGGTTTACATGGAGGCTTTGTCGTATCTATTTGAGTCTAAAATTTTGTCACAATATAGAAAATTGAGCTAGCATAACGTAGGCGTTGGATTCATGTCATTCTGAGATCTAAATCAAAAGTTACATAAGATTTAGTGCGGACTTGTCAAGTTGATTGGACAGTTCAAATGATAATTCTAAGCTGATCATTGGTGCTTAATAAGTAACGGCTTATAAGTTAGCATAATGCATGGCATCACGCAGTTTCGGATAGATTGGTTTACTTGAAGGCTTTGTCGTATCTATTTGAGTTTGAAATTTTGTCACAATATAGAAAATTGCGCTAGCATAATGTGGGGGTTGGATTCATGTCATTCTGAGCTCTAAATCAAAAGTTCTGACGATTTAGTCGGACATGTCAGTTCAAATGATCATTCTAAGCTGATCATTGGTGCTTATTGAGTAAGGCTTATAAGTTAGCATAATGCATGGCATCACGCAGTTTTAGATAGATTGGTTTACTTGGAGGCTTTGTCGTATCTATTTTAGTCTGACAAATTGTCATAGTATAGAAAATTGAGCTAGCATAACGTGGGCGTTGGATTCATGTCATTTTGAGCTCTAAATCAAAAGTTACACGATTTAGTGCGGACAGGTCAAGTTGATTGGTCAATTCAAATGATCATTCTAAGCTGATCATTGGTGCTTATTGAGTAAAGGCTTATAAGTTAACCATAATGCATGGCATCACGCAGTTTTGGATAGATTGGTTTACTTGGAGGCTTTGTCGTATCTATTTGAGTCTGAAATTTTGTCACAATATAGAAAATTGAGCTAGCATAACGTGGGCGTTGGATTCATGTCATTCTGAGCTCTAAATCAAAAGTTATGGATGATTTAGTGCGGGCATGTCAGGTTGATTAGTCATTTCAAATTATCATTCTAAGCTGATCATTGGTGCTCATTGAGTAAAGGCTTATAAGTGAAGCATAATGCATGACATATCGCAGTTTAGATATATTGGTTTACTTGGAGGCTTTGTTGTATCTATTTGAGTCTGAAATTTTGTCATATATAGAAAATTGAGCTAGCATAACGTGGCGTTGGATTCATGTCATTCTGAGTCTAAATAAAAGTTAGGCGATTTAGTGCGGACTGTCAAGTTGATTGGTCAGTTCAAATGATCATTCTAAGCTGATCATTTGGTGCTCATTGAGTAAGGCTTATAAGTGAAGCATAATGCATGGCATCACAGTTTGGGATAAATTGGTTTACATGGAGGCTTTTGTTGTATCTATTTGAGTCTGAAATTTTGTCACAATATAGAAAATTGAGCTAGCATAATGTTGGCGTTGGATTCATGTCATTCTGATCTCTAAATCAAAAGTTAGAGCGATTTAGTGCGAATTTTTCAAGTTGATTGGACAGTTCAAATGATCATTCTAAGCTGATCATTGGTGCTTATTGAGTCTTTATAAGTTAGCATAATGCATGGCATCACGCAGTTTTGGATAGATTGGTTTACTTGGAAGGCTTTGTCGTATCTATTTGAGTCTGAAATTTTGTCACAATATAGAAAATTGAGCTAGCATAACATTGGCGTTGGATTCATGTCATTCTGAGCACTAAATCAAAAGTTACAGGCGATTTAGTGCGGACATGTCAAGTTGATTGGTCAGTTCAAATGATCATTCTAAGCTGATCATTGGTGCTTATTGAGTATCGGCTTATAAGTGAAGCATAATGCATGGCATCACGCAGTTTTAGATAGATTGGTTTACTTGGAGGCTTTTGTATCTATTTGAGTCTGAAAAATTGTCATATAGAAAATTGAGCTAGTAAAAGTGGGCGTTGGATTTATGTCATTCTGAGCTCTAAATCAAAAGTTATTGACGATTTAGTGCGGACATGTCAAGTTGATTGGTCAGTTCAAATGATCATTCTAAGCTGATCATTGGTGCTTATTGAGTAACGGCTTATAAGTTAACCATAATGCATGGCATCATGCAGTTTTGGATAGATTGGTTTACTTGGAGGCTTTGTCGTATCTATTTGAGTCTGAAATTTTGTCACAATATAGAAAATTGAGCTAGCATAACGTGGGCGTTGGATTCATGTCATTCTGAGCTCTAAATCAAAAGTTATGGATGATTTAGTGCGGGCATGTCAGGTTGATTAGTCATTTCAAATTATCATTCTAAGCTGATCATTGGTGCTCATTGAGTAAAGGCTTATAAGTGAAGCATAATGCATGGCATCACGCAGTTTTGGATAGATTGGTTTACTTGGAGGCTTTGTCGTATCTATTTGAGTCTGAAAAATTGTCATAGTATAGAAAATTGAGCTAGCATAACGTGGGCGTTGGATTCATGTCATTATGAGGTCTAAATCAAAAGTTGACGATTTAGTGCGGACATGTCAAGTTGATTGGTCAGTTCAAATGATCATTCTAAGCTGATCATTGGTGCTTATTGAGTAAGGCTTATAAGTGAAGCATAATGCATGGCATCACGCAGTTTTGGATAGATTGGTTTACTTGGAGGCTTTGTTGTATCTATTTGAGTCTGAAATTTTGTCACAATATAGAAAATTGAGCTAGCATAATGTTGGCGTTGGATTCATGTCATTCTGAGCTCTAAATCAAAAGTTAGAGCGATTTAGTGCGGATTTGTCAAGTTGATTGGTCAGTTCAAATGATCATTCTAAGCTGATCATTGGTGCTTATTGAGTAAAGGCTTATAAGTGAGCATAATGCATGGCATCACAGTTTTTGGATAGATTGGTTTACTTGAAGGCTTTGTATCTATTTGAGTCTAAAATGTTGTTACAATATAGAAAATTGAGCTAGCATAACGTGGGCGTTGGATTCATGTCATTCTGAGCACTAAATCAAAAGTTAGAGACGATTTAGTGCGGACATGTCAAGTTGATTGGTCAGTTCAAATGATCATTCTAAGCTGATCATTGGTGCTTATTGAGTAATCGGCTTATAAGTGAAGCATAATGCATGGCATCACGCAGTTTTAGATAGATTGGTTTACTTGGAGGCTTTGTTGTATCTATTTGAGTCTGAAATTTTGTCACAATATAGAAAATTGAGCTAGCATAATGTTGGGCGTTGGATTCATGTCATTCTGAGCTCTAAATCAAAAAGTTATGAGGATTTAGTGCGGACATGTCAAGTTGATTGGTCAGTTCAAATGATCATTCTAAGCTGATCATTGGTGCTTATTGAGTAAGGCTTATAAGTGAGCATAATGCATGGCATTTTTGGATAGATTGGTTTACTTGGAGGCTTTGTCGTATCTATTTGAGTCTGAAATTTTGTCACAATATAGAAAATTGAGCTAGCATAACGTGGGCGTTGGATTCATGTCATTCTGAGCTCTAAATCAAAAGTTATGGATGATTTAGTGCGGGCATGTCAAGTTGATTGGAGTTCAAATGATCATTCTAAGCTGATCATTGGTGCTCATTGAGTAAGGCTTATAAGTGAAGCATAATGCATGGCATCATGAGTTTTGGATAGATTGGTTTACTTGGAGGCTTTGTCGTATCTATTTGAGTCTGAAATTTTGTCAATATAGAAAATTGAGCTAGCATAGCATTGGGCGTTGGATTCATGTCATTCTGAGTCTAAATGAAGTTACACGATTTAGTGCGGACATGTCAAGTTGATTGGTCAGTTCAAATGATCATTCTAAGCTGATCATTGGTGCTCATTGAGTAAGGCTTATAAGTGAAGCATAATGCATGGACATCGCAGTTTGGATAAATTGGTTTACATGGAGGCTTTGTTGTATCTATTTGAGTCTGAAATTTTGTCACAATATAGAAAATTGAGCTAGCATAATGTTGGCGTTGGATTCATGTCATTCTGAGCTCTAAATCAAAAGTTAGAGGCGATTTAGTGCGGATTTTTCAAGTTGATTGGACAGTTCAAATGATCATTCTAAGCTGATCATTGGTGCTTATTGAGTAAAGGCTTATAAGTGAAGCATAATGCATGGCATCACGCAGTTTTGGATAGATTGGTTTACTTGGAGGCTTTGTCGTATCTATTTGAGTCTGAAATTTTGTCACAATATAGAAAATTGAGCTAGCATAACGTGGGCGTTGGATTCATGTCATTCTGAGCTCTAAATCAAAAGTTAGACGATTTAGTGCGGACATGTCAAGTTGATTGGTCAGTTCAAATGATCATTCTAAGCTGATCATTGGTGCTTATTGAGTAAAGGCTTATAAGAAGCATAATGCATGGCATCACGCAGTTTGGATAGATTGGTTTACTTGGGCTTTGTATCTATTTGAGTCTGAAAAATTGTCATATAGAAAAATTGAGCTAGCATAACGTGGCGTTGGATTCATGTCATTCTGAGCTCTAAATCAAAAGTTATGACGATTTAGTGCGGACATTCAAGTTGATTGGTCAGTTCAAATGATCATTCTAAGCTGATCATTGGTGCTTATTGAGTAAGCTTATAAGTGAAGCATAATGCATGGCATCACGCAGTTTTGGATAGATTGGTTTACTTGGAGGCTTTGTCGTATCTATTTGAGTCTGAAATTTTGTCACAATATAGAAAATTGAGCTAGCATAACGTGGGCGTTGGATTCATGTCATTCTGAGCTCTAAATCAAAAGTTATGGATGATTTAGTGCGGGCATGTCAAGTTGATTAGTCATTTCAAATGATCATTCTAAGCTGATCATTGGTGCTCATTGAGTAAAGGCTTATAAGCAAAGCATAATGCATGACATATCGCAGTTTGGGATATATTGGATTACTTGAGGCTTTGTCGTATCTATTTGAGTCTGAAAAATTGTCATAGTATAAAAAATTGAGCTACCATAACGTGGGTGTTGGATTCATGTCATTATGAGTCTAAATAAAAGTATACGATTTAGCGACATGTCAAGTTAATTGGTCAGTTCAAATGATCATTCTAAGCTGATCATTGGTGCTTATTGAGTAAAAGGCTTATAAGTGAAGCATAATGCATGGCATCACGCAGTTTTGGATAGATTGGTTTACTTGGAGGCTTTGTCGTATCTATTTGAGTCTGAAATTTTGTCACAATATAGAAATTGAGCTAGCATAACGTTGGCGTTGTTCATGTCATTCTGAGCTCTAAATCAAAAGTTAGACGATTTAATGCGGATGTCAAGTTGATTGGTCAGTTCAAATGATCATTCTAAGCTGATCATTGGTGCTTATTGAGTAAGGCTTATAAGTGAAGCATAATGCATGGCATCACGCATGATTTGGATAGATTGGTTTACTTGGAGGCTTTGTGTATCTATTTGAGTCTAAAATTTTGTCAATATAGAAAATTGAGCTAGCATAATGTTGGGCGTTGGATTCATGTCATTCTGAGCTCTAAATCAAAAGTTAGACGATTTAGTGCGGACATGTCAAGTTGATTGGTCAGTTCAAATGATCATTCTAAGCTGATCATTGGTGCTATTGAGTAGCTTATAAGTAAGCATAATGCATGGCATCACGCAGTTTTGGATAGATTGGTTTACTTGGAGGCTTTGTCGTATCTATTTGAGTCTGAAATTTTGTCACAATATAGAAATTGAGCTAGCATAACGTGGGCGTTGGATTCATGTCATTCTGAGCTCTAAATCAAAAGTTACTGGATGATTTAGTGCGGACATGTCAAGTTGATTGGTCAGTTCAAATGATCATTCTAAGCTGATCATTGGTGCTTATTGAGTAAAGGCTTATAAGTTAAGCATAATGCATGGCATCACAGTTTTGGATAGATTGGTTTACTTGGAGGCTTTGTCGTATCTATTTGAGTCTGAAATTTTGTCATAATATAAAATTGAGCTAGCATAACGTGGGCGTTGGATTCATGTCATTCTGAGCTCTAAATCAAAAGTTAGATTTAGTGCGGGTCAAGTTGATTGGTCAGTTCAAATGATCATTCTAAGCTGATCATTGGTGCTCATTGAGTAAAGGCTTATAAGTGAAGCATAATGCATGGCATCACGCAGTTTTGGATAGATTGGTTTACTTGGAGGCTTTGTCGTATCTATTTGAGTCTGAAATTTTGTCACAATATAGAAAATTGAGCTAGCATAACGTGGCGTTGGATTCATGTCATTCTGAGCTCTAAATCAAAAGTTAGACGATTTAGTGCGGACATGTCAAGTTGATTGGTCAGTTCAAATGATCATTCTAAGCTGATCATTGGTGCTCATTGAGTAAAGGCTTATAAGTGAAGCATAATGCATGGCATCACGCAGTTTGGATAGATTGGTTTACTTGGAGGCTTTGTTGTATCTATTTGAGTCTGAAATTTTGTCACAATATAGAAAATTGAGCTAGCATAATGTTGGCGTTGGATTCATGTCATTCTGAGCTCTAAATCAAAAAGTTAGAGCGATTTAGTGAATTTGTCAAGTTGATTGGTCAGTTCAAATGATCATTCTAAGCTGATCATTGGTGCTTATTGAGTAACGGCTTATAAGTGAAGCATAATGCATGGCATCACGCAGTTTTGGATAGATTGGTTTACTTGGAGGCTTTGTCGTATCTATTTGAGTCTGAAATTTGTCACAATATAGAAAATTGAGCTAGCATAATGGGCGTTGGATTCATGTCATTCTGAGCTAAATCAAAAGTTATGCGATTTAGTCGGATTGTCAAGTTGATTGGTCAGTTCAAATTGATCATTCTAAGCTGATCATTGGTGCTTATTGAGTAGGCTTATAAGTGAAGCATAATGCATGGCATCACGCAGTTTTAGATAGATTGGTTTACTTGGAGGCTTTGTCGTATCTATTTGAGTCTGAAAAATTGTCATAGTATAGAAAATTGAGCTAGCATAACGTGGGCGTTGGATTCATGTCATTCTGAGCTCTAAATCAAAAGTTAGGACGATTTAGTGCGGACATGTCAAGTTGATTGGTCAGTTCAAATGATCATTCTAAGCTGATCATTGGTGCTTATTGAGTAACGGCTTATAAGTTAAGCATAATGCATGGCATCACAGCAGTTTTGGATAGATTGGTTTACTTGGAGGCTTTGTTGTATCTATTTGAGTCTGAAATTTTGTCACAATATAGAAAATTGAGCTAGCATAACGTGGGCGTTGGATTCATGTCATTCTGAGCTCTAAATCAAAAGTTAGATGATTTAGTGCGGGCATGTCAAGTTGATTGGACAGTTCAAATGATCATTCTAAGCTGATCATTGGTGCTTATTGAGTAACGGCTTATAAGTGAAGCATAATGCATGGCATCATCGCAGTTTTGGATAGATTGGTTTACTTGGAGGCTTTGTCGTATCTATTTGAGTCTGAAAAATTGTCATACAATATAGAAAATTGAGCTACCATAACGTGGGTGTTGGATTCATGTCATTCTGAGCTCTAAATCAAAAGTTAGGTATAGGCTGATTAAAATGATCATTCTAAGCTGATCATTGGTGCTCATTGAGTAAGGCTTATAAGTGAGCATAATGCATGGCATCATGCAGTTTTGGATAGATTGGTTTACTTGGAGGCTTTGTCGTATCTATTTGAGTCTGAAATTTTGTCACAATATAGAAAATTGAGCTAGCATAACGTGGGCGTTGGATTCATGTCATTCTGAGCTAAATCAAAAGTTAGGACGATTTAGTGCGGACATGTCAAGTTGATTGGTACAGTTCAAATGATCATTCTAAGCTGATCATTGGTGCTTATTGAGTAAACTTATAAGTGAAGCATAATGCATGGCATCACGCAGTTTTGGATAGATTGGTTTTACTTGGAGGCTTTTGTCGTATCTATTTGAGTCTGAAAAATTGTCATAGTATAGAAAATTGAGCTAGCATATAACGTGGCGTTGGATTCATGTCATTCTGAGCTCTAAATCAAAAGTTAGAGGCGATTTAGTGCGGACATGTCAAGTTGATTGGTCAGTTCAAATGATCATTCTAAGCTGATCATTGGTGCTCATTGAGTAAAGGCTTATAAGTGAAGCATAATGCATGGCATCACGCAGTTTTGGATAGATTGGTTTACTTGGAGGCTTTGTCGTATCTATTTGAGTCTGAAATTTTGTCAGAATATAGAAAATTGAGCTAGCATAACGTGGGTGTTGGATTCATGTCATTCTGAGCTCTAAATCAAAAGTTATGCGATTTAGTGCGGACATGTCAAGTTGATTGGTCAGTTCAAATGATCATTCTAAGCTGATCATTGGTGCTTATTGAGTAAAGGCTTATAAGTGAAGCATAATGCATGGCATCACGCAGTTTGGATAGATTGGTTTACTTGGAGGCTTTGTATCGTATCTATTTGAGTCTGAAATTTTGTCACAATATAGAAAATTGAGCTAGCATAACGTGGGCGTTGGATTCATGTCATTCTGAGCTCTAAATCAAAAGTTATGGAGATGATTTAGTGCGGCATGTCAAGTTGATTGGTCAGTTCAAATGATCATTCTAAGCTGATCATTGGTGCTCATTGAGTAAGGCTTATAAGTGAAGCATAATGCATGGCATCACGCAGTTTTGGATAGATTGGTTTACTTGGAGGCTTTGTCGTATCTATTTGAGTCTGAAAAATTTTGTCACAATATAGAAAATTGAGCTAGCATAACGTGGCGTTGGATTCATGTCATTCTGAGCTCTAAATCAAAAGTTATGGACGATTTAGTGCGGATTGTCAAGTTGATTGGTCAGTTCAAATGATCATTCTAAGCTGATCATTGGTGCTTGAGTAAGCTTATAAGTTAAGCATAATGCATGGTATCGCAGTTTTGGATAGATTGGTTTACTTGGAGGCTTTGTCGTATCTATTTGAGTCTGAAATTTTGTCACAATATAGAAAATTGAGCTAGCATAACGTGGGCGTTGGATTCATGTCATTCTGAGCTCTAAATCAAAAGTTAGATGATTTAGTGCGGACATGTCAAGTTGATTGGACAGTTCAAATGATCATTCTAAGCTGATCATTGGTGCTTATTGAGTAAAGGCTTATAAGTGAAGCATAATGCATGGCATCACGCAGTTTTAGATAGATTGGTTTACTTGGAGGCTTTGTGTATCTATTTGAGTCTGAAATTTTGTCACAATATAGAAAATTGAGCTAGCATAACGTGGGCGTTGGATTCATGTCATTCTGAGCTCTAAATCAAAAGTTAGACGATTTAGTGCGGACATGTCAAGTTGATTGGACAGTTCAAATGATCATTCTAAGCTGATCATTGGTGCTTATTGAGTAAGGCTTATAAGTGAAGCATAATGCATGGCATCACGCAGTTTTGGATAGATTGGTTTACTTGGAGGCTTTGTCGTATCTATTTGAGTCTGAAAAATTGTCATAGTATAGAAATTGAGCTAGTATAACGTGGGCGTTGGATTCATGTCATTCTGAGCTCTAAATCAAAAGTTAAAGACGATTTAGTGCGGACATGTCAAGTTGATTGGTCAGTTCAAATGATCATTCTAAGCTGATCATTGGTGCTTATTGAGTAAGCTTATAAGTGAAGCATAATGCATGGCATCACGCAGTTTTGGATAGATTGGTTTACTTGGAGGCTTTGTCGTATCTATTTGAGTCTGAAATTTTGTCACAATATAGAAAATTGAGCTAGCATAACGTGGCGATTCATGTCATTCTGAGCTCTAAATCAAAAGTTATGGATGATTTAGTGCGGGCATGTCAGGTTGATTAGTCAGTTCAAATGATCATTCTAAGCTGATCATTGGTGCTTATTGAGTAACGGCTTATAAGTTAACCATAATGCATGGCATCACGCAGTTTTGGATAGATTGGTTTACTTGGAGGCTTTGTTGTATCTATTTGAGTCTGAAAAATTTTGTCACAATATAGAAAAATTGAGCTAGCATAGCATTGGCGTTGGATTCATGTCATTCTGAGCTCTAAATCAAAAGTTATTGAGCGATTTAGTGCGGACATGTCAAGTTGATTGGTCAGTTCAAATGATCATTCTAAGCTGATCATTGGTGCTTATTGAGTAAAGGCTTATAAGTGAAGCATAATGCATGGCATCACGCAGTTTTGGATAGATTGGTTTACTTGAGGCTTTGTCGTATCTATTTGAGTCTGAAATTTTGTCACAATATAGAAAATTGAGCTAGCATAACGTGGGCGTTGGATTCATGTCATTCTGAGCTCTAAATCAAAAGTTAGATTTAGTGCGGAATATTTTTCAAGTTGATTGGACAGTTCAAATGATCATTCTAAGCTGATCATTGGTGCTTATTGAGTAAGCTTATAAGTGAAGCATAATGCATGGCATCACGCAGTTTTGGATAGATTGGTTTACTTGGAGGCTTTGTCGTATCTATTTGAGTCTGAAAATTTTGTCACAATATAGAAAATTGAGCTAGTATAGCATTGGCGTTGGATTCATGTCATTTCTGAGCTCTAAATCAAAAGTTAGACGATTTAGTGCGGACATGTCAAGTTGATTGGTCAGTTCAAATGATCATTCTAAGCTGATCATTGGTGCTTATTGAGTAAGGCTTATAAGTGAAGCATAATGCATGGCATCACAGTTTTGGATAGATTGGTTTACTTGGAGGCTTTTTATCTATTTGAGTCTGAAATTTGTCAATATAGAAAATTGAGCTAGCATAACGTGGCGTTGGATTCATGTCATTCTGAGCTCTAAATCAAAAGTTAGGATGATTTAGTGCTCAAGTTGATTGGTCAGTTCAAATGATCATTCTAAGCTGATCATTGGTGCTTATTGAGTAACGGCTTATAAGTTAAGCATAATGCATGGCATCAGCAGTTTTGGATAGATTGGTTTACTTGGAGGCTTTGTCGTATCTATTTGAGTCTGAAATTTTGTCACAATATAGAAAATTGAGCTAGCATAACGTGGGCGTTGGATTCATGTCATTCTGAGCTCTAAATCAAAAGTTATGATGATTTAGTGCGGACATGTCAAGTTGATTGGTCAGTTCAAATGATCATTCTAAGCTGATCATTGGTGCTCATTGAGTAAAGCTTATAAGTGAAGCATAATGCATGGCATCACGCAGTTTTAGATAGATTGGTTTACTTGGAGGCTTTGTCGTATCTATTTGAGTCTGAAATTTTGTCACAATATAGAAAATTGAGCTAGCATAACGTGGGCGTTGGATTCATGTCATTCTGAGCTCTAAATCAAAAGTTAGATGATTTAGTGCGGATTCAAGTTGATTGGTCAGTTCAAATGATCATTCTAAGCTGATCATTGGTGCTTATTGAGTAAACTTATAAGTGAAGCATAATGCATGGCATCACGCAGTTTGGATAGATTGGTTTACTTGGAGGCTTTGTCGTATCTATTTGAGTCTGAAATTTTGTCACAATATAGAAAATTGAGCTAGCATAACGTGGGCGTTGGATTCATGTCATTCTGAGCTCTAAATCAAAAGTTATGCGATTTAGTGCGGATGTCAAGTTGATTGGTCAGTTCAAATGATCATTCTAAGCTGATCATTGGTGCTTATTGAGTAACGGCTTATAAGCATAATGCATGGCATCACGCAGTTTTGGATAGATTGGTTTACTTGGAGGCTTTTGTCTATCTATTTGAGTCTGAAATTTTGTCACAATATAGAAAATTGAGCTAGCATAACGTGGGTTTTCATTCATGTCATTCTGAGCTCTAAATCAAAAGTTATGGACGATTTAGTGCGGACATGTCAAGTTGATTGGTCAGTTCAAATGATCATTCTAAGCTGATCATTGGTGCTCATTGAGTAAAAGGCTTATAAGTGAAGCATAATGCATGGCATCACGCAGTTTGGGATATATTGGTTTTACTTGGAGGCTTTGTATCTATTTGAGTCTGAAAATTTTGTCATAGTATAAAAAATTGAGCTAGCATAATGTGGGCGTTGGATTCATGTCATTCTGATCTAAATCAAAAAGAATTTTGGTATAGACGATTTCAGTTCAAATGATCATTCTAAGCTGATCATTGGTGCTTATTGAGTAACGGCTTATAAGTGAGCATAATGCATGGCATCACGCAGTTTTGGATAGATTGGTTTACTTGGAGGCTTTGTCGTATCTATTTGAGTCTAAAATTTTGTCACAATATAGAAAATTGAGCTAGCATAACGTGGGCGTTGGATTCATGTCATTCTGAGCTCTAAATCAAAAGTTAGAGATTTAGTGCGGACATGTCAAGTTGATTGGTCAGTTCAAATGATCATTCTAAGCTGATCATTGGTGCTCATTGAGTAAGGCTTATAAGTGAAGCATAATGCATGGCATCACGCAGTTTAGATAGATTGGTTTACTTGGAGGCTTTGTCGTATCTATTTGAGTCTGAAATTTTGTCAATATAGAAAATTGAGCTAGCATAACGTGGGCGTTGGATTCATGTCATTCTGAGCTCTAAATCAAAAGTTAGACGATTTAGTGCGGACTCAAGTTGATTGGTCAGTTCAAATGATCATTCTAAGCTGATCATTGGTGCTTATTGAGTAACTTATAAGTTAACCATAATGCATGGCATCACGCAGTTTGGATAGATTGGTTTACTTGGAGGCTTTGTCGTATCTATTTGAGTCTGAAATTTTGTCACAATATAGAAAATTGAGCTAGCATAAATGGGCGTTGGATTCATGTCATTCTGATCTCTAAATCAAAAGTTAGCGATTTAGTGCGGACATATCAAGTTGATTTG
Organism: Pugionium cornutum; assembly: GCA_018901935.1. Classification (NCBI taxonomy): domain Eukaryota; kingdom Viridiplantae; phylum Streptophyta; class Magnoliopsida; order Brassicales; family Brassicaceae; genus Pugionium; species Pugionium cornutum. The sequence continues at coordinate 15,064,095 of CM032165.1, read as the reverse complement.
GACAGTTCAAATGATCATTCTAAGCTGATCATTGGTGCTTATTGAGTAAAGGCTTATAAGTGAAGCATAATGCATGGCATCACGCAGTTTGGATAGATTGGTTTACTTGGAGGCTTTGTCGTATCTATTTGAGTCTGAAATTGTCACATATAGAAAATTGAGCTAGCATAACGTGGGCGTTGGATTCATGTCATTCTGAGCTCTAAATCAAAGTTATAGCGATTTAGTGCGGACATGTCAAGTTGATTAGTCAGTTCAAATGATCATTCTAAGCTGATCATTGGTGCTTATTGAGTAAGCTTATAAGTGAAGCATAATGCATGGCATCACGCAGTTTTGGATAGATTGGTTTACTTGGAGGCTTTGTTGTATCTATTTGAGTCTGAAATTTTGTCACAATATAGAAAATTGAGCTAGCATAACGTGGGCGTTGGATTCATGTCATTCTGAGCTCTAAATCAAAAGTTTAGATGATGATTTGTGCGGATGTCAAGTTGATTGGACAGTTCAAATGATCATTCTAAGCTGATCATTGGTGCTTATTGAGTAACTGCTTATAAGTTAAGCATAATGCATGGCATCACGCAGTTTTGGATAGATTGGTTTACTTGGAGGCTTTGTCGTATCTATTTGAGTCTGAAATTTTGTCACAATATAGAAAATTGAGCTAGCATAACGTGGGCGTTGGATTCATGTCATTCTGAGCTCTAAATCAAAAGTTATGGATGATTTAGTGCGGACATGTCAAGTTGATTGGTCAGTTCAAATGATCATTCTAAGCTGATCATTGGTGCTCATTGAGTTAAGCTTATAAGTGAAGCATAATGCATGGCATCACAGTTTTGGATAGATTGGTTTACTTGAAGGCTTTTGTCGTATCTATTTGAGTCTGAAATTTTGTACAATATAGAAAATTGAGCTAGCATAATGTGGGCGTTGGATTCATGTCATTCTGAGCTCTAAATCAAAAGTTATACGATTTAGTGCGGACATGTCAAGTTGATTGGTCAGTTCAAATGATCATTCTAAGCTGATCATTGGTGCTTATTGAGTAAACTTATAAGTGAAGCATAATGCATGGCATCACGCAGTTTGGATAGATTGGTTTACTTGGAGGCTTTATCGTATCTATTTGAGTCTGAAATTTTTGTCACAATATAGAAAATTGAGCTAGCATAAGCATTGGCGTTGGATTCATGTCATTCTGAGCTCTAAATCAAAAGTTAGAGCGATTTAGTGCGGACATCAAGTTGATTGGACAGTTCAAATGATCATTCTAAGCTGATCATTGGTGCTTATTGAGTAAAGGCTTATAAGTGAAGCATAATGCATGGCATCACGCAGTTTTAGATAGATTTGGTTTACTTGGAGGCTTTGTCGTATCTATTTGAGTCTGAAATTTTGTCACAATATAGAAAATTGAGCTAGCATAACGTGGGCGTTGGATTCATGTCATTCTGAGCTCTAAATCAAAAGTTAGATGATTTAGTGCGGACATATCAGTTGATTGGACAGTTCAAATGATCATTCTAAGCTGATCATTGGTGCTTATTGAGTAAGCTTATAAGTGAAGCATAATGCATGGCATCACGCAGTTTGGATAGATTGGTTTACTTGGAGGCTTTGTCGTATCTATTTGAGTCTGAAATTTTGTCACAATATAGAAAATTGAGCTAGCATAACGTGGGCGTTGGATTCATGTCATTCTGAGCTCTAAATCAAAAGTTATGATGATTTAGTGCGGACATCAAGTTGATTGGTCAGTTCAAATGATCATTCTAAGCTGATCATTGGTGCTCATTGAGTAAGGCTTATAAGTTAAGCATAATGCATGGCATCACGCAGTTTGGATAGATTGGTTTACTTGGAGGCTTTGTCGTATCTATTTGAGTCTGAAATTTTGTCATAGTATAGAAAATTGAGCTAGCATAACGTGGGCGTTGGATTCATGTCATTCTGAGCTCTAAATCAAAAGTTAGATGGATGATTTAGTGCGGACATGTCAAGTTGATTAGTCAGTTCAAATGATCATTCTAAGCTGATCATTGGTGCTTATTGAGTAAGGCTTATAAGTGAAGCATAATGCATGGCATCACGCAGTTTAGGATAGATTGGTTTACTTGGAGGCTTTGTCGTATCTATTTGAGTCTGAAATTGTCATATATAGAAAATTGAGCTAAGCATAATGGGTGTTGGATTCATGTCATTCTGAGTCTAAATCAAAAGTTATGAGGCGATTTAGTGCGGATTGATTGGTCAGTTCAAATGATCATTCTAAGCTGATCATTGGTGCTCATTGAGTAACGGCTTATAAGTGAAGCATAATGCATGGCATCATGAGTTTTGGATAGATTGGTTTACTTGGAGGCTTTGTCGTATCTATTTGAGTCTGAAATTTTGTCACAATATAGAAAATTGAGCTAGCATAACGTGGGCGTTGGATTCATGTCATTCTGATCTCTAAATCAAAAGTTAGAGGCGATTTAGTGCGGATTTGTCAAGTTGATTGGACAGTTCAAATGATCATTCTAAGCTGATCATTGGTGCTTATTGAGTAACGGCTTATAAGTGAAGCATAATGCATGGCATCACGCAGTTTTGGATAGATTGGTTTACTTGGAGGCTTTGTCGTATCTATTTGAGTCTGAAAAATTGTCAAAGTATAGAAAATTGAGCTAGCATAACGTGGGCGTTGGATTCATGTCATTCTGAGCTCTAAATCAAAAGTTAGAAACGATTTAGTGCGGACAGGTCAAGTTGATTGGTCAGTTCAAATGATCATTCTAAGCTGATCATTGGTGCTTATTGAGTAAAGGCTTATAAGTGAAGCATAATGCATGGCATCCACAGTTTTGGATAGATTGGTTTACTTGGAGGCTTTGTCGTATCTATTTGAGTCTGAAATTTTTGTCACAATATAGAAAATTGAGCTAGCATAACGTGGGCGTTGGATTCATGTCATTCTGAGCTCTAAATCAAAAGTTATGGATGATTTAAATGATCATTCTAAGCTGATCATTGGTGCTTATTGAGTAAAGGCTTATAAGTGAAGCATAATGCATGGCATCACGCAGTTTTGGATAGATTGGTTTACTTGGAGGCTTTGTCGTATCTATTTGAGTCTGAAATTTTGTCACAATATAGAAAATTGAGCTAGCATAACGTGGGTGTTGGATTCATGTCATTCTGAGCTCTAAATCAAAAGTTACAGGATGATTTAGTGCGGACATGTCAAGTTGATTGGTCAGTTCAAATGATCATTCTAAGCTGATCATTGGTGCTTCATTGAGTAAAGGCTTATAAGTGAAGCATAATGCATGGCATCACGCAGTTTTAGATAGATTGGTTTACTTGGAGGCTTTGTCGTATCTATTTGAGTCTGAAATTTGTCATAATATAGAAAATTGAGCTAGCATAACGTGGGCGTTGGATTCATGTCATTCTGAGCTCTAAATCAAAAGTTATAAAGCGATTTAGTGCGGACATGTCAAGTTGATTGGTCAGTTCAAATGATCATTCTAAGCTGATCATTGGTGCTTATTGAGTAATGGCTTATAAGTGAAGCATAATGCATGGCATCACGCAGTTTAGATAGATTGGTTTACTTGGAGGCTTTGTCGTATCTATTTGAGTCTGAAATTTTGTCAATATAGAAAATTGAGCTAGCATAAGCATTGGGCGTTGGATTCATGTCATTCTGAGCTCTAAATCAAAAGTTAGAGATTTAGTGCGGACATGTCAAGTTGATTGGAGTTCAAATGATCATTCTAAGCTGATCATTGGTGCTTATTGAGTACTTATAAGTGAGCATAATGCATGGCATCACGCAGTTTGGATAGATTGGTTTACTTGGAGGCTTTATCGTATCTATTTGAGTCTGAAAATTGTCATATATAGAAAATTGAGCTAGCATAGCATTGGGCGTTGGATTCATGTCATTACTGAGCTCTAAATCAAAAGTTATGACGATTTAGTGCGGACAGTATCAAGTCAGTTCAAATGATCATTCTAAGCTGATCATTGGTGCTTATTGAGTAAGCTTATAAGTGAAGCATAATGCATGGCATCACAGTTTTGGATAGATTGGTTTACTTGGAGGCTTTGTCGTATCTATTTGAGTCTGAAAATTTTGTCACAATATAGAAAATTGAGCTAGCATAACGTGGGTTGGATTCATGTCATTCTGAGCTCTAAATCAAAAGTTATGGATGATTTAGTGCGGACATGTCAAGTTGATTGGTCAGTTCAAATGATCATTCTAAGCTGATCATTGGTGCTTATTGAGTAAGGCTTATAAGTTAAGCATAATGCATGGCATCACGCAGTTTTGATAGATTGGTTTACTTGAAGGCTTTGTCGTATCTATTTGAGTCTGAAATTTTGTCACAATATAGAAATTGAGCTAGCATAACGTGGGCGTTGGATTCATGTCATTCTGAGCACTAAATCAAAAGTTATGGATGATTTAGTGCGGACATGTCAGTTGATTGGAGTCAGTTCAAATGATCATTCTAAGCTGATCATTGGTGCTCTTATTGAGTAAGCTTATAAGTGAAGCATAATGCATGGCATCACGCAGTTTTGGATAGATTGGTTTACTTGGAGGCTTTGTCGTATCTATTTGAGTCTGAAAATTGTCATAGTATAGAAAATTGAGCTAGCATAACGTGGGTGTTGGATTCATGTCATTCTGAGCTCTAAATCAAAAGTTAGACGATTTAGTGCGGACATGTCAAGTTGATTGGTCAGTTCAAATGATCATTCTAAGCTGATCATTGGTGCTATTGAGTAACGGCTTATAAGTTAACCATAATGCATGGCATCACGCAGTTTTGGATAGATTGGTTTACTTGGAGGCTTTTCGTATCTATTTGAGTCTGAAATTTTGTCACAATATAGAAAATTGAGCTAGCATAATGTGCGTTGGATTCATGTCATTCTGAGCTCTAAATCAAAAGTTATAGAGCGATTTAGTGCGGACATGTCAAGTTGATTGGTCAGTTCAAATGATCATTCTAAGCTGATCATTGGTGCTTATTGAGTAAGGCTTATAAGTGAAGCATAATGCATGGCATCACGCAGTTTTGGATAGATTGGTTTACTTGGAGGCTTTGTCGTATCTATTTGAGTCTGAAAATTTTGTCACAATATAGAAAATTGAGCTAGCATAACGTGGGCGTTGGATTCATGTCATTCTGAGCTCTAAATCAAAAGTTAGGCGATTTAGTGCGGACTGTCAAGTTGATTGGACAGTTCAAATGATCATTCTAAGCTGATCATTGGTGCTCATTGAGTAAAGGCTTATAAGTGAAGCATAATGCATGGCATCACGCAGTTTTGGATAATTGGTTTACTTGGAGGCTTTGTATCTATTTGAGTCTGAAATTTTGTCACAATATAGAAAATTGAGCTAGCATAACGTGGGCGTTGGATTCATGTCATTCTGAGCTCTAAATCAAAAGTTAGGATGATTTAGTGCGGACATGTCAAGTTGATTAGTCAGTTCAAATGATCATTCTAAGCTGATCATTGGTGCTCATTGAGTAAGGCTTATAAGTGAGCATAATGCATGGCATCACGCAGTTTGGATAGATTGGTTTACTTGGAGGCTTTATCGTATCTATTTGAGTCTGAAATTTTGTCACAATATAGAAAATTGAGCTAGCATAGCATGGGCGTTGGATTCATGTCATTATGAGCTCTAAATCAAAAGTTAGAGCGATTTAGTGCGGACATGTCAAGTTGATTGGTCAGTTCAAATGATCATTCTAAGCTGATCATTGGTGCTTATTGAGTAAAAGGCTTATAAGTGAAGCATAATGCATGGCATCACGCGTTTTTGGATAGATTGGTTTACTTGGAGGCTTTGTCGTATCTATTTGAGTCTGAAATTTTGTCACAATATAGAAAATTGAGCTAGCATAACGTGGCGTTGGATTCATGTCATTCTGAGCTCTAAATCAAAAGTTATAGGCGATTTAGTGCATGTCAAGTTGATTGGACAGTTCAAATGATCATTCTAAGCTGATCATTGGTGCTTATTGAGTAAAGCTTATAAGTGAAGCATAATGCATGGCATCACGCAGTTTTGGATAGATTGGTTTTACTTGAGGCTTTTGTGTATCTATTTGAGTCTGAAATTTTGTCACAATATAGAAAATTGAGCTAGCATAATGTGGCGTTGGATTCATGTCATTAGAGCTCTAAATCAAAAGTTAGAAGATTTAGTGCGGACATGTCAAGTTGATTGGTCAGTTCAAATGATCATTCTAAGCTGATCATTGGTGCTCATTGAGTAAAGGCTTATAAGTGAAGCATAATGCATGGCATCACGAAGTTTGGGATAAATTGGTTTACATGGAGGCTTTGTCGTATCTATTTGAGTATGAAAAATTGCCACAGTATAGAAAATTAATCTAGCATATTGTAGGCGTTGGATTCATGTCATTCTGAGCACTAAATCAAAAGTTACAGTTGATTTAGTGCGGGCATTTCAAGTTAATTGGTCAGTTCAAATGATCATTCTAAGCTGATCATTGGTGCTTATTAAGTAACGGCTTATAAGTGAGCATTATGCTTGGCATCACGCTGTTTTGGATATATTGGTTTACTTGGAGGCTTTGTCGTATCTATTTGAGTCTGAAATTTTGTCACGATATAGAAAATTGCGCTAGCATAACGTGGGCGTTGGATTCATGTCATTAGGAGCACTAAATCTAAAGTTACACACGATTTAGGGTGGACATGTCAAGTTGATTGGTCAGTTCAAATGATCATTCTAAGCTGATCATTAGTGCTTATTGAGTAAGGCTTATAAGTTAAACATAATGCATGACATCATGCAGTTTTGGATAGAGTGGTTTAGTTGGAGGCTATGTCGTATCTATTTGAGTCTGAAATTTTGTCACAATATAAAGAATTGGGCTAGCATAATGTGGACGTTGGATTCATGTTATTCTGAGCACTAAATAAAAGTTACAGACGATTTAGTGCGGACGTGTCAAGTTGATAGGACTGCTCAAATGATCATTCTAATCTGATCATTGGTACTTATTGAGTAACGGCTTATAAGTGAAGCATATTGCATGGAATCACGCAGTTTTAGATAGGCTGGTTTACTTGGAGGCTTTGTCGTATCTATTTGAGTTTGAAAAATTGTCATAGTATAGAAAATGTAGCTAGCATAATGTGGGCGTCAGATTCATGTCATTATAAGCTCAAAATCAAAAGTTACAGACGATTTAGTGTGGACAGGTCAAGTTGATTGGTCAGTTCAAATGATCATTCTAAGCTGATCATTGGTACTCATTGAGTAAAGGCTTATAAGTGAAGCATAATGCATGGCATCACAAAGTTTAGGATAAATTGGTTTACATGGAGGCTTTGTCGTATCTATTTGAGTCTGAAGGTTTTTCACAATATAGAAAATTTAGCTAGCATAACGTGGGCGTTGGATTCATGTCATTATGGGCACTAAATCAAAAGTTACACACGATTTAGAGCGGACATTTCATGTTGATTGGTAAGTTCAAATGATCAATCTAAGTGGACCATTGGTGCTCATTGAGTAAAGGCTTATAAGTGAAGCATAATGCATGGCATCACGCAGTTTGGGATAGATTGGTTTACTTGGAGGCTTTGTCGTATATATTTGAGTTTGAAATTTTGTCACAATAAAGAAAATTGAGATAGCATTACGTGGGCATTGGATTCATGTCATTCTGAGGTCTAAATGAAAAGCTACAAACAATTTAGTTTCGGAAATGTCAAGATAATTGATCATTTCAAATGATCAGTCTAAGCTGATCATTGGTGCTCATTGAGTAAGGGCTTATCAGTGAAGCATAATGCATGGCATCACACAGTATGTGATAGATTTGATTATTTGGAGGCTTTATCAAATCTATTTGAGTCTGAAATTTTGTCATTGTATAAAAAATTGAGCGAGCATTACGTGGGCATTGGATTCATGTCATTCTGAGCTCTAAATCAAAAGTTACAGACGATTTAGTGCAGACATGTCAAGTTGATTTGTCAGTTCAGATGATCATTCTTAGCTGATCGTTGGTGCTCACTCGGTAAAGGGTTATAAGTGAAGCATAAGCATGACATCACGCAGTTTGGGATACATTGGATTTCTTGGAGGCTTTGTCGTATATATTTGAGTCTAACTTGGGAATTGAAAATATTTTGTCACAGTATAGAAAATTGAGCTAGCATAACTTGGGAATTGGATTCATGTCATTTGGATCTGTAAATCAAAAGTTACGGACAATGTAGTGCGGACATATCAAGTTGATTGGGCAGTTCAACTGATCATTCTAAGGTGATCATTGGTGCTCATAGAGTAAAGCCTTATAAGTGCAGCATAATGCATGGCATCACACAGTTTGGGATAGATTGGATTACTTGGAGGCTTTGTCGTATCAATTTGAGTGAAATTTTGTCACAATATAGAATATTGAGCTAGCATAATCTAGGCATTCGATTCATGTCATTCGGAACTCTAAATCAAAAGTTACAGACGATTTAGTGCGGAAATATCAAGTTGATTGGGCAGCTCAACTGATCATTCTAAGCTGATGATTGGTGCTCATTGAGTAAAGGCTTATAAGTGAAGCATAATCCATGACATCACGCAGTTTGGGATAGATTAGATTACTTGGAGAATTTGTCGCACATATTTTAGTCTGAAATTTTGTCACAATATAGAAAATTGAGCTAGCATAACATTGGCATTGGATTCATGTCATTCTGAGCTTTAAACCAAATGATACGGACGATTTAGTGCTTAAATGTCAAGTTGATTGGTCAATTCAAATGATCATTTTAAGCTGATCATTGGTGCTCATTGAGTAAAGGCTTATAAGTGAAGCATAATGCATGCCATCGCGTAGTTTGGCATAGATTGGATTACTTAGAGGTTTTGTCGTGTCTATTTGAGTCTGAAATTTTGCCATAGTATGGAAAATTGAGCTAGTATAACGTGGACGTTGGATTCATGTCATTTTGAGCTCTAAATCAAAAGTTACAGATGATTTAGTGCAGACATGTCAAGTTGATTGGTCAGTTCAAATGATCATTCTAAACTTATCACTGGTGCTCATTGAGTAAAGGCTTATAAGTGAAGCATGATGCATGTCATCACGCAGTTCGGGATAGATTGGATTACTTGGAGGCCTTGTGGTATCTATTTGAGTTTGAAATTTTGTCACGATATAGAAAATTGAGCTAGCATAACGGGGGCGTTGGACTCATATCATCCTGAGCTCTAAATAAAAAGTTACGGTTGATTTGTTACGGACATGTCAAGTTGATTGGGAAGTTCAACTGATCATTCAAAGCTGATCATTGGTGCTCATTGAATAAATGCTTATAAGTGAAGCATAATGCATGACATCTCGCAGTTTGGGATAGATTGGATTTTTTCGACGCTTTGTGGTATCTATTTAAGTGTGAAATTTTGCCTCAATATAGAAACTTGCGCTAGCATAACGTGGGCGTTGGATTAATCAAAAGTTACGAACGATTTAGTGCGGACATGTCAAGTTGATTAGTCAGTTCAAATGATCATTCTAAACTTATCACTGGTGCTCATTGACTAAAAGCTTTTAAGTGAAGCATGATGCATGTCATCACGAAGTTCGGGATAGATTGGATTACTTGGAGACTTTGTCGTATCTATTTGAGTAAGAAATTTTTTAACAATATAGAAAATTAAGCTAGCATAACGGCGGCGGTTGACTCATGTCATTCTAAGCTCTAAATAAAAAGTTACAGACGATTTAGTACGGACATGTCAAGTGTATTGGGCAGTTCAACTGATCATTCTAAGCTGATCATTGGTGCTCATTGAATAAAGGCTTATAAGTGAAGCATAATTCATGACATCATGTAGTTTGGGATATATTGGATTTTTTGGAGGCTTTGTGGTATCTATTTGAGAATGGAATTTTTCCATAGTGTAGAAAATTGAGCTAGCATAACGTGGGTATTGGATTCATGTCAATCTGAGCTCTAAATCAAAAGCTACAGACAATTTAGTTTCGGAAATGTCAAGATAATTGATCATTTCAAATGATCATTCTATGCTGATCATTGGTGCTCATTGAGTAAAGGCTTATAAGTGAAGCATAATGCATGGCATCACAAAGTTTGGGATAGATTGGATTATTTGGAGGCTTTATCAAATCTATTTGATTCTGAAATTTTGTCATTGTATAGAAAATTGAGCTAGCATTACGTGGGCATTGGATTCATATCATTCTAAGATCTAAATCAAAATTTACACACGATTTAGTGCGGACATGTCAAGTTGATGGGTTAGTTCAAATGATCATTCTAAGCTGATGATTGGTGCTCATTGAGTAAAAGCTTATAAGTGAAGCATAATGCATGGCATTACACAGTTTGTGATATATTGGATTACTTGAAGGCTTTTTCGAATCTATTTGAGTCTGAAATTTTGTCATCGTATAGAAAATTTAGCTAGCATTACATGGGCATTTGATTCATGTCATTTTGAGCTTTAAATCAAAAGTTACAGACGATGTAGTGCGGAAATTTCAAGTTGATTGGTGAGTTCAAATGATCATTGTGCTCATTGAGTAAAGGCATATAAGTGAAGCATAATGCATGACATCACACAGTTTGGGATATATTGCATTACTTGAATGCTTTGTCGTAAATATTTGAGTTTAAAATTTGTCACAATATAGAAATTGAGCTAGCATAACGTGGGAATTGGATTCATGTCATTATGAGCTCTAAATCAAAAGATACGGACGATTTTGTGTGGACATGTCAAGTTGATTGGTCAATTCAAATCATCATTCTAAGCGGATCATTGATGCTCATTGAGTAAAATCTTATAAGAGAAGCATGATGCATGGCATCACGCAGTTTGGGATATATTGGATTACTTGGAGGCTTTGTCATATATATTTGAGTTTGAAATTTTGTCACAATATAGAAAATTGAGATAGCATAATGTGGCATTGGATTCATGTCATTCTGAGCTCTAAATCAATAGATACAGACGATTTAGTGCGGACATGTCAAGTTGAATGGTCAGTTCAAATGATCATTCTAAGCTGATCATTGGTGCTCATTAAGTAAAGGCTTATAAGAGAAGCATGATGCATGGCATCACACAGTTTGGGATAGATTGGATTACTTGGAGGCTTTGTCGTATCTATTTGAGTCTGGAAGTTTGTCACAATATAGAAAATTGAGCTAGCATAATGGGGGCGTTGGACTCATGTCATTCTGAGCTCTAAATAAAAAGTGACGAACAATTTAGTGCGGACATGTCTAGTTGATTGGTTAGTTCAAATGATCATTCTAAACTTATCACTGGTGCTCATTGAGTAAAGGCTTATAAGTGAAGCATGATGCATGGCATCACGCAGTTTGGGATAGATTGAACTTTTTGGAGGCTTTGTGGTATCTATTTGAGTATGAAATTTTGGCACAATAAAGAAAATTGAGCTAGCATAACGTGGGCGTTGGATTCATGTCAATCTGAGCTCTAAATCAAAAGTTACGAACAATTTAGTTTTGGAAATGTCAAGATAATTGATCTTTTCAAAGGATCATTCTATGCTGATCATTGGTGCTCATTGAGTAAAGGCTTATTAGTGAAGCATAATGCATGGCATCACACAGTTTGGGATAGATTGGATTATGTTGAGGCTTTATCAGATCTAATTGAGTCTGAAATTTTGTCATTGTATAGAAAATTGAGCTAGCATTACGTGGCCGTTGGATTAATGTCATTCTGAGCTCTAAATCAAAAGTTACGAACGATTTATTGCGGACATGTCAAGTTGATTAGTCAGTTCAAATGATCATTCTAAACTTATCACTGGTGCTCATTGAGTAAAAGCTTATAAGTGAAGCATGATGCATGGCATCACGAAGATTGGGATAGATTGGATTACTTGGAGGCTTTGTCGTATATATTGGAGTCTGAAATTTTGTCACAATATAGAAAATTAAGCTAGCATAACGAGGCGTTGGACTCATGTCATTTTGAGCTCTAAATAAAAAGTTACAGACGATTTAGTACGGACATGTCAAGTTGATTGGGCAGTTCAACTGATCAATCTAAGCTGATTATTGGTGCTCATTGAATAAACGCTTATATGTGAAGCATTATTCATGAGATCACGCTATTTGGGATAGTTTGCATTTTTTGGAGGGTTTCTGGTATCTATTTGAGTCTGGAATTTTGCCATAGTATAGAAAATTGAGCTAGCATAACGTGGGCATTGGATTCATGTCAATATGAGCTCTAAATCAAAAGTTACAGATAATTTAGTTTCGAAAATGTCAAGATAATTGATCATTTCAAATGATCATTTTATGCTGATCATTGGTGCTTATTGAGTAAAGGCTTATAAGTGAAGTATAATGCATGGCATCACACAGTTTGGTATAGATTGGATTATTTGCAGGCTTTATCAAATCTATTTGAGTATGAAATTTTGTCATTATATAGAAAATTGAGTTAGAATTACGTGGGCATTGGATTCATGTCATTCTGAGCTCTAAATCAAAAATTACACACGATTTAGTGCGGACATGTCAAGTTGATTGGTCAGCTCAAATCATCATTCTAAGCTGATCATTGGTGCTCATTGGGTAATGGATTATAAGTGAAACATAATGGATGGCATCACTCAGTTTGGGATAGATTGGATTTCTTGGAGGCTTTGTCGTATATATTTGAGTCTGAAATTTGGTCACAAAATAGAAAATCTATCTAGCATAACGTGGGCATTCGATTCATGTCATTCTGAGCTCTAAATCAAAAGATACGGACGATATAGTGCGGGACATGTCAAGCTGTTTGGTCAGTTCAAATGATTATTCTAAGCTGGTCATTGGTGCTCATTGAGTAAAGGCTTATAACAGAAGCATGATGCATGGCCTCACGCAGTTAGGGATAGATTGGATTACTTTTTGTCGTATCTATTTGAGTCTGAAATTTTGTTATAGTATAAAAAATTCAGTTAGCATAACGTGGGCGTTGGATTCATGTCATTCTGAGCTCTAAATCAAAAGTTACGGACGACTTAATGCGGACATGTCAAGTTGATTGGTTAGTTCAAATGATCATTCTAAGCTGATCATTGGTGCTTATTGAGTAGAGGCTTATATGTGATGCATAATGCATGGCATCACGCAGTTTGGGATCGATTAGATTACTTGTAAGCTTTGACATATCTATTTGAGTGTGAAAATATATCATTGTATAGAAAATTGAGCTAGCATTACGTGGGCATTGGATTCATGTCATTCTGAGCTCTAAATCAAAAGTTACAGACGATTTAGTGCGGACATGTCAAGTTGATTGGTCAGTTCAAATGATCATTCTAAGCTGATCATTGGTGCTCATTGAGTAAAGGCTTGTAAGTGAAGTGTGATGCATGCATGGTATCACGTAGTTTGGGATTGATTGGATTACTTGAAGGCTTTGTTGTATTTATTTGAGTCTTAAAATTTGCAACAATATAGAAAATTGAGCTAGCATAACGTGTGCATTGGATTCATGTCATTTGGAACTCTAAATCAAAAGTTACAAACGATTTAGTGCGGACATGTCAAGTTGATTGGGCAGCTCAACTGATCATTTTAATCTGATCATGGGTGCTCATTGAGTAAAGGCTTATAAGTGAACCATAATGCATGACATCACGTAATGTGGGAAATATTGGATTACTTGGAGGCTTTGTCATGTCTATTTGAGTCTGAAATTTGTGATAGTATAGAAAATTGAGATAGCATAACGTGGGCATTAGATTCATGTCATTCTGAGCTCTAAATCAAAAGCTACAGACAATTTAGTTTCGGAAATGTCAAGATAATTGATCATTTCAAATGATCATTCTATGCTAATCATTGGTGCTCATTGCGTAAAGGCTTATAAGTGAAACATAAGTCATGGCCTCACGCAGTTTGGGATAGATTGGATTACTTGGACGTTTTGTCGTATCTATGTGAGTCTGAAATTTTGTCATAATATAGAAAATTGAGTTAGTATAACGTAGGCGTTGGATTCATGTCATTCTGAGCTCTAAATCAAAAGTTAAGGACGATTTAGTGCGAATATGTGAAGTTGATTGGTGAGTTCAAATGATCAGTCTAAGCTGATCATTGGTGCTCATTGGGTAAAGGCTTATAAGTAAAGCATAATGCATGGCATCACTCAGTTGGGGATATATTGGATTTCTTGGAGGCTTTTTCGTGTATATTTGGGTCTGAAATTTTGTCACAATATAGAAAATTGATCTAGCATAACGTGGGCATTCGATTCATGTCATTATGAGCTCTAAATCAAAAGATACGGACGATTTAGTGAGGACATGTCAAGCTGTTTGGTCAGTTCAAATGATCATTTTAAGCTGATCATTGGTGCTCATTGAGTAAAGGCTTATAATAGAAGCATGATGCATGGCCTCACGCAGTTTGGGATAGATTGGATTACTTGGACGTTTTGTCGTATCTATTTGAGTCTGAAATTTTGTCATAGTATAGAAAATTCAGTTAGCATAACGTAGGCATTGGATTCATGTCATTCTGAGCTCTAAATCAAAAGTTACGTAGGACTTAATGCGGACATGTCAAGTTGATTGGTTAGTTCAAATGATCATTCTAAGCTGATCATTGGTGCTCATTGAGTAGAGGCTTATATGTGAAGCATAATGCATGGCATCACGCAGTTTGGGATCGATTAGATTACTTGTAAGCTTTGACGTATCTATTTGAGTGTGAAAATATATCATTGTATAGAAAATTGAGCTAGCATTACGTGGGCATTGGATTCATGTCATTCTGAGCTCTAAACTAAAAGTTATAGACGATTTAGTGCGGACATGTCAAGTTGATTGGTCAGTTCAAATGATCATTCTAAGCTGATGATTGATGGTCATTGAGTAAAAGCTTATAAGTGAAGCATAATGCATGGCATTACACAGTTTGTGATAGATTGGATTACTTGAAGGCTTTGTCGAATCTATTTGAGTCTGAAATTTTGTCATTGTATAGAGAATTTAGCTAGTATTACGTGGGCATTTGAGTTATATCATTCTGAGCTCTAACTCAAAAGTTACAGACGATTTAGTGCGGAAATGTCAAGTTGATTGGTCAGTTCAAATGATCATTGTGCTCATTGAGTAAAGGCTTATGAGTGAAGCATAATGCATGGCATCACGCAGTTTGGGATAGATTGGATTAGTTGGAAGCTTTGTCGTAAATATTTGAGTCTGAAATTTTGTCACAATATAGAAATTGAGCTAGCATAACGTGGTCATTGGATTCATGTCATTCTGAGCTCTAAATCAAAAGATACATACGATTTTGTGTGGACAAGTCAAGTTGATTGGTCAGTTCAAATGATCATTCTAAGCTGATCATTGGTGCTCATTGAGTAATGGCTTATAAGAAAAGCATGATGCATGGCATCACGCAGTTTGGGATATATTGGATTACTTGGAGGCTTTGTCCTATATATTTGAGTTTGAAATTTTGTCACAATATGAAAATTGAGCTAGCATAACGTGGGCATTGGATTCATGTCATTCCGAGCATAACGTGGGCATTGGATTTAGTGCGGACATGTCAAGTTAATTGGTCAGTTCCAGTGATCATTCTAAGCTGATCATTGTTTCTCATTAAGTAAAGGCTTATAAAAGAAGCATGATGCATGGCATCACGCAATTTTGGATAGATTGGATTACTTGGAGGCTTGTCGTATGTATTTGAGTCTAGAAGTTTGTCATAATATAGAAAATTGAGGTAGCATAACATGTTATTCGGAACTCTAAATCAAATGTTATAGACGATTTAGTGCGGACATGTCAAATTGATTGGGCAGCTTAACTGATCATTCTAAGCTAATCATTGGTGCTCTTTGAGTAAAGGCTTATAAGTGAAACATAATGCATGACATCACGTAGTTTGAGGTAGATTGGATTAATCGGAGGTTTTTTCGAATCTATTTGAGTTTGAAATTTTCTCATAGTATAGAAAATTGAGCTAGCATATGGTAGGCATTGGATTCATGTCATTCTTAGCTCTAAATTAAAAGTTACGGAAGATTTATTGCGGACATGACATGTTGATTAGTTAATTCAAATGATCATTCTAAGGTGAGCATTGGTGCTCAATGAGTAAATGCTTATAAGCGAAGCATAATGCATTGCATCACGTAGTTTGGGATAGATTGGATTACATGGAAGCTTTGTCGTATCTATTTGATACGGAAAATTTGTCATTGTATAGAGAATTGAGCTTGCGTTACGTGGGCATAAGATTCATGTCATTCAAAGCTCTAAATCAAAAGTTGCGGACAGTGTAATGTGGACATGTCAAGTTGATTGGTTAGTTCAAATGATTATTCTAAGCTATTCATTGGTGCTCATTGAGTAAAGACTTATAAGTGAACCACAATGCATGGCATCACGCAGTGTGGCATAGATTGGATTACTTGGAAGCTTTTTCGTATCTATTTGAGTCTGAAAATTTGTCATTGTATAGAAACTTGAGCTAGCATTACGTGGGCATTGGATTCATGTCATTTTGAGCTATAAATTAAAAGTTACGGACGATTTAGTGCGGACATGTCAAGTTGATTGGTCAGTTCAAATAATCATTCTAAGGTGATGATTGGTGCTCATTGAGTAAAGGCTTCTAAGTCAAGCATAATGCATGGCATCACGCAATTTGTGATGGATTGGATTACTTGGAGGCTTTGTGGAATCTATCTGAGTCTGAAATTTTGTCACAATATAGAATATTGAGCTAGCATAACGTGGGCATTAGATTCATGTCATTTGGAACTCTAAATCAAAAGTTACAGACGATTTAGTGCAGAAAAGTCAAGTTGATTGGGCAGCTTAACTGATCATTATAAGCTGATGATTGGTGCTCATTGAGTAAAGGCTTATAAGTGAAGCATAATGCATGATATCACGCAGTTTGGGATATATTGGATTACTTGGAGGCTTTGTCGTATAAATTTTAGTCCGAAATTTTGTCACAATATAAAAAATTGAGCAAGCATAACATGGATATTGGATTTATGTCATTTTAGCTTTAAACCAAAAGATACGAACAATTTAGTGCGTAAATGTCAAGTTTATTGGTCAATTCAAATGATCATTCTAAGCTGATCATTGGTGCTCATTGAGTAGAGGCTTATAAGTGAAGCGTGATGCATGCATGGTATCACGTAGTTCGGGATAGATTGGATTACTTGAAGGCTTTGTTGTATTTATTTGAGTCTTAAAATTTGTAACAATATAGAAAATTAAGCTAGCATAACGTGTGCATTGGATTCATGTCATTTGGAACTCTAAATCAAAAGTTATAAACAATTTAGTGCCGACATGTCAAGTTGATTGGGTAGCTCAACTGATCATTCTAATCTGATCATTGGTGCTCATTGAGTAAAGGCTTATAAGTGAACCATAATGCATGACATCACGCAATTTGGGATATATTGGATTACTTGGAGGCTTTGTCATGTCTATTTGAGTCTGAAATTTGTCATACTATAGAAAGTTGAGATAGCATAACGTGGGCGTTGGATTAATGTCATTTTGAGCTCTAAATCAAAAGTTACGGATGATTTAGTGCAGAAATATCAAGTTGATTGGGTAGTTCAACTTATCATTCTAACCTAATCATTGGTGCTCATTCAATAAATGCTTATAAGTGAAGCATAATGCATGACATAATGCTGTTTGGAATAGATTGGATTACTTGGAAGCTTTGTCGTATCTAATTGAGAGTGAAAATTTGACATTGTATGAAAAATTGAGCTAACATTACGTGGGCATTTGATTCATGTCATTCTGAGCTATAAATCAAAGGTTATGATCGATTTAGTGCGGACATGTCAAGTTGATTAGGCAGTTCAACTAATCATTCTAAGTGATCATTGGTACTCATTGAGTAAAAGCTTATAAGTGAAGCATAATGCATAACATCACGCATTTTGGGATAGATTGGATTACTTGGAGGCTTTCTCGTATCTATTTGAGTCTGAATATTTGTCATAGTACAGAAAATTGAGCTAGCATAACATGGGTGTGGGATTCATGTCATTCTCAGTTCTAAATCAAAAGTTAATGACGATTTAGTGCGGACAAGTCAAGTTGATTGGTCAGTTCAAATTATCATTCTAAGCTGATCATTGGTGCTCACTGAGTAAAGGCTTTTAAGTAAAGCATAATGCATGGTATCACGCAGTTTTTGATAGATTGGATTACTTGGAGGCTTTGTCGTATCTATTTGAGTCGAAATTTTGTCACAGTATAGAATATTGAGCTAGCATAACGTGGGTATTGGATTCATGTGATTCGGAACACTAAATCAAAAGGTACAGACAATATAGTGCGGAAATGTCAAGTTTATTGGGCAGCTCAACTGATCATTTTAAGCTGACGATTGGTGCTCATTGAGTAAAGTCTTATAAGCGAAGCATAATTCATTACATCACACAGTTTGGGATAGATTGGAATACTTGGAGGCTTTGTCGTATCTATTTGAGTTGGAAATTTTGTCATAGTATTGAAAATTGATGTCATTTTGAGCTCAAAATGAAAAGTTATGGACGATTTAGTGCAGACATGTCAAGTTTATTGGGAAGTTCAACTGATCATTCTAAGCCGATCATTGGTGCTCATTCTATAAAGGCATATAAGTGAAGCATAATGCATGACATCATGCAGTTTTGGATAGATTGGATTACTTAGAAAATATGTCGTATCTATCTGAGTCTGAAAATTTGTCATTGTATAGAAAATTTTGCTAGCATTACGTGGGCATTGGATTCATGTCATTCTGAGCTCTAAATCAAAAGTTACGGACGATTTAGTGCAAACATGTCAAGTGTATTGGTGAGTTCAAACGATCGGTCAGAGCTGATCATTGGTGCTCATTTAGTAAAGGCTTATGAGTGAAGCATAATTCATGGCATCACACAGTTTGGTATTGAATGGATTACTTAGAAGTTTTGTCGTATATATTTGTGTCTAAGATTTTGTCACAATATAGAAAACTGAGCTATCATAACGTGGGAATTGGATTCATGTCATTTGGATCTCTAAATCAAAAGTTACGGACGATTTAGTGCGGACATATCAAGTCGATTGGGCAGTTCAACTGATCATTCTAAGGTGATACTGGTGCTCATTGAATAAAGCCTTATAAGTGAAGGATAATGCATGGTATCACGCAGTTTGGGATAGATTGTATTACTGGAGGCTTTATTGTATCTATTTGAGTCTTAAATTTTGTCACAATATAGAATATTGAGCTAGCATAACGTGGGCATTCGATTCATGTCATTCGAAACTCTAAATTAAAAGTTACAGACAATTTAGTGCAGAAATGTCAAGTTGATTGGACAGCTCAACTGATCATTCTAAGCTGATGATTGGTGCTCATTAAGTAAAGGCTTATAAGTGAAGCATAATGCATGACATCACGCTGTTTGGAATAGATTGGATTACTTGGAGCCTTTGTCGTATATATTTTAGTCTAAAATTTTGTCACAATATAGAAAATTGAGCTACCATAACGTGGGCATTGGATTCATGTCATTCTGAGCTTTAACCAAAAGTTATGGACGATTTAGTGCGGACATGACAAGTTCATTGGTCAGTTCAAATGATCATTCTAAGCTGATCATTAGTGCTCATTGAGTAAATGCTAATAAGTGAAGCATGATGCATGGCATCACGCAGTTTGGGATAAATTGGATTACTTGGAGGCTTTGTCGTATCTATTTGAGTCGAAATTTTGTCACAGTATAAAATATTGAGCTAGTATAACGTGCGTATTGGATTCATGTCATTTGAAACTCTTAATCAAAAGTTACAGACTATTTGGTGCGCAAATGTCAAGTTTATTGGGCAGCACAACTGATCATTCAAAGCTGATGAGTGGTGCTTATTGAGTAAAGGCTTATAAGCGAAGCATAATGCATGACATCACACAGTTTGGGATAGATTGGAATACATGCAGGCTTTGTCGTATCTATTTGAGTTGGAAATTTTGTAATAGTATATAAAATTGAGCTAACATAACGTTGGCGTTGGATTCATGCCATTCTGAGCTCAAAATCAAAAGTTACGGACGATTTAGTGCATACATGTCAAGTTTATTGGGAGTTCAACTGATCATTCTAAGCTGACCATTGGTGCTCATTCAATAAAGGCATATAAGTAAGGCATAATGCATGACATCACGCAGTTTGGGATATATTGGATTACTTATAAAATATGTCGTATCTATCTGAGTCTGAAAATTTGTCATTGAATAGAAAATGAGCTAGCATTCCATGGGCATTGGATTCATGTCATTCTGAGCTCTATATCAAAAGTTTTAGACGATTTAGTGCGGACATGTCAAGTTGATTGGTGAGTTCAAATGATCAGTCTAAGCTGATCATTGGTGCTCATTTAGTAAAGGCTTATAAGTGAAGCATAATTCATGGCATCATACAGTTTGGTATTGAATGGATTACTTAGGGTTTTTGTCGTATATATTTGTGTCTAAAATTTTGTCACAATACAGAAAATTGACCTAACATAACGTGGGAATTGGAATTATTTCATTTAGACCTCTAAATCAAAAATTACGGACGATTTAGTGCGGACATATCAAGTTGATTGGGCAGTTCAACTGATCATTCTAAGGTCATCACTGGTGCTCATTGAGTAAAGCCTTATAAGTGAAGCATAATGCATGGCATCACGCATTTTGGGATAGCTGATCATTTAGTGCGGACATGACAAGTAGATTGGTCAGTTCAAATGATCATTCTAAGCTGATCATTGGTGCTCATTGAGTAAACGCTTATAAGTGAAGCATGATGCATGGCATCACGCAATTTCGGATAAATTTGATTACATGGAGGCTTTGTCGTTTCTACTTGAGTCGAAATTTTGTCACAGTATAGAATATTGAGCTAGCATAACGTGGGTATTGGATTCATGTCAAAAGTTACAGACGATTTAGTGCGGAAATGTCAAGTGTATTGGGCAGCTCAGCTGATCATTCTAAGCAGATGAGTGGTGCTTATTGAGTAAAGGCTTATAAGCGAAGCATAATATATGACATCACACAGTTTGGGATAGATTGGAATACATGGACGCTTTGTCGTATCTATTTGAGTTGGAAATTTTGTCATAGTATAGAAAATTGAGCTAGCACAACGTGGGCGTTGGATTCATGTCATTCTGAGCTCAAAATCAAAAGTTATGGACGATTTAGTGCAGACATGTCAAGTTGATTGGGCAGCTCAACTGATTATTCTAAGCTAATCATTGGTGCGCATTAAATAAAGGCTTATAAGTGAAGCATAATGCATGCCATCACGTAGTTTGTGATAAATTGGATTACTTGGAGGCTTTGTCATGTCTATTTGAGTCTGAAATTTTGTCATAGTTTAGAAAATTGAGCTAGCATAACATTGGCGTTGTATTCATGTCATTCTGAGCACTAAATCCAAAGTTATGGATGATTTAGTGCGGACATGTCAAGTTGATTGGGCAGTTCAACTGATCCTAAGCTGACCATTGGTGCTCATTCAATAAATGCTTATAAGTGAAGCGTAATGAATGACATAACGCAGTTTGTGATAGATTGGATTATTTGGAAGCTTTGTCGTATCTAATTGAGAGTGAAAATTTGTCATTGTATTGAAAATTGAGCTAGCATAACGAGGGCGTTGGACTCATGTCATTCTGAGCTCTAAATTAAAAGTTACAGACGATATAGGACGGACATGTCAAATTGATTGGGCAGTTCAACTGATCATTCCAAGCTGATCATTCGTGCTCATTCAATAAAGGCATATAAGTGAAGAATAATGCATGACATCACGCCATTTGAGATAGATTGGATTACTTGGTGGCTTTGTCGTATCTATTTGAGTTGGAAATTTTGTCATAGTATAGAAAATTGAGCTAGCACAACGTGGGCGTTGGATTCATGTCATTCGGAACTCTAAATCAAAAGTAACAGATGATTTAGTGCAGACATGTCAAGTTGATTGGGCAGCTCAACTGATTATTCTAAGCTAATCATTGGTGCGCATTAAATAAAGGCTTATAAGTGAAGCATAATGCATGCCATCACATAGTTTGTGATAGATTGGATTATTTAGAAGCTTTGTCGTATCTAATTGAGAGTGAAAATTTGTAATTGTATGGAAAATTGAGCTAGCATTACGTGGGCATTGGATTCATGTCATTCTGAGCTCTAAATCAAAAGTTACAAATGATTTAGTGCGGACATGTCAAGTTGATTGGTCAGTTCAAATGATCATTCTAAACTTATCACTGGTGCTCATTCAGTAAAGGCTTATAAGTGATGCATGATGCATGGTATCACGCAGTTTGGGATAGATTGAATTACTTGGAGGCTTTGTCGTATCTATTTGAGTCTGAAATTTTGTCACAATATAGAAAATTGAGCTAGCATAAGGTGCGCATCCAATTCATGTCATTACGAGCTCTAAATCAAAAGATACGGACGATTTACTGCAGACATGCCAAGCTGTTTGGTCAGTTCAAATGATCATTCTAAACTGATCATTAGTGCTCATTGAGTAAAAGCTTATAAGTGAATCATGATGCATGGCATCACACAGCTTGAGATAGATTGGATTACTTGTAGGCTTTTTCGTATCTATTTGAGTCTGGAATTTTGCCATAGTATAGAAAATTAAGCTAGCATAACGTGGGCATTGGATTCATTTCAATATGTGATCTAAATCAAAAGTTACAGACAATTTAGTTTCGGAAATGTCAAGATAATTTATCATTTCAAATGATCATTCTATGCTGATCAATGGTGCTCATTGAGTAAAGGCTTATAAGTGAAGCATAATGCATGACATCACGCAGTTTGGGATAGATTGGATTTTTTGGGGGCTTTGTGGTATCTATTTGAGTTTGGAATTTTGCCATAGTATAGAAAATTGAGCTAGCATAACGTGGGCATTGGATTCATGTCAATCTGAACTCTAAATCAAAAGTTAAAGACAATTTAGCAGCGGAAATGTCAAGATAATTGATCATTTCAAATGATCATTCTATGCTGATCATTGTTGCTCATTGAGTAAAGGCTTATAAGTGAAGCATAATGTATGGCATCACACAGTTTGAGATAGATTAGATTATTTGGAGGCTTTATCTAATCTATTTGAGTCTGAAATTTTGTCATTGTATACAAAATTGAGCTAGCATTACGTGGCCATTGGATTCATGTCATTCTGAGCTCTAAATCAAAAGTTACGAACGATTTAGTGCGGACATGTCAAGTTGATTGGTTAGTTCAAATGATCATTCTAAACTTATCACTGGTGCTCATTGAGTAAAAGCTTATAAGTGAAGCATGATGAATGGCATCACACAGTTTGGGATAGATTGGATTACTTCGAGGCTTTGTCTTATCTATTCGACTCTAAAATTTTGTCACAATATAGAAAATTAAGCTAGCATAACGAGGGTGTTGGACTCATGTCATTCTGAGCTCTAAATAAAAAGTTACAGACGATTTAGTGTGGAAATGTCAAGTTGATTGGGCAGTTCATCTGATCACTCTAAGTGAAGAATAATGCATGACATCACGCAGTTCGGGATAGATTGAATTTTTTGGAGGCTTTGTGGTATCTATTTGAGTCTGGAATTTTGCCATAGTATAGAAAATTAAGCTAGCATAACGTGAGCATTGGATTCATTTCAATCTGAGATCTAAATCAAAATTTACAGACAATTTAGTTTCGGAAATGTCAAGATAATTGATCATTTCAAATGATCATTCTATGCTGATCATTGGTGCTCATTGAGTAAAGGCTTATAAGTGAAGCATAATGTATGACATCACACAGTTTGGGATAGATTGGATTATTTGGAGGCTTTATCAAATCTATTTGAGTCTGAAATTTTGTCATTGTATAAAAAATTGAGCGAGCAATACGTGGGCATTGGATTCATGTCATTCTGAGCTCTAAATCAAAAGTGACAGACGATTTAGTGCAGACATATCAAGTTGATTGGTCAGTTCAAAGGATCATTCTAAGCTGATCATTGGTGCTCACTCGGTAAAGGCTTATAAGTGAAGCATTATGCATGGCATCACACAGTTTGGGATACATTGGATTTTTTGGAGGCTTTGTCGTATATATTTGAGTCTGAAATTTTGTCACAATATAGAAAATTGATCTAGCATAAGGTGGGCATCCGATTCATGTCATTATGAGCTCTAAATCAAAAGATACGGACGATATAGTGCAGACATGCCAAGCTGTTTGGTCAGTTCAAATGATCATTCTAAGCTGATCATTGGTGCTCATTGAGTAAAAGCTTATAAGTGAATCATGATGCACGGCATCACACAGCTTGGGATAGATTGGATTACTTGTATGCTTTTTCGTATCTATTTGAGTCTGAAATGTTGTCACAATATAGAAAATTAAGCTAGCATAACAAAGGCGTTGGACTCATGTCATTCTGAGCTCTAAATAAAAAAGTTACAGACGATTTACGACGGACATGTCAAGTTGATTGGGCAGTTCAACTGATCATTCTAAGCTGATCAACGGTGCTCATTGAATAAAGGCTTATAAGTGAAGCATAATGCATGACATCACACAGTTTGGGATAGATTGGATTTTTTGGAGGCTTTGTGGTATCTATTTGAGTTTGGAATTTTGCCATAGTGTAGAAAATTGAGCTAGCATAACGTGGGCATTGGATTCATGTCAATCTGAGCTCTGAATCAAAAGTTGCAAACAATTTTGTTTCGGAAATGTCAAGACAATTGATCATTTCAAATGATCATTCTATACTGATCTTTGGTGCTCATTGAGTAAAGGCTTATAAGTGAAGCATATTGTATGGCACCACACAGTTTGAGATAGATTGGATTATTTGGAGGCTTTATAAAATCAATTTGAGTCTGAAATTTTGTCATTGTATAGAAAATTGAGCTAGCATTACGTGGGCATTGGATTCATGTCATTCTGAGCTCTGAATCAAAAGTTACAGACGATTTAGTGCGGACATGTCAAGTTGATTGGTCAGTTCAAATGATCATTATAAGCTGATTATTGGTGCTCATTGGGTAAAGGCTTATAAGTGAAGCATAATGCATGGCATCACGCAGTTTGGGATACATTGGATTTCTTGGAGGCTTTGTCGTATATATTTGAGTCTGAAATTTTGTCACAATATAGAAAATTGATCTAGCATAAGGTGGGCATTCGATTCATGTCATTCTGAGCTCTAAATCAAAAGATACGGACGATTTAGTGCGGATATGCCAAGCTGTTTGGTCAGTTCAAATGATCATTCTAAGCTGATCATTGGTGCTCATTGAGTAAAAGATTATAAGTGAAGCATGATGCATGGCATCACACAGATTGGGATAGATTGGATTACTTGTTGGCTTTGTCGTATCTATTTGAGTCTGAAATTTTGTCAGAATATAGAAAATTAAGCTAGCATAACAAGGGTGTTGGACTCGTGTCATTCTGAGCTCTAAATAAAAAGTTACAGACGATTTAGGACGGACATGTCAAGTTGATTGGGCAGTTAAACTGATCATTCTAAGCTGATCATTGGTGCTCATTGAATAAAGGCTTATAAGTGAAGCATAATGCATGACATCACTCAGTTTGGGATAGATTGGATTTTTTGGAGGCTTTGTGGTATCTATTTGAGTTTGGAATTTTGCCACAGTATAGAAAATTGAGCTTGCATAACGTGGGCATTGGATTCATGTCAATCTGAGCTCTAAATCAAAAATACAGACAATTTAGTTTCGGAAATGTAAAGATAATTGATCATTTCAAATGATCATTCTATGCTGATCATTGGTGCTCATTGAGTAAAGGCTTATAAGTGAAGCATAATGTATGGCATCACACAGTTTGGGATAGATTGGATTATTTGGAGTCTTGATCAAATCTATTTGAGTCTGAAATTTTGTCATTGTATAGAAAATTGAGCTACCATTACGTAGACATTAGATCCATGTCATTCTGAGCTCTAAATCAAAAGTTACAGACGATTTAGTGCGGACATGTCAAGTTGATTGGTCAGTTCAAATGATCATTCTAAGCTGATCATTGGTGCTCATTGGGTAAAGGCTTATAAGTGAAGCATAATGCACGGCATCACGCAGTTTGGGATACATTGGATTTCTTGGAGGCTTTGTCGTATATATTTGAGTCTGAAATTCTGTCACAATATAGAAAATTGATCTAGCATAAGGTGGGCATTCGATTCATGTCATTCTGAGCTCTAAATCAAAAGATACGGACATGCCAAGCTGTTTGGTCAGTTCAAATGATCATTCTAAGCTGATCATTGGTGCTCATTGAGTAAAAGCTTATAATTGAAGCATGATGCATGGCATCACACAGCTTGGGATAGATTGGATTACTTGTAGGCTTTGTCGTATCTATTTGAGTCTGAAATTTTGTCGCAATATAGAAAATTAAGCTAGCATAACGAGGGCGTTGGACTCATGTCATTCTGAGCTCTAAATTAAAAGTTACAGACGATATAGGACGGACATGTCAAGTTGATTGGGCAGTTCAACTGATCATTCTAAGTTGATCATTGGTGCTCATTGAATAAAGGCTTATAAGTGAAGCATAATGCATGACATCACGCAGTTTGGGATAGATTGGATTTTTTGGAGGCTTTGTGGTATCTATTTGAGTTTGGAATTTTGCCATAGTATAGAAAATTGAGCTAGCATAACGTGGGCATTGGATTCTTGTCAATCTGAGCTCTAAATAAAAAGTTACAGACAATTTAGTTTTGGAAATGTCAAGATAATTGATCATTTCAAATGATCATTCTATGATTATCATTGGTGCTCATTGAGTAAAGGCTTATAAGTGAAGCATAATGCTTGGCATCACACAGTGTGGGATAGATTGGATTATTTGGAGGCTTGATCAAATCTATTTCAATCTGAAATTTTGTCATTGTATAGAAAATTTGAGCTACCATTACGTGGACATTAGATTCATGTCATTCTGAGCTCTAAATCAAAAGATACAGACGATTTAGTGCGGAAATGTCAAGTTTATTGGTCAGTTCAAATGATCATTCTAAACTGATCATTGGTGCTCATTGGGTAAACGCTTATAAGTGAAGCGTAATGCATAGCATCACACAGTTTGGGATAGATTGGATTTCTTGGAGGCTTTGTCGTATATATTTGAGTCTTAAATTTTGTCACAATATAGAAAATTGATCTAGCATAACATGGGCATTCGATTCATGTCATTCTAAGCTCTAAATCATGATTTAGTGCGGACATGTCAAGATAATTGGTCAGTTCAAATGATCATTCTAAGCTGATCATTGGTGCTCATTGAGTAAAGGCTTATAACAGAAGCATGATGCATGGCCTCTCGCAGTTTCCGATAGACTGGATAACTTGGACGTTTTGTCGTATCTATTTGAGTCTGAAATTTTGTAATAGTATAGAAAATTGAGTTAGCATAAAGTGGGCGTTGGATTTATGTCATTCTGAGCTCCAAATCAAAAGTTACGGACGACTTAATGCGGATATGTCAAGTTGATTGGTTAGTTCAAATGATCATTCTAAGCTGATCATTGGTGCTCATTGAGTAAAGGCTTATAAGTGAAGCATAATGCATGGCATCACGCAGTTTGGGATAGATTGGATTACTTGAACGCTTTGTCGAATCTATTTGAGTCTGAAATTTTGTCATTGTACAAAACATTTAGCTAGCATTACGTGGGCATTTAATTCATGTCATTCTGAGCTGTAAATCAAAAGTTACAGACGATTTAGTGCGGAAATGTCAAGTTGATTGGTCAGTTCAAATGATCATTGTGCTCATTGAGTAAAGGCTTATAAGTGAAGCATAATGCATGGCATCACGCAGTTTGGGATAGATTGCATTACTTGGAGGCTTTGTCGTATATATTTAAGTCTGAAATTTTGTCACAATATAGAAATTGAGCAAGCATAACGTGCCCATTGGATTCATGTAATTCTGAGCTCTAAATCAAAAGATACGGACGATTTAGTGTGGACATGTCAAGTTGATTGGTCAGTTCAAATGATCATTCTAAGCTGATCATTGGTGCTCATTGAGTAAAGGCTTATATGAGAAGCATGATTCATTGCATCACACATTTTGGGATATATTGGATTACTTGGAGGCTTCTTCGTATAGATTTGAGTTTGAAATTTTGTCACAATATAGAAAATTAAGGTAGCATAACGTGGACATTGGATTCTTGTCATTCTGAGCTCTAAATAAAAAGATACGGATGATTTAGTGCGGACATGTCAAGTTTAATGGTCAGTTCAAATGATCATTCTAAGCTGATCATTGGTGCTCATTAAGTAAAGGCTTATAAGAGAAGCATGATGCATGGCATCACGCAATTTGGGAAAGATTGGATTACCTGGAGGCTTTGTCGTATTTATTTGAGTCTGGAAGTTTGTCACAATATTGAAAATTGAGCTAGCATAACGTGTTATTTGGAACTCTAAATCAAATGTTAGAGAAGATTTAGTGCGGACATGTCAAGTTGATTGGGCACCTTAACTGATCATTCTAAGCTAATCATTGGTGCTCATTGAGTAAAGGCTTATTAGTGAAGCATAATGCATGACATCACGCAGTTTCAGGTAGATTGGATTACTCGAAGGTTTTGTCAAACCTATTTGAGTTTGAAATTTTATAATAGTATAGAATATATAGCTAGCATATCGTAGGCTTTGGATTCATGTCATTATGAGCTCTAAATCAAAAGTTACGGACGATGTAATGTGGACATGTCAAGTTGATTGGTTTGTTCAAATGATTAATCTAAGCTGATAATTGGTGTTCATTGAGTAAAGGCTTAAAAGTGAAGCGTAATGCATGGCATCACGCAGTTTGGGATAGATTGGATTTTTTGGAGGCTTTGTCCTATATATTTGAGTCTGAAAATTTGTCATTGTATAGAAGATTGAGCTAGCATTACGTGGGCATTGGATTCATTTCATTTTGAGCTGTAAATTAATAGTTACGGACGATTTAGTGCGGACATGTCAAGTTGATTTATCAGTTCAAATAATCATTCTAAGCTGATGATTAGTGCTCATTGAGTAATGGCTTATACGTGAAGCATAATGCATGGCATCATGAAGTTTGGGATGGATTGGATTACTTGGAGGCTTTGTGGAACCCATTTGAGACTAAAATTTTGTCACTGTATAGAAAATTGAGCTAGCATTACATGGGCATTGGATTCATGTCATTGTGAGCTGTAAATCAAAAGTTACAGACGATTTAATGTAGAAATGTCAAGTTGATTGGTCAGTTCAAAATGATCATTGTGCTCATTGAATAAAGGCTTATAAGTGAAGCATAATGCATGGCATCACGCAGTTTGGGATAGATTGGATTACTTGGAGACTTTTTCCTATATATTTGAGTCTGAAATTTTGTCACAATATAGAAATTGAGCTAGCATAACGTGCCCATTGGATTCATATAATTCTGAGCTCTAAATAAAAGATACGAACGATTTAGTTTGGACATGTCAAGTTGAGTGGTCAGTTCAAATGATCATTCTAAGCTGATCATTGGTGTTCATTAAGTAAAGGCTTATAAGTGAAGCATAATGCATGGCATCACGCAATTTGGGATATATTGGATTACTTGGAGGCTTTGTCGTTTATATTTGATTCCGAAATTTTGTCATAGTATAGAAAATTGAGCTAGCATAACGTAGGCATTGGATTCATGTCATTCTGAGCTCTCAATCAAAAGATATGGATGATCTAGTACGGACATGTCAAGTTGAGTGGTCAGTTCAAATGATCATTCTAATCTGATCATTGGTGGTCATTAAGTAAAGGCCTATTAGTGAAGCAGAATGCATGACATCACGCAGTTTGGGATAGATTAGATTAGTTGGAGGCTTTGTCGTATCTACTTCAGTCAGAAATTTTGTCATAGTATAGAAAATTGAGCTAGCATAACGTGGGCGTTGGATTCATGTCATTCTGAGCTCTAAATCAAAATTTACAGACGATTTAGTGTGCACATGTCAAGTTGATTGGCTAGTTAAAATTATCATTCTAACCTGAGCATTGGTGCTCATTGAGTATAGGCTTAGAAGTGAAGCATAATGCATAACATCAACCAGTTTGGGATAGATTGGGTACTTGGAGGATTTTTCGAATCTTTTTGAGTATGAAAATTTTTCATTGTATAGAAAATTGAGCTAGCATTACGTGGGCATTGGATTCATGTCATTATGAGCTCTAAATCAAAAATTACGAACGATTTAGTGCGCACATGTCAAGTTTATTGGTCAGTTCAAATGATCATTCTGAGCTGATCATTGGTGCTCATTGAGTAAAGGCTGATAAGTGAAGCATAATGCATGACATCACGCAGTTTGGGATAGATTGGATTAGTTGGAGGCTTGTCGTATCTATTTATGTCTGAAATTTTGTCATAGTATAGAAAATTGAGCTAGCATAACTTGGGCGTTGGATTCATGTCATTTTAAGCTCTAAATCAAAAGTTACGGACGATTTAGTGCGGACATGTCAAGTTGATTGGTTAGTTCAAATGATCATTCTAAGCTGGTCATTGATGGTCATTGAGTAAAGGTTTAGAAGTGATGCATAAGGCATGGCATCACGCAGTTTGTGTTAGAATGGATTACCTTGAGGAGTTTTCAAATCTTTTGGAGTATGAAAATTTGTCACAATATAGAAAATTCAGTTAGCATAACGTGTGCATTGGATTTATGTCATTCTGAGCTCTAAATAAAAAAGATACGGATGATTTAGTGCGGACATGTCAAGTTGATTGATCATTTCCAGTTATCATTCTTAGTTGATCAATGGTGCTCATTGAGTAAAGGCTTATAAGTGAAGCATGATTCATGACATCACGCTGTTTGGGATAGATTGGATTATTTGGAGGCTTTGTCGTATCTATTTGAGTCTGAAGTTTTGTATCAATATAGAAAATTGAGCAAGCATAACGTAGGCATTGGATTCATGTCATTATGTGCTCTAAATAAAAAGGATACACACGATTTAGTGCAGACATGTCAAGTTGATTGCTCAGTTCAAATGATAATTCTAAGCTGATCATTGGTGCTCATTGAGTAAAGGCTTATAAGTGAAGCATTATGCGTGGCATCACCGAGTTTTGGATAGATTGGATTGCTTGGAGGCTTTGTCGTATCCATTTGAGTCATAAATTTTGTCACATTATAAAACATCTAGTCAGCATAACATGGGCATTGGATTTTTGTCATTCTGAGCTCTAAATCAAATGTTACAGAGGATTTAGTGCGGAAATGCCAAGTTGATTGGGCAGTTCAACTGATCATTCTAAGCTGGTCATTGGTTCTCATTGAGTAAAGGCTTATAAGTGAAGCATAATGCATAACATAATGCATTTTGGGATATATTGGATTAGTATGAGGCTTTGTCGTATCTGTTTTAGTCTGAAATTTTGTCATTGTATAGAAAATTCAGCTAGCATAACGCGGGCGTTGGATTAATTTCATTCTGAGCTCTAAATCAAATGTTAGGGACGATTTAGTGCGGACATGTCAAGTTGATTGGTTAGTTCAAATGATCATTCTAAGCTGATCACTGGTGCTCATTGAGTAAAGGCTTAGAAGTGAAGCATAATGCATGGAATCATACAGGTTGAGATAGATTGCGTACTTGGAGGATTTGTCGAATCTTTATGATTATGAAAATTTGTAATTGTATAGAAACCTTAGCTAGCATAACGTGGGCGTTGGATTCTTGTCATTCTGAGCTCTAAATCAAAAGTTCCAGAAGATTCAGTGCGGGTATGTCAAGTTTATTGGTCAGTTCAAATGGTGATTCTGAGCTGATCATTGGTGCTCATTGAGTAAAGGCATATAAGTCAAGCATGATGCATGGCATCACACAGTTTGGGATATATTGGATTACTTGGAGGCTTTTTAGTATCTATTTGAGTCTAAAATTTTGTCACAATATAGAAAATTGAGCTAGCATAACGTGGGCATTGGATTCATGTCATTCTAACCTCTAAATCAAAAAGATACAGATGATTTAGTGCGGACATGTCAAGTGTATTGGTCAGTTCAAATGATCATTCTAAGCTGATCGCTGGTGCTCATTGAGTAAAGGCTTATAAGTGAAGCATGATGCATGGCATCACCCATTTTTGGATAGATTGGATTGTTTGGAGGCTTTGTCGTATCTATTTGAGTCTGAAATTTTGTCACAATATAGAAAATTGAGTCAGCATACCATGGGCATTGGATTTATGTCATTCGGAACTCTAAATCAAAAGTTACGGAGGATTTAGGGCAGACATGAAAAGTTGATTGGGCAATTCAGCTGATCATTCTAAGCTGATCATTGGTGCTCATTGAGTAAAGGCTTATAAGTGAACCATAATGCATAACATCACAGAGTTAGGGATAGATTGGATTAGTTGGGGGCTTTGTCGTATCTATTTGAGTCTGAAATTTTTGTCATTGTATAGAAAATTCAGCTAGCATACCGTGGGCGTTGGACTAATGTCATTCTGAGCTCAATATCAAAAGTTATGGACGATTTAGTGCGGACATGTCAAGTTGATTGGTTAGTTCAAATGATCATTCTAAGCTGATCACTGGTGGTCATTGAGTAAAAGCTTGGAAGTGAACCATAATGCATGGTATCCCGCAGTTTGGGATAGATTAGGTACTTCGAGGATTTGTCGAATCTTTTTGAGTATGAAATTTTGTCACAATATAGAAAATTTAGCTAGTATAATGTGAGCATTGGATTCATGTCATTCCGAGCACTAAATCAAAAGTTACGGACGATTTAGTGCAGACATGTAAAGTTTATTGGCAAGTTCAACTTATCATTCTCAGCTGATCATTGGTGCTCATTGAGTAAATGCTTATAAGTGAAGCATAATGCATGGCATCACGTAGTTTGGGATAGATTGGATTACTTGGAGGATTTGTCGTATATATTTTAGTCTGAAAGTTTGTCACAATATAGAAAATTGAGCTAGCATAACATGGGGATTGGATTCATATCATTCTGAGCTTTAAAGCAAAAGATACAGACGAAATAGTGCGTAAATGTCAAGTTGATTGGTCAATTGAAATGATCATTCTAAGCTGATCATTGGTGCTCATTGAGTAAAGGCTTATAGGTGAAGCATGATGCATGGCATCACACAGTTTGGGATAGATTGGATTACTTGGAGGATTTGTTGTATTTATTTGAGTATTATATTTATAACAATATAGAAAATTTAGCTAGCATAACGTGGGCATTGGATTCATGTCACTCGGAACTCCAAATCAAAAGTTACAGATGATTTAGTGCAGACATGTCAAGTTGATTGGGCAGCTCAACTGATTATTCTAAGCTAATCATTGGTGCTCATTGAGTAAAGGCTTATAAGTGAAGCATAATGCATGCCATCACATAGTTTGGGATAGATTAGATTACTTGGAGGCTTTTTCGTGTCTATTTGAGTCTGAAATTATGTCATAGAATAGAAAATTGAGATAGCATAACGTGGACGTTTGATTCATATCATTCTGAGCTATAAATCAAAAGTTACGGATGATTTAGTGCGGACATGTCAAGTTGATTAGGCAGTTCAACTGATCATTCTAAGCTGATCATTTGTGCTTATTCAATAAATGCTTATAAGTGAAGCATAATGCATAACATAACGCAGTTTGTGATAGATTGGATTACTTGGAAGATTTGTTGCATCTAATTGAGAGTGAAAAATTTTCATTGTATGGAAGATTGAGCTAGCATTACGTGGGCATTGGATTCATGTCATTCTAGGCTTTAAATCAAAAGTTGCGCACAATTTAGTGCGGACCTGTCAAGTTGATTGGTCAGTTCAAATGATCATTCTAAACTTATCACTAGTGCTCATTGAGTAAAGGCTTATAAGTGAAGCATAATGCATGATATCACGCAGTTTCAGGTAGATTGGATTACTCGAAGGTTTTGTCGAACCTATTTGAGTTTGAAATTTTATCATAGTATAGAATATTGAGCTAGCATATCGTAGGCTTTGGATTCATGTCATTATGAGCTCTAAATCAAAAGTTACGGACGATTTATTGCGAACATGACATGTTGATTGGTTAGTTCAAATGATCATTCTAAGGTGAGCATTGGTGCTCATTGAGTAAATGCTTATAAGTGAAGCATAATGCATGTCATCACATAGTTTGGGATAGATTGGATTACATGGAAGCTTTGTCGTATCTATTTGATACTGAAAATTTGTCATTGTATAGAAAATTGAGCTAGCATTACATGGGCATTGGATTCATGTAACTCTGAGCTCTAAATCAAAAGTTACGGACGATGTAATGTGGACATGTCAAGGTTATTGGTTAGTTCAAATGATTATTCTAAGCTGATCATTGGTGGTCATTGAGTAAAGGCTTATAAGTGAAGCATAATGCATGGCATCACGCAGTTTGGGATAGATTGGATTTTTTGGAGGCTTTGTCCTATCTATTTAAGTCTGAAAATTTGCCATTGTATAGAAAATTGAGCTAGCATTACGTGGGCATTGGATTCATTTCATTTTGAGCTGTAAATTAATTGTTACGGACAATTTAGTGCAGACATGTCAAGTTGAATTGTTAGTTCAAATAATCATTCTAAGCTGATGATTAGTGCTCATTGAGTAAAGGCTTATACGTGAAGCATAATGCATGACATCACACAGTTTCAGATAGATTGGATTACTCGAAGGTTTTCTCGAACCTATTGGAGTTTGAAATTTTATCATAGTATAGAATATTGAGCTAGCATATCATAGGCTTTGGATTCATGTTATTATGAGCTCTATATCAAAAGTTACGGACGATTTATCACGGACATGACATGTTGATTGGTTAGTTCAAATGATCATTCTAAGGTGAGCATTGGTGCTCATTGAGTAAATGCTTATAAGTGAAGCATAATGCATGTCATCACGTAGTTTGGGATAGATTGGATTACATGGAAGCTTTGTCGTATCTATTTGATACTGAAAATTTGTCATTGTATAG
This sequence comes from Pugionium cornutum, assembly GCA_018901935.1. NCBI lineage: Eukaryota > Viridiplantae > Streptophyta > Magnoliopsida > Brassicales > Brassicaceae > Pugionium > Pugionium cornutum. The sequence goes on along the minus strand of CM032165.1, from coordinate 15,028,963 downwards.
AAAATTGAGCTAGCATTACTTGGGCATTGGATTCATGTAAGTCTGAGCTCTAAATCAAAAGTTACAGACGATGTAATGTGGACATGTCAAGTTGATTGGTTAGTGCAAATGATCATTCTAAGCTGATCATTGGTGTTCATTGAGTAAAGGCTTATAAGTGAAGCATAATGCATGGCATCACGCAGTTTGGGATAGATTGCATTACTTGGAGGCTTTGTCGTATATATTTAAGTCTGAAATTTTTTCACAATATAGAAATTGAGCTAGCATAACGTGCCCATTGGATTCATGTAATTCTGAGCTCTAAATCAAAATATACGGACGATTTAGTGTGGACATGTCAAGTTGATTGGTCAATTCAAATGATCATTCTAAGTTGATCATTGGTGCTCATTGACTAAAGGCTTATATGAGAAGCATGAATCATGGCATCGCACATTTTGGGATATATTGGATTACTTGGAGGCTTTGTTGTATATATTTGAGTTTAAAATTTTGTCACAATATAGAAAATTAAGCTAGCATAACGAGGGCGTTGGACTCATGTCATTCTGAGCTCAAAATAAAAAGTTACAGACGATTTAGTGCGGACATGTCAAGTTGATTGGTCAGTTCAAATGATCATTCTAAGCTGATCGTTGGTGCTCATTGGGTAAAGGCTTATAAGTGAAGCATAATGCATAGCATCACGCAGTTTGGGATACATTGGATTTCTTGGAAGCTTTGTGGTATCTATTTGAGTTTGAAATTTTGCCACAGTATAGAGAATTAAGCTAGCATAACGGGGGCGTTGCATTCAAGTCAATCTGAGCTCTAAATCTAATGTTACGGACAATTTAGTTTCGGAAATGTCAAGATAATTGATCATTTCAAATGATCATTCTATGCTGATCATTGGTGCTCATTGAGTAAAGGCTTATAACTGAAGCATAATGCATGTCATCACACATTCTGGGATAGATTGGAATATGTGGAGGCGTTATCAAATGTATTTGAGTCTGAAGTTTTGTCATTGTATAGAAAATTGAGCTAGCATTACGTGACCATTGGATTCATGTCATTCTGAGCTCTAAATCAAAAATTGCGAACGATTTAGTGCGGACATGTCAAGTTGATTGGTCAGTTCAAATGATCATTCTAAACTTATCACTGGTGCTCATTGAGTAAAAGCTTATGAGTGAACCATGATGAATGGCATCACGCAGTTTGAGATAGATTGGATTACTTGGAGGCTTTGTCGTATCTATTTGAGTCTGAAATTTTGTCATAATATAAAAAATTAAGCTAGCATAACAGAGGCATTGGATTCATGTCATTCGGAGCTCTAAATAAAAAGTTACAGAAGATTTAGTACGGACATGTAAAGTTGATTGGGCAGTTCAACTGATCATTCTAAGCTGATCATTGGTGGTCATTGAATAAAGGCTAATAAGTGAAGCATAATCTATGGCATCACACAGTTTGGGATAGATTAGATTATTTGGAGGCTTTATCAAATCAATTTGAGTCTGAAATTTTGTCATTGTATAGAAAACTGAGCTAGCATTACGTGACCATTGTATTCATGTCATTCTGAGCTCTAAATCAAAAATTACGAACGGTTCAGTGCGGACATGTCAAGTTGATTGGTCAGTTCAAATGATCATTCTAAACTTTTCAGTGGTGCTCATTGAGTAAAAGCTTATAGGTGAAGCATAATGCATCACACAGTTTGGGATAGATTGGATTTCTTGGAGGCTTTGTCGTATATATTAGATTCTGAAATTTTGTCACAATATAGAAAATTTATCTAGCATAATGTGGACATTCGATTCATGTCATTTTGAGCTCTAAATCAAAAGATACGAATGAATTAGTGCGGACATGTAAAACTGTTTGGTCAGTTCAAATGATCATTCTAAGCTGATCATTGGTGGTCATTGAGTAAAGGCTTATAACAGAAGCATGATGCATGGCCTCACGCAGTTTGGGATAGATTGGATTACTTGGACGTTTTGTCGTATCTATTTGAGTCTGAAATTTTGTCATAGTATAGAAAATTGGGTTAGCATAACGTGGGCGTTGGAGTAATGTCAATATGAGCTATAAATCAAAAGTTACGGACGACTTAATGCGGACATGTCAAGTTAATTGGTTAGTTAAAATGATCATTCTAAACTTATCGTTGGTGTTTATTGAGTAAAGGCTTATAAGTGAAGCATAATGCATGGCATCACGCAGTTTGGGATAGATTGGATTACTTAGATGTTTTGTCGTATCTATTTGAGTCTGAAATTTTGTCATAGTATAGAAAATTGAGTGAGCATAACGTGGGCATTGGATTCATGTCATTCTTAGCTCTAAATCAAAAGTTACGGACGATGTAATGTGGACATGTCAAGTTGATTGGTTAGTTCAAATGATTATTCTAAGCTAATCATTGGTGCTCATTGATTAAAGGCTTATGAGTGAAGCATAATGCATGGCATCACGTATTTTGGGATAGATAGAATTACTTGGAAGCTTTGTCGTATCTATTTGAGTATGAAAATTTGTCATTGTATAGAAAATTGAGCTAGCATTACGTGGGCATTGGATTCATGTCATTCTGAGCTAAAAATCAATTTTACAGACGATTTAGTGGACATGTCAAGTTGATTGGTCAGTTCAAATGATCATTCTAAGCTGATCATTGGTGCTCATTGAGTAAAGGCTTATAAGAGAAGCATAATGCATGGCATCACGCAGTTTTGGATGGATTGAATTACTTGGAGCTTTGTGGAATCTATTTGAGTTTGAAATTTTGCCATTGTATAGAAAATTGAGCTACCATTACGTGGGCATTGGATTCATGTCATTATGAGCTCTAAATCAAAAATTACAGACGATTTAGTGCGGAAATGTCAAGTTGATTGGTCAGTTCAAATGATCATTCTAAGCTAATCATTGGTGCTCATTGAGTAAAGGCTTATAAGTGAAGCATATTGCATGCCATAGTGCAGTTTGGGATAGATTGGTTTACGTGTAGGATTTGTCAAATCTATTTGAGTCTGAAATTTTGTCATTGTATAGAAAATTGAGCTAGCATTACGTGGGCATTGGATTCATGTCATTCTGAGTTCTAAATCAAAAAATTACGAGACGATTTGTTCAAGTTGATTGGTCAGTTCAAATGATCATTCTAAGCTGATCATTGGTGCTCATTGAGTAAAGCTATAAGTGAAGCATAATGCATGCATCACGCAGTTTGGGATAGATTGGATTACTTGGAGGTGTTTTCGTATATATTTGAGTCTAAAATTTTGTCACAATATAGAAAATTAAGCTAGCATATCGTGTGCATTGGATTCATTTCATAGTGAGCTCTAAATCAAAAGTTACAGACGATTTAGTGCGAACATGTCAAGTTGATTGGTCAGTTGAAATGATCATTCTAAGCTGATCATTGGTTGTCATTGAGTAAAGGCTTATAAGTGAAGCATATGCATGGCATCACGGAGTTTGGGATAGATTGCATTACTTGGAGGTTTGTCGTATATATTTGAGTATGAAGTTTTTTCACAAAATAGAAAGTTGAACTAGCGTACCGTGGTCGTTGGATTCATGTCATTCTGATCTCTACATAAAAAACTGTTACAGATGATTTAGTGCGGACATGTCAAGTTGATTGGTCAGTTAAAATGATAATTCTAAGCTGATCATTGGTGCTCATTGTGTAAAGGCTTAGAAGTGAAGCATAATGCATGGCATCACGTAGTTTGTTATAGATTAGATTAGTTGGAGGCTTTTTCGAATCTATTTGAGTCTGAAATTTTTTCATTGTATAGAAAATTGAGATAGCATTAACAGGGCATTGGATTCATGTCATTATGAGCTCTAAATCAAAAGTTACGAACGATTTAGTGCGGACATATCAAGTTGATTGGTTAGTTAAAATGATAATTCTAAGCTGATCATTGGTGCTCATTGAGTAAAGGCTTAGAAGTGAAGCATAATGCATGGGATCACGCAGTTTGGGATAGATTGGATTAGTTGGAGGCTTTGTCGAATCTATTCGAGTCTGAAATTTTGTCATTGTATAGAAAATTGAGATAGCATTAACAGGGCATTGGATTCATGTCATTATGAGCTCTAAATCAAAAGTTACGAACGATTTAGTGTGGACATATCAAGTTGATTGGTCAGTTCAAATGATCATTATAAGCTGATCATTGGTGCTCATTGAGTAAAGGCTTAGAAGGGAAGCATAATGCATGGCATCACGCAGTTTGGGATAGATTGGATTAGTTGGAGGCTTTGTCGAATCTATTTGAGTCTGAAATTTTGTCATTGTATAGAAAATTGAGATAGCATTAACTGGGCATTGGATTCATGTCATTATGAGCTCTAAATCAAAATTTACGAACGATTTAGTGCGTACATATAAAGTTTATTGGTCAGTTCAAATGATCATTATAAGCTGATCATTGGTTCTCATTGAGTAAAGGCTTAGAAGTGAAGCATAATGCATGGCATCCCGCTGTTTGGGATAGATTGGTTTACGTGTAGGATTTGTCAAATCTATTTGAGTCTAAATATTTTTCATTGTATAGAAAATTGAGTTAGCATTACGTGAGCATTGTATTCATGCCATTCTGAGATAAAAATTAATTGTTACGGACGATTTAGTGTGGACATGTCAAGTTGATTGGTCAGTTTAAATAATCATTCTAAGCTGATGATTGGTGCTCATTGAGTAAATGTTTATAAGAGAAGCATAATGCATGGCATCACGCAGTTTGGGATGGATTGGATTACTTGGAGGCTTTGTGGAATCTATTTAAGTCTGAAATTTTGTCATTGTATAGAAAATTGAGCTACCATTAGGTGGGCATTGGATTCATTTCATTATGTGCTCTAAATCAAAAATTACAGACGATTTAGTGCAGAAATGTCAAGTTGATTGGTCAGTTCAAATGATCATTCTAAGCTAATCATTGGTGCTCATTGAGTAAAGGCATAAAAGTGTTGCATAATGCATGCCATAACGCAGTTTGGGATAGATTGGTTTACGTGTAGGATTTGTCAAATCTATTTGAGTCTAAAAATTTTTCATTGTATAGAAAATTGAGCTAGCATTACGTGGGCATTGGATTCATGTCATTCTAAGTTCTAAATCAAAAGTGACGTACGATTTTGTGCGGACATGTCAAGTTGATTGGTCAGTTGAAATGACCATTCTAAGCTGATCACTGGTGCTCATTGAGTAAACGCTAATAAGGGAAGCATAATGCATGCATCACGCAGGTTGGGATAGATTGGATTACTTGGAG
>CM032165.1:14967624-15023172 GCA_018901935.1 Pugionium cornutum | reverse complement strand
TAAAATTTTTTCATAGTATAAAAAATTGAGCTAGCATAACATGGGCGTTGGATTCATGTCATTATGAGCTCTAAATCAAAACTTAGGGACAATTTTGTGCGGACATGTCAAGTTGATTGGCCACTTGAAATGATCATTCTAAGCTGATCATTGGTGCTCATTGAGTAAAGGCTAATAAATCAATTATAATGCATGGCATCACGCAGTTTAGGATAGATTGGATTACTTGGACGCTTTGTTGTATCTATTTGGGTTTGAAATTTTTGTCATAGTGTAGAAAGTTGAGCTAGCATAACGTGGGCGTTGGATAACATGTCATTCAGAGCTCTAAATCAAAGCTATAGACGATTTAGTGCAGACATTTCAAGTTGATTGGCCAGTTCAAATGATAATTCCAAGCTGATCATTAGTGCTCATTAAGTAAAGGCTTATAAGTGAAGCATAATGCATGGCATCACCCCGTTTGGGATAGATTGGAGTACTTGGAGGCTTTGTCATATCTATTCATTCCTAAATTTTATCACAATATAGAAACTTGAGCTAGCTTAATATGGGCGTTGGGTTCATGTCATTGTGAGCTCTAAATCTAAATTGACAGATGATGTAGTGTTGACATGTCAAATTAGTCGGCTAGATAAAATGATCATTCTTAACAGATCAATGGTTCTCATTGAGTAAAGGCTAATAAATGACTTATAATGCATGGTATCACGCAGTTTGGGATGGATTGGATTACCTGGAAGCTTTGTCGTATCTATTTAAGTCTGAAAATTTGTCATAGTATAGAAAATTGAGCTAGCATAACGTGGGTGTTGGATTCATGTCATTCTGATCTCTAAATCAAAAGTTAAAGACGATTTAGTGTGGATATGTCAAGTTGATTGGCCAGTTCAAATGATCATTCTAAGCTGATCATTGGTGCTCATTGAGTAAAGGCTTATAAGTGACACATAATGCATGGCATCACATAGTTTGAGATAGATTGGATTACTTGGAGGCTTTGTCATATCTATTTGAGTCTGAAATTTTGTCTCGATATATAAATTTGAGCTAGCATAACGTGGGGGTTGGATTCATGACATTCTTAGCTCAAAATAAAAAGTTATGGACGATTTAGTGCGGACATTTCCAGTTGATCGGCCAGTTAGAATGATAATTTTAAACTGATTATTTTAAATTGATCATTGGTGCTAATTGATTAAAACCTCATAAGTGAAGCATAATGCATGGCATCACGCAGTTTGGGATAGATTGGATTACTTCGAGGCTTTGTTTTATATATTTCATTCTTAATTTTTGTGACAATATAGAAAATTGAGCTAGCTTAACATGGGCATTGGATACGTGTCATTCTAAGCTCTAAACCTAAAGTGACAGATTTTAGTGTTGACATGTCAAGTTGATCGGCTATCTAAAATGATCATTCTAAACGCATCAATGGTTCTCATTGAGTAAAGGCCAATAAATGAATTATAATACATGACATCACAAAGTTTCGGATAGATTGGATTACTTTGAGGCTTTGTCGTATCTATTTCATTCCTAAATTTTGTCAAAATATAGAAAATTGAGATATCTTAGCATGGGCGTCGGATTCGTGTCATTCTGAGCTCTAAATTAAAATTGAGGGACGCTTTACTGTTGACATGTCAAGTTGATCGGCTAGCAAAAATTATCATTCTAAACGGATCGATGGTTCTCATTGAGTAAAGGCCAATAAAAGAATTAAAATGGATGGCATCTCGCTGTTTGGGATAGATTGGATTACTTGTAAGCTTTGTCGTATCTATTTCAGTCTGAAATTTTTTCAGAGAATAGAAAATTGAGCTAGCATAACGTGGGCATTGGATTCATGTCATTCAGAGCTCTAAATAAAAAGTTATTGACGATTTAATGTGGAAATGTCAAGTTCATTGGCTAGTTCAAATGATCATTCTAAGTTGATCATTTGTGCTCAATGAGTAAAGGCTTATAAGTGAAGCGTAATGCATGGCATCACGCAGTTTGGGATAGATTGGATTACTTGGAGGCTTTGTTGTATCTATTTCATTCCAAAATTTAATCACAATATAGAAAATTGAGCTAGCTTAATATGGGCATTGGATACGTGTCATTCTGAGCTCTAAATCTAAAGTGACGGACAAGTTAGTTTTAGCATGTCAAATTGATCGGGTAGCTAAAATGATCATTCTAAACGGATCAATGGTTCTCATTGAGTAAAGGCTAATAAATGAATTATAATGCATGGCATAACGCAGTTTGGGATAAATTGGATTACTTGGAAGCGTTGTCGTATCTATTTCAGTCTTAAATTTTTTCATAGTATAGAAAATGGAGCTAGCATAATATGGAGGTTGGATTCATATCATTATGAGCTCTAAATTAAAAGTTACACATGATTTAGTGCGGACATGTAAAGTTGATTGGCCAGTTCAAATGATTATTCTAAGCTGATCATTGGTGCTCATTAAGTAAAGGCTTATAAGTGACGCATAATTCATGGCATCACGTAGTTTGAGATATATTGGATTACTTGGAGGCTTTGCATATCTATTTGAGTATGAAATTTTGTTAAAATATAGAAAATTGAGCTAGCATAACGTGGGCGTTTAATTCATGTCATTCTCAGCTCAAAATTAAAAGTTATGCACGATTTAGTGCGGACATGTCAACTTGATTGGCCAGTTCAAATGATCATTTTAAGGATCATTGGTAATCATTAATTAATGGCTTATAAGTGAAGCATAATGCATGGCATCACCTAGTTTGGGATAAATCGGTTTACATGGAGGCTTTGTCACATCTATTTGAGTCTAAAATTTTGTCACAATATAGAAAATTGAGCTAGCATAACGTGGGCATTGGATTCATGTCATTCTGAGCTCTAAATCAAAAGTTACAGGTGATTTAGTGCGGACTTGTCAAGTTGATTGGACAGTTCAAATGATCATTCTAAGCTGATCATTGGTGCTTAATAAGTAACGGGTTATAAGTGAAGCATAATGCATGGCATCACACAGTTTTTGATAGATTGGTTTACTTTGAGGCTTTGTTATATCTATTTGAGTCTCAAAATTTTGTCACAATATAGAAACTTGCGCTAGCATAACGTCGGCGTTGGATTCACGTCATTATGAGCACTAAATCAAAAGTTACACACGATTTAGTGCGGACATGTCAAGTTGATTGGTCAGTTCAAATGATCATTCTAAGCTGATCATTGGTGCTCATTGAGTAAAGGCTTATAAGTGAAGCATAATGCATGGCATCACGCAGTTTGGGATAGATTGGATTACTTGGAGGATTTGTCGTATCTATTTGAGTCTGAAATTTTGTCACAATATAGAAAATTGAGCTAGCATAACGTGTGCATTGGATTCATGTCATTCTGAGCTCTAAATCAAAAGTTACAGACGATTTAGTGCGAATGTCAAGTTGATTGGTCAGTTCAAATGATCATTCTAAGCTGATCATTGGTGCTCATTGAGTAAAGGCTTATAAGTGAAGCATAATGCATGGCATCACGCAGTTTTGGATAGATTTGTTTACTTGGAGGCTTTGTCGTATCTATTTGAGTCTGAAAATTTGTCATAGTATAGAAAATTGAGCTAGCATAACGTGGATGTTGGATTCATGTCATTCTGAGCTCTAAATCCAAAGTTACGGACGATTTAGTGCGGACATGTCAAGTTAATTGGTCAGTTCAAACGATCATTCTAAGCTGATCATTGGTGCTCATTGAGTAAAGGCTTATAAGTGAAGCATAATGCATGGCATCTCTCAGTTTCGGATAGATTGGATCACTTGGAGGCTTTGTCGTATCTATTTGAGTCTGAAATTTTGTCACAATATAGAAAATTGCGCTAGCATAACGTGGGCGTTGGATTCATGTCATTCTGAGCACTAAATCAAAAGTTACGATTTGATTTAGTGCAGACATGTCAAGGTTATTAGTCAGTTCAAATAATCATTCTAAGCTGATGATTAGTGTTCATTGAGTAAAGGCTTATACGTGAAGCATAATGCATGACATCACGCAGTTTCAGATAGATTGGATTACTCGAAGGTTTTGTCGAACCTATTGGAGTTTGAAATTTTATCATAGTATAGAATATTGAGCTAGCATATCATAGGCTTTGGATTCATGTCATTATGAGCTCTAAATCAAAAGTTACGGACGATTTATCACGGACATGACATGTTGATTGGTTAGTTCAAATGATCATTCTAAGGTGAGCATTGGTGCTCATTGAGTAAATGCTTATAAGTGAAGCATAATGCATGTCATCACGTAGTTTGGGATAGATTGGATTACATGGAAGCTTTGTCGTATCTATTTGATACTGAAAATTTTTCATTGTATAGAAAATTGAGCTAGCATTACTTGGGCAATTGATTCATGTAACTCTGAGCTCTAAATCAAATGTTACAGACGATGTAATGTGGACATGTCAAGTTGATTGGTTAGTTCAAATGATTATTCTAAGCTGATCATTGGTGTTCATTGAGTAAAGGCTTATAAGTGAAGCATAATGCATGGCATCACGCAGTTTGGGATAGATTGCATTACTTGGAGGCTTTGTTGTATATATTTAAGTCTGAAATTTTTTCACAATATAGAAATTGAGCTAGCATAACGTGCCCATTGGATTCATGTAATTCTGAGCTCTAAATTAAAATATACGGACGATTTAGTGTGGACATGTCAAGTTGATTGGTCAGTTCAAATGATCATTCTAAGCTGATCGTTGGTGCTCATTGGGTAAAGGCTTATAAGTGAAGCATAATGCATAGCATCACGCAGTTTGGGATACATTGGATTACTTGGAGGCTTTGTCTTATCTATTTGAGTCTGAAATTTTGTCAGAGTATAGAAAATTGAGCTAGCATAACGTGGGCGTTGGATTAATGTCATTTTGAGCTCTAAATCAATAGTTACAGACGATGTAGTGCGGACAGGTCAAGTTGATTGGTCAATTCAAATGATCATTCTAAGCTGATCATTGGTGCTCATTGAGTAAAGGCTTATAATTGAAGCAAAATGCATGGCATCACACATTTTGGGATAAATTGGTTTACATGGAGGCTTTGTCGTATCTATTTGAGTCTGAAATTTTATCACAATATAGAAAATTGAACTAGCATAACGTGGGCGTTGGATTGATGTCATTATAAGCACTAAATCAAAAGTTACACACAATTTAGTGTGGACATGTCAAGTTGATTGGTTAGTTCAAATGATCATTCTAAGCTGATCATTGGTGCTTATTGAGTAAAGGCCTATAAGTTAACCATAATGCATGGCATCACGCAGTTTTGGATAGATTGGGTTACTTGGAGGCTTTGTGGTATCTATTTGAGTTTGAAATTTTGCCACAGTATAGAGAATTAAGCTAGCATAACGGGGGCGTTGGATTCAAGTCAATCTGAGCTCTAAATCAAATGTTACGGACAATTTAGTTTCGGAAATGTCAAGATAATTGATCATTTCAAATGATCATTCTATGCTGATTATTGGTGCTCATTGAGTAAAGGCTTATAACTGAAGCATAATGCATGTCATCACACATTTTGGGATAGATTGGAATATGTGGAGGCTTTATCAAATGTATTTGAGTCTGAAATTTTGTCATTGTATAGAAAATTGAGCTAGCATTACGTGACCATTGGATTCATGTCATTCTGAGCTCTAAATCAAAAATTACGAACGATTTAGTGCGGACATGTCAAGTTGATTGGTCAGTTCAAATGATCATTCTAAACTTATCACTGGTGCTCATTGAGTAAAAGCTTATAAGTGAACCATGATGAATGGCATCATGCAGTTTGGGATAGATTGGATTACTTGGAGGCTTTGTCGTATCTATTTGAGTCTGAAATTTTGTCATAATATAAAAAATTAAGCTAGCATAACGGAGGCATTGGATTCATGTCATTCGGAGCTCTAAATAAAAAGTTACAGAAGATTTAGTACGGACATGTAAAGTTGATTGGGCAGTTCAACTGATCATTCTAAGCTGCTCATTGGTGGTCATTGAATAAAGGCTAATAAGTGAAGCATAATCTATGGCATCACACAGTTTGGGATAGATTAGATTATTTGGAGGCTTTATCAAATCAATTTGAGTCTGAAATTTTGTCATTGTATAGAAAATTGAGCTAGCATTACGTGACCATTGGATTCATGTCATTCTGAGCTCTAAATCAAAAATTACGAACGATTTAGTGCGGACATGTCAAGTTGATTGGTCAGTTCAAATGATCATTCTAAACTTATCACTGGTGCTCATTGAGTAAAAGCTTATAAGTGAACCATGATGAATGGCATCACGCAGTTTGGGATAGATTGGATTACTTGGAGGCTTTGTCGTATCTATTTGAGTCTGAAATTTTGTCACAATATAAAAAATTAAGCTAGCATAACGGAGGCGTTGGATTCATGTCATTCGGAGCTCTAAATAAAAAGTTGCAGGTGATTTAGTCTGGACATGTAAAGTTGGTTGGGCAGTTCAACTGATCATTCTAAGCTGATCATTGGTGCTCATTCAATAAATGCTTATAAGTGAAGCATAATGAATGACATAACGCAGTTTGTGATAGATTGGATTATTTGGAAGCTTTGTCGTATCTAATTGAGAGTGAAAATTTGTCATTGTATGGAAAATTGAGCTAGCATTACGTGGGCATTGGATTCATGTCATTCTGAGCTATAAATCAAAAATTACGAACGATTTAGTGCGGACATGTCAAGTTGATTGGTCAGTTCAAATGATCATTCTAAACTTATCACTGGTGCTCATTGAGTAAAAGCTTATAAGTGAACCATGATGAATGGCATCACGCAGTTTGGGATAGATTGGATTACTTGGAGGCTTTGTCGTATCTATTTGAGTCTGAAATTTTGTCATAATATAAAAAATTAAGCTAGCATAACGGAGGCATTGGATTCATGTCATTCGGAGCTCTAAATAAAAAGTTACAGAAGATTTAGTACGGACATGTAAAGTTGATTGGGCAGTTCAACTGATCATTCTAAGCTGCTCATTGGTGGTCATTGAATAAAGGCTAATAAGTGAAGCATAATCTATGGCATCACACAGTTTGGGATAGATTAGATTATTTGGAGGCTTTATCAAATCAATTTGAGTCTGAAATTTTGTCATTGTATAGAAAATTGAGCTAGCATTACGTGGGCATTGGATTCATGTCATTCTAAGTTCTAAATCAAAAGTGACGGACGATTTTGTGCGGACATGTCAAGTTGATTGGTCAGTTGAAATGACCATTCTAAGCTGATCACTGGTGCTCATTGAGTAAACGCCTATAAGGGAAGCATAATGCATGCATCACGCAGGTTGGGATAGATTGGATTACTTGGAGGTGTTTTTGTATGTATTTGAGTCTAAAATTTTGTCACAATGTAGAAAATTGAGCTAGCATATCGTGTGCATTGGATTCATTTCATATTGAGCTCTAAATCAAAAGTTACAGACGGTTTAGTGCGAACATGTCAAGTTGATTGGTCAGTTGAAATGATCATTCTAAGCTGATCATTGGTGGTCATTGAGTAAAGGCTTATAAGTGAAGCATATGCATGGCATCACGGAGTTTGGGATAGATTGCATTACTTGGAGGTTTGTCGTATATATTTGAGTATAAATTTTTTTCACAGAATAGAAAGTTGAACTAGCGTACCGTGGTCGTTGGATTCATGTCATTCTGATTTCTACATAAAAAACTGTTACAGATGATTTAGTGCGGACATGTCAAGTTGATTGGTCAGTTAAAATGATAATTCTAAGCTGATCATTGGTGCTCATTGTGTAAAGGCTTAGAAGTGAAGCATAATGCATGGCATCACGCAGTTTGGGATAGATTGGATTAGTTGGAGGCTTTGTCGAATCTATTTGAGTCTGAAATTTTGTCATTGTATAGAAAATTGAGACAGCACTAACTGGGCATTGGATTCATGTCATTATGAGCTCTAAATCAAAAGTTACGAACAATTTAGTGCGGACATATCAAGTTGATTGGTCAGTTCAAATGATCATTATAAGCCAATCATTGGTGCTCATTGAGTAAAGGCTTAGAAGTGAAGCATAATGCATGGCATCACGCTGTTTGGGATAGATTGGATTACTTGAAGGATTTGTTGAATCTTTTTGAGTCTGAAATTTTGTCATTGTATAGAAAATTGAGATAGCACTAACTGGGCATTGGATTCATGTCATTATGAGCTCTAAATCAAAAGTTACGAACGATTTAGTCGGGACATATCAAGTTGATTGGTCAGTTCAAATGATCATTATAAGTTGATCATTGGTGCTCATTGAGTAAAGGCTTAGAAGTGAAGCATAATGCATGGCATCACGTAGTTTGGGATAGATTGGATTAGTTGGAGGCTTTGTCGAATCTATTTGAGTCTGAAATTTTGTCATTGTATAGAAAATTGAGATAGCATTAACTGGGCATTGGATTCATGTCATTATGAGCTCTAAATCAAAAGTTACGAACGATTTATTGCGTACATATCAAGTTGATTGGTCTGTTCAAATGATCATTATAAGCTGATCATTGGTTCTCATTGAGTAAAGGCTTAGAAGTGAAGCATAATGCATGGCATCACGCTGTTTGGGATAGATTGGATTACTTGAAGGATTTGTCGAATCTTTTTGAGTATGAAAATTTGTCATTGTATAGAAAATATAGCTAGGATTACGTGGACATTGGATTCATGTCATTTTGAGCTCTACATAAAAAACTGTTATGGACGATTTAGTGCGGTCATGTCAAGTTGATTGGACAGTTCAATCGATCATTCTAAGCTGATCATTGGTGTTCATTTAGTAAAGGCTTATAAGTGAAGCATAATGCATGACATCACGTAGTTTGGGATAGAATGGATTATTTAAATGCTTTGTCGTATCTATTTGAGTCTGAAATTTTGTCATAATATAGAAAATTGAGCTAGCATATCATGGGCGTTGGATTCATGTCATTCTGAGCTCTAAATCAAAAGTTACAGACGATTTAGGGCGTACATGTCAACTTGATTGGTTAGTTCAAATGATCATTCTAAGCTGATCATTGGTGCTTATTGAGTAAATGCTTAGAAGTGAAGCATAACGCATGGCATCACACAGTTTGGGATAGATTGGATTACTTGGAGGCCTTGTCGTATATATTTGAGAATTAAATTTTTTCATAATATAGATTATTTAGCTAGCATAACGTGGGCGTTAAATTCATGTTATTCTGAGCTCTAAATAAAAAGTTACGGACAATTTAGTACGGACATGTCAAGTTGACTGGTTAGCCAAATGATCATTCTAAGCTGATCATTGGTGCTCATTGAATAAAGACTTATATGTGAAGCATAATGGATGGCATCACGCAGTTTGGGATAGATCGGTTTACCTGGAGGCTTTGTCTTATCTATTTGAGTCTGAAATTTTGTCACAATATAGTAAATTGAGCTAGCATAACGTGGGCATTGGATTCATATCATTCAGAGCTCTAAATCAAAAGTTACGGACGATTTAGTGAGGACATGTCAGATTGATTGGTTAGTTCAAATGATCATTCTAAGCTGATCATTGCTGCTTATTTAGTAAACGCTTAGAAGTGAAGCATAATGCATGACATCACGCAGTTTGGGATAGAGTGGATTACTTGGAGGCTTTGTCGAATCTATTTGAGTCTTAAATTTTGTCACAATATAGAAAATTGAGCTAACATAACGTGGGCATTGGATTCATGTCATTCGGAGCTCTAAATCAAAAGTTACTGATGATTTAGTGCGGAAATGTAAAGTTGATTGGCCGTTCAACTGATCATTCTAAGCTAAACACTGGTGCTCATGGGATAGATGCTTATAAGTGAAGCATAATGCATGGCATGAAAGGGATAGATTGGATTACTTGGAGGATTTGTTGTATCTATTTAAGTTTGAAATTTTGTCACAGTATAGAAAATTGAGTTAGCATAACGTGGACGTTGGATTCAAGTCATTTTGAGCTCTAAATCAAAAGTAACGGATGATTAATTGCGAATATGTAAAGTCTATTGGTTACTTCAAATGATTATTCTAAGCTGATCATTGGTGCTCATTGAGTAACGACTTAAAAGTGAAGCATAATGCATGCCATCACGTAGTTTGGGATAGATTGGATTACTTGGAGGCTTTGTCGAATCTATTTGAGCATGAAAATTTTTCATTGTATAGAAAATTGAGCAAGCATTTCGTGGGCATTGGATTTATGTCATTTTGAGCCCTAAATCAAAAGTTACGAATGATTTAGTGCGGACATATCATGTTATTGGTCAGTTCAAATGATCATTCTAACCTGATCATTGGTGCTCATTGTGTAAAGGCTTATAAGTGAAGCATAATTCATGGCATCACAAAGTTTGGGATAGATTGGATTACTTGGAGGCTTTGTCGTATCTATTTGAGTCTAAAATTTTGTCACAATATAGGAAATTAAGCTACCATAACGTGGGTGTTGGATTCATGTCATTTGGAAATCTAAATCAAAAGATACGGACGATTTAGTGCGGACATGCCAAGTTGATTGGTCAGTTCAAATGATAAATCTAAGCTGATCATTGCTGCTCATTGAGTAAAGGTTAATAAGTGAAGCATAATGCATGATATCACGTAGTTTGGGATAGATTGGATTACCTGGAGACCTTGTTGTATGTATTTGAGTCTGAAATTTTGTCATAGTATAGAAAATATAGCTAGAACAATGTGGGCGTTGGATTCATGTCATTCTGAGCTCCAAACCAAAAGTTACGAACAATTTAGTATGGACATACAAAGTTGATTGGTCAGTTCAACTGATCATTATAAGCTGATCATTGGTTCTCATTGAGTAAAGGCTTATAAGTGAAGCATAATGCATGACATAATGCCGTTGTGGATAGATTGGATTTCTTGGAGGCTTTGTCGTATATATTTGAGTCTGAAGTTTTGTCACAATATAGAAAATTGAGCTACCATAACGTGGGTGTTGGATTCATGTCATTCTGAGCTCTAAATCAAAAAATACGGACGATTTAGTGCGAACATATCAAGTTTATTGGTCAGTTCAACTGATCAATCTAATGTGATCATTTGTGCTCATTGAGTAAAGGCTTATAACTGAAGCATAATGCATGACATCACGCAGTTTGGGAAAGATTGGATTACTTGGAGGCTTTGTCGTATCTATTTGAGACTAAAATTTTGTCACAATATAGAAAATTGAGCTAGCATAACGTGGGCATTGGATTCATGTCATTCTGAGCTCTAAATCAAAAAGATACGGACGACTTAGTGCGGACATGTCAAGTTGATTGATCAATTCCAATGATCATTCTAAGCTGATCATTGGTGCTCATTGAGTAAAGGCTTATAAGTAATGCTTGATGCACGACATCACACAGTTTGGGATAAATTGAATAACTTGGAGGCTTTGTCGTATCTATTTGAATATGAAATTTTGTCACAATATAGAAAATTGATCTACCATACCGTGGGTATTGGATTCATGTCATTCTGAGCTCTAAATCAAAAGATACGGACAATTTAGTGCGGACATATAGAGTTGATTGGTCAGTTCAAATGATCATTCTAAGCTGATCATTGGTTCTATTTGAGTAAAGGCTTATAAGTGAAGCATAATGTATGACATCACGCAGTTTTGGATAGATTAGATTAGTTGGAGGCTTTGTCGTATCTATTTGAGTCTGAAATTTTGTCATTGTATAGAAAATTCAGCTACCATAACGTGGGTGTTGGATTAATGTCATTCCAAGCTCTAAATCAAAAGTTACAGACGATATAGTGCGGACATGTCAAGTTGATTACTTAGTTCAAATGATCATTATACGCTCATCATTGGTGCTCATTGAGTAAAGGCTTATAAGTGAAGCATGATGCATGGCATCACACAGTTTGGGATAGATTGGATTAGTTGGAGGCTTTGTCGTATCTATTTAAGTCTGAAATTTTGTTATTGTGTAGAAAATTCAGCTATCATAACATGGGCATTGGATTAATTTCATTCTGAGTTCTAAATCAAAAGTTACGGACGATTTACTGCGGACATGTCAAATTGATTGGTTAGTTCAAATGATCATTCTAAGCTGATCATTGGTGCTCATTGAGTAAAGGCTTATAAGTGAAACATAATGCATGGAATCACGCAGTTTTCGATAGATTGGGTACTTGGAGGATTTGTCGAATCTTTTTGAGTATGAAAATTTGTGATTTTATAGAAAATTGAGCTAGCATTACGTGGGCATTGGATTCATGTCATTATGAGCTCTAAATCAAAAGTTACAAACGATTTAGTGTGGACATGTCAAGTTGATTGGTCAGTTCAGATGATCATTCTAAGCTGATCATTGGTGCTCATTGAGTAAAGGGTTATAAGTGAAGCATAATGCATGACATCACACTGTTTAGGATAGATTTGTTAAGTTTGAGGCTTGTCAGATCTATTTCAGTCTGAAAGTTTGTCATAGAATAGGAAATTGAGCTACCATAACGTGGGCATTGGATTCATGTCATTCTGAGCTCTAAATCAAAAGTTACGGACGATTTAGTGCGGATATGTCAAGTTGATTGGTCAGTTCAAATGATCACTCTAAGTTGATCATTGTTGCTCATTGATTAAAGGCTAATAAGTGAAGCATAATGCATGGCATCACACAGTTTCGGATAGATTGGACTAGTTTGAGGCTTTGTCGTATCTATTTGAGTCTGAAATTTTGGTACAATATAAAAAATTGAGCTAGCATAACGTGGGCATTGGATTCATGTCATTCTGATCTCTAAATCAAAAAGATACAAACGATTTAGTGCGGACATGTCAAATTGATTGGCCAGTTCAACTAATCATTCTAAGCTAAACATTGGTGCTAATTGAGTAAACACTTATAAGTGAAGCATAATGCATGGCATGACGCAGTTTGGGATAGATTGGATTAGTTGGAGGCTTTGTCGTTTCTATTTGAGACTGAAATTTTGTCACAATATAGAAAATTGAGCTAGCATTACGTGGGCATTGGATTCATGTCATTATGAGCTGTAAATCAAAAGTCACAGACGATTTATTGCGTTCATGTCAAGTTGATTGGTCAGTTCAAATGATCATTGTGCTCATTGAGTAAACACTTATAAGTGAAGCACAATGCATGGCATGACGCAGTTTGGGATAGATTGGATTACTTGGAGGCTTTGTCTTTTCTATTTGAGTCTGAAATTTTGTCATAGTATGAAAAATTCAGCTAGCATAACGTGGGTTTTGGATTCATGTCTTTCTAAGCTCTAAATCAAAAGTTACGGACGATTTAGTACAGACATATCAAGTGGATTGGTCAGTTAAAATGATCATTCTAATCCGATCATTGGTGCTAATTGAGTTAAGGCTTATAAGTGATCACGCAGTTAGGGATAGATTGGATTACTTGGAGGGTTTGTTGTATCTATTTGAGTCTGAAATTTTGTCACAATAGAAAAATTTGAGCTAGCATAACGTGAGCATTGGATTCATGTCATTCGGAGCTCTAAATCAAAAGTTACAGACGATTTAGTGTGGACATGTCAAGTGTATTGGCCAGTTCAACTGATCATTCTAAGCTGATCATTTGTGCTCATTGAGTAAATGCTTATAAGTGAAGCATAATGCACGGCATGACGCAGTTTGGATAGATTGGATTACTTGAAGGCTTTGTTGTTTCTATTTGAGTCTTAAATCTTGTCATAGTATAGAAACTTGAGCTAGCATAATGTGGGCATTGGATTAATGTCATTCGAGGCTCTAAATAAAAAAGTTACGGAAAATTTAGTACGGTAATGTCAAGTTGATTGGCCAGTTCAAGTGATCATTCTAAGCAGATCATTGGTGCCCATTGAGTAAAGGCTTATAAGTGAATCGTAATGCATGGATCAGGCAGTTTGGGATAGATTGGATTACTTGGAGGCTCTGTCGTATATATTTCAGCCTGAAGTTTTGTCACAGTATTGAAAATTGAGCTAGCATAATGTGGGTGTTGGATTCATGTCATTCTCAGCTCTAAATGAAAAGATACGGATGATTTAGTGCAGAAATATCAAGTTGATTGGTCAATTCAAATGATCATGATAAGCTGATCATTGTGCTCATTGAGTAAAGGATTATAAGTGAAGCATAATGCATGCCATCACGCAGTTTGGGATAGATTGGATTACTTGGGGGGGTTTGTTGTATCTATTTGAGTCTAAAATTTTGTCACAATATATAAAATTGAGCTAGCATAAGGTGGGTATTGGATTCATGTTATTTGGAGCTCTAAATCAAAAGTTACGAACGATTTAGTGCGGGCATGTCAAGTTGATTGGCCAGTTCAACTGATCATTCTACTCTGATCATTGGTGCTCATTGAGTAAACGCTTATAAGTGAATCATAATGCATGGCATCACGCAGTTTGGGATAAATTGGATTACTTGAAGGCTTTGTCGTATATATTTGAGTCTGAAATTTTGTTTCAGTACAGAAAATTGAGCTAGCATAATGTGGGTGTTGGATTCATGTCATTCTGATCTCTAAATCAAAAGATACGGACGATTTAGTGCGGACATATCAAGTTGATTGGTCAATTAAAATGATCATTTTAAGCTGATCATTGGTGATAATTGAGTAAAGGCTTATAAGTGATCACACAGTTAGGGATAGATTAGATTACTTGGAGGGTTTGTTGTATCTATTTGATTCTGAAATTTGTCACGATATAGAAAATTGAGCTAGCATAACGTGGGCATTGGATTCATGTCATTCAGAGCTCTAAATCAAAAGTTATGGACGATTTATTGCGAACATGTCAAGTTAATTGGCCAGTTCAACTGATCATTCTAAGCTGATCATTGGTGCTCATTGAGTAAACGCTTATAAGTGAAGCATAATGCATGGCATTACGCAATTTGGGATAGATTGGAATACTTGGAGGCTTTGTCGTTTCTATTTCAGTCTTAAATTTTATCACAATATAGAAAATTCAGTTAGCATAACGAGGGCATTGGATTCATGTCATTTGAAGCTCTAAATAAAAAAGTTACGGACTATTTAGTGCGGACATGTCAAGTTGATTGGCCAGTTCAAGTGATCATTCTAAACTGATCATTGGTGCCCATTGAGTAAAGGCTTAAAGTGAATCATATTGCATGGTATCACACAGTTTGGGATAGATTGGATTACTTGGAGGCTTTGTCGTATATATTTGAGTCTGAAAATTTGTCACAGTATAGAAAATTGAGCTAGCATATCGTGGGTGTTGGATTTATGTCATTCTGATCTCTAAATTAAAAGATATGGACGATTTAGTGCAGACATATCAAGTTGATTGGTCAGTTCAAATGATCATTCTAAGCTGATCATTGTGCTCATTGAGTAAAAGATTATAAGTGAAGCATAATACATGCCATCACGCAGTATGGGATAGATTGGATTACTTGGAGGGTTTGTTGTATCTATTTGAGTCTGAAATTTTGTCCCAATATATAAAATTGAGCTAGCATAAGGTGGGCATTGGATTCATGTTATTCGGAGCTCTAAGTCAAAAGTTACGAATGATTTAGTGCGCGCATGTCAAGTTGATTGGCCAGTTCAACTGATCATTCTATGATGATCATTGGTGCTCATTGAGTAAAGGCTTATAAGTGAATCATAATGCATGGCATCACGCTGTTGGAGATAGATTGGATTACTTGGATGGGTTTTCGTATCTATTTGAGTTTGAAAATTTGTGATAGTATAGAAAATTGATCTAGCATAACGTGGGCGTTGGATTCATGTCATTCTGAGCTCTAAATCAAAATTTATGAACGATTTAGTGCGGACATATCAAGTTGATTGGCAAGTTCAAATGATCATTCTAAGCCGATCGTTGGTGCTCATTGAGTAAAGGCTTATAAGTGAAGTATAATGCATGGCATCACGTAGTTTGGGATAGATTTGATTATTTGGAAGCTTTGTCGCATATATTTGAGTCTGAAATTTTGTCACAGTATAGAAAATTGAGCTAGCATAAAGTGGGTTTTGGATTCATGTCATTCTGATCTCTAAATCAAAAGATACGGACGATTTTGCGGATATGTCAAGTTGATTGGTCAGTTCAAATGAACATTCTAAGCTGATCATTCGTGCTCATTGAGTAAATGCTTATATGTGAAGCATAATGCATGGCATGAAGCACTTCCGGATAGATTGGATTACTTGAAGGCTTTGTCGTATCTATTTAAGTCTGAAATTTTGTCACAGTATAGAAACTTAAGCTAGCATAACGTGGGGGTTGGATTCATGTCATTCTGATCTCTAAATCAAAAGATACGGACGATTTAGTGCATATATATCAAGTTGTTTGGTCAGTTCAACTGATCATTCTAAGCTGATCATTTGTGCTCATTGAGTAAAGGCTTATAAGTGATACATAATGCAAGACATCACGCAGTTGTGGATCTATTGGATTACTTGGACGCTTTGCATATCTATTCGAGACTGAAATTTTGTCATAGTATAGAAAATTGAGCTAGCATAACTTGGGCGTTGGATTCATGTCATTTTGAGCTCTAAATCAAAAGTTACAGACGATTTAGTGCGGACATATAAAGTTGATTGGTCAGTTCAAATGATCATTGTAACCTGATCATTGGTGCTCATTGAGTAATGGCTTATAAGTGAAGCATAATGAATGGCATCACAAAGGTTTGGATAGATTGGATTACTTGGAGGCTTTGTCATATCTATTTGAATCTGAAATTTTATAATTGTATAGAAAATTGAGCTAGCCTAACGTAGGCGTTTGATTCATGTCATTCGGAGCTCTACATCAAAAGTTACAGACGATTTAGTGCGGACATATCAAGTTGATTGGTCAGTTCAAATGATCATTCTAAGCTGAGCATTGGTGCTCAATCCGTAAAGGCTTATAATTGAAGCATAATGCATGGCATCACATAGTTTGGGATGTATTGGATTACTTGAAGGTTTTGTCGTATATATTTTAGCCTTAAATTTTTGTCACAGTATAGAAAATTGAGCTAGCATAACGTGGGTGTTGGATTCATGTCATTCTGAGCTCTAAATCAAAAGATACGAACGATTTAGTGCGGACATGTCAAGTTGATTGGTGAGTTCAAATGATCATTCTAATCTTATCATTGGTGCTTATTGAGTAAAGGCTTATAAGTGAAGCATAACGCATGGCATCACGCAGTTTGGGATAGATTGGATTAATTGGAGGGTTTGTTGTATCTATTTGAGTCTCAAATTGTGTCACGATATAGAAAATTGAGCTAGCATAATGTGGGCATTGGATTCATGTCATTCGGAGCTCTAAATCAATAGTTACGGCCGATTAAGTGAGGACAAGTCAAGTTGATTGGCCAGTTCAACTAATCATTCTAAGCTAAACATTGGTTCTCATTGAGTAAACACTTATAAGGGAAGCATAATGCATGGTATGACGCAGTTTGGGATAGATTGGATTACTTGGAGGCTTTGTCGTATCTATTTGAGTCTGAAATTTTATCATAGTATAGAAAATTGAGCTAGCATAACGTGGACGTTGGATTCATGTCATTCTGAGCTCTAAATCAAAAGTTACAGACGATTTAGTGCAGACATATTAAGTTGGTTGGTCCTTTCAAATGATCATTCTAAGCTGATCATTGGTTTCAATTGAGTAAACGCTTATAAGTGAAGCATAATGCATGGCATGACGCAGTTTGGTATAGATTGGATTACTTGTAGGCTTTGTCATTTCTATTTGAGGCTGAAATTTTGTCAGAGTATAGAAAATTCAGCTAGCATAACGTGGGTTTTGGATTCATGTGTTTCTGAGCTTTAAATGAAAAGATATGGACGATTTAGTGCAGAAATGTCAAGTTGATTGGTCAGTTCAAATGATCATTCTAAGCTGATCATTGTGCTCATTGAGTAAAGGATTATAAGTGAAGCATAATGCATGCCATCATGCACTTTGGGATAGATTGGATTACTTGGCAGTTTTGTTTTATTTATTTGAGTCTGAAATTTTGTCACAATATATAAAATTGAGCTAGTGTAAGGTGGGCATTGGATTCATGTTATTGCGGACATGTCAAGTTGATGGGCCAGCCCAACTGATCATTCTAAGCTGATCATTGGTGCTCATTGAGTAAAGACTTATAAGAAAATAAAAATTCATGGCATCACACTGTTTGAGATAGATTGGATTATTTGGATTTGTTGTCGTATCTATTTGAATTTTAAAATTTGTCATAGTATAGAAAATTGATCTAGAATAACGTGGGCGTTGGATTCATGTCACTCTGAGCTCTAAATCATAATTTATGGACGATATAGTGCGGGCATGTCAAGTTGATTGGTCAGTTCAATGATCATTCTATGCTTATCACTGGTGCTCATTGAATAAAGGCTTATAAATGAATCATAATGCATGTCATAACACAGTTTGGGATAGATTTGATAATTTGGAGATTTTTTCGTATATATTTGGGTCTAAAATTTTGTCACATTATAGAGAATTGAGCTAGCATAACGTGGGTTTTGGATTCATGTCATTCTGATCTCTAAATCAAAAGATACGGACGATTTAGTGTGGAGATGTCAAGTTGATTGGTCAGTTCAAATGATCATTCTAAGCTGATCATTGTGCTCATTGAGTAAGGATTATAAGTGAAGCATAATGCATGCCATCATGGAGTTTGGGATAGATTGGATTACGTGGAGGGTTTGTTGTATCTATTTGACTCTGTAATTTTGTCACAATATTGAGCTAACATAAGGTGGGCATTGGATTCATGTTATTCGGAGCTCTAAATCAAACGTTACGAACGATTTAGTGCGGGCATGTCAAATTGATTGGCTAGTTCGACTAATCATTCTACGCTGATGATTGGTGCTCATTGAGTAAAGGCTTATAAGTGAATCATAATGCATGGCATCACGCTGTTTGAGATAGATTGGATTACTTGGATGCGTTGTCGTATCTATTTGAGTTTTAAAATTTGTCATAGTGTAAAAAGTTGATCTAGCATAATGTGGGCGTTGAATTCATGTCAGTCTGAACTCTAAATCAAAATTTACGGACGATTTAGTGTGGAAATGTCAAGTTGATTCGTCAGTTCAAATGATCATTCTAAACTCACCATTGGTGCTCATTGAGTAAAGGCTTATAAGTGAAGCATAATGCATGCATCATGCAGTTTGGGATAGAATTGATTAATAGGATGCTTTGTCTTATATATTTGAGTCTGAAGTTTTGTCAGAGTATAGAAAATTAAGCAAGCATAACGTGGGTTTTGGATTCGTGTCATTTTGATCTCTAAATCAAAATATACGAACTATTTAGTGCAGAGATGTCAAGTTGATTGGTCAGTTCAAATGATCATTCTAAGCTAATCATTGGTGCTCATTGAGTAAAGGTTTATAAGTAAATCATAATGCAACACATCACGCAGTTGGGGATAGATTGAATTACTTGGAGGGTTTGTTGTATATATTTGAGTCTGAAATTTTGTCACAATATATAAAATTCAGCTAGCATAAGTTGGGCATTAGATTCATGTCATTCGGAGCTCTAAATCAATAGTTACACATGATTTAGTGCGGACATGTCAAGTTGATTGGTCAATTCAAATGATCATTCTAAGCAGATCAATGGTGCTCATTGAGTAAATGATTATAAGTGAAGCATAATGCATGGCATCACGCAGTTTGGGATAGATTGGATTATTTCGAGGCTTTTTCGTATCTATTTGATTTGAAATTTTGTGAAAATATAGAAAATGGAGCTACCATAACGTGGGCATTGGATTCATGTCATTTGGAGCTCTAAATCAAAAGTGATGGACGATTTAGTGAAGATATGTCAAGTTGATTAGCCACTTCAACTGATCATTTTAAGCTGATCATTGGTGCTCGTTGAGTAAAGGCTTATAAGAGAAACATAATGCATATCATCACGCAGTTTGGGATATATTGGATTATTTTGAGGTTTTGTCGTATCTATTTGTGTTTGAAATTTTGTCATAGTAGGTCTGTTCGTTTCGTAGCCGCAGGAACCTGCGGCTGCGTCATACGGCCAAACGTTGTTCATTTGATCACCGCAGGTTCCTGCGGTCAAACGCTGCGGTCGACCATAGAAAGCTGCGATCAAAATTTTTAATCGCTGCGAAATTATAGCGTTTGTGATCAAACAATTGCGATACAACCTGCGGCGACAACCTGCGGCGATCAAACGAACAACAATATTGTTGCGTCTAACCGCAGCGTCTGACCGCAGGTCGCTGCCGTAGACATTGCGGCAGACAAACGAACAGCGCTAGTATAGAAAATTGACCTAGCATAACGTGGGCATTTGATTTATGTCATTTTGAGCTCCAAATCAAAAATTACAGACAATTTAGTGCGGACATATGTATTTGATTGGTCATTTCAAATGATCATTCTAATCCGATCATTGGTGCTCATTGAATAAAGACTTATAAGTGAAGCATAATGCATGGCATCACGCAGTTCGGGATACATTGGATTATTTGAAGCCTTTGTCGTATCTATTTATGTCTAAAATTTTGACACAATATTGAAGATTGAGCTAGCATAACGTGGCGATTGGATTCATGTCATTCGGAGCCCTAAATCAAAAGCTAGAAACGATTTAGTGAGCACATGTCAAGTTGATTGGTCAGTTCAAATGATCATTTTAAGCTGATCGTAGTTGCTCATTGAGTAAAGGCTTATAAGTGAAGTGATTAGCATCACGCCGTTAGGGATAGATTGGATTACTTGGAGGCTTAGTCGTATCTATTTGAGTATGAAATTTTATCACAATAAAGAAAATTGAGCTAGCATAACGTGGGCATTGGATGCAAGTAATTTTGAGCTCTAAATCTAAAGTTACGGACGATTTAGTGCGGACATATCAAGCCTATTGCTCAGTTGAAATGATCATTTTAAGCTAAACATTTCTGCTCATTGAGTAAAGGCTAATAAGTGAACCATAATACATGGCATCACGCTGTTTGGGATAGATTGGATTACTTGGAGGCTTTGTCGTATCTATTTGAGTCTGGAATTTTTTCATAGTATAGAAAATTGAGCTATCACAAAGTGGGCGATGGATTCATATCATTTTGAGCGCTAAATCAAAAGTTATACACGATTTAGTGCGAACATATCAAGTTGATCGGTTAGTTCAAATGATCATTCTAAGCTGATCGTAGGTGCATATCATCACGCAGTTTGGGATAGATTGGATTAGTTGGAGGCTTTGTCGTATATATTTGAGTCTGAAATTTTGTCACAGTACGGAAAATTGAGCTAGCATAACGTAAGTGTTGGATTCATGTCATTCTGAGCTCTAAATCAAAAGATACAGACGATTTAGTACGGAATGTCAAGTTGATTGGTCAGTTAAAATGATCATTCTAAGCTGATCATTGGTCCTCATTGAGTAAAGCCTTATAAGTGAAGCACAATGCATGTCATCACGCAGTTTGGGATATTTTTGATTATTTGGAGGTTTTGTTGTATCTATTTGAGTCTGTAATTTTGTGACAATATAGAAAATTGAGCTAGCATAATGTGCGCATTGGATTCATGTCATTCTGAGCTCTAAATCGAAAGTTACGGACGATTTGGTGCGGACATGTCAAGTTGATTGGTCAGCTCTAATGATCATTCTAAACTGATCATTAATGCTCATTAAATAAAGGCTTATAAGTGAAGCATAATGCATGGCATGACACAGTTCGGGAAAAATTGGATTACTTGGAGGCTTTGTCGTATCTTTTTGAGTCTGAAATTTTATGCCAATGTTGAAAATTGTGATAGCATAACGTGGGCATTGAATTCATGTCATTCGAAACTCTAAATCAAAAGTTAGAAACAATTTAGTGCGGACATGTCAAGTTGAATGGGAAGTTCAAATGATCATTCTAAGCTGATCATTGGTGCTCATTGAGTTAAGACTTATACGTGAATCATAATGCATGACATCTCTCAGTTTGGGATATATTGGATTACTTGGAGGCTTTGTGGTATTTATTTGAGTCTTAAATTTTGTCATAGTATAGAAAATGGAGCTAGCATAACGTGGGCGTTGTATTCATGTCATTCTGAGCTCTAAATCAAAAGTTACGGACGATTTAGTGCGGACATATCAAGTTGATTGGTCAGTTCAAATTATTATTCTAAACTGATCATTGGTTCTCATTGAGTAAAGGCTTATAAGTGAAAGATAATGCATGACATCACGAAGTTTGGGATAGATTGGATTAGTTGGAGGTTTTGTTGTATATATTTGAGTGAGAAATTTTGTCATAGTATAGAAAATTGAGCTAGCATAACGTGGGCGTTGAATTCATGCCATTATGAGTACTAAATCAAAAGTTAGGGGCGATTTAGTGCGCACATGTCAAGTTGATTGGTCAGTTCAAATGATAATTCTAAGCTGATCGTAGGTGCTCATTGAGAAAAGTCTTATAAGTAAAGTATAATGCATGGTATCACGCAGTTTTGGATAGATTGGATTACTTGTAGGCTTTTTCGTATCTATTTGAGTCTGAAATTTTGTCAAAATATAGAAAATTAAGCTAGCATAACGTGGAAATTAGATTCATGTAATTCTGAGTTCTAAATCAAAAGTTACGTACAATTTAGTGCGGACATATCAAGCTTATTGGTCAATTCAAATGATTATTCTAAACTGAGCATTGGTGCTCATTGAGTAAAGGCTTATAAGTGAAACATAATACATGGTATCATGCAGTTTGGGATAGATTGGATTACTTGGAGGCTTTTTCGTATCTATTTGAGTCTGAAATTTTGTCATAGTATAGAAAATTGAGCTAGCATAACGTGGGTGTTGGATTCATGTCATTCTGAGCTATAAATCAAAAGTTATAGACGAATTAGTGCGGACATATCAAGTTGAATAGGAAATTCAAATGATCATTATAAGCTTATCATTGCTGCTAATTGAGTAAAGGTTTATAAGTGAATCATAATACATGTCATCACGCAGTATGGGATTGATTAGATTACTTGGAGGCTTTGTCATATATATTTGAGTGTGAAATTTTGTCACAGTATGGAAAATTGAGCTAGCATAACGTGGGTGTTGGATTCATGTCATTCTGAGCTCTAAATCAAAAGATACGGCCGATTTAGTGCAGAAATGTGAAGTTGATTGGTCAGTTCAATTGATCATTCTAAGCTGATCATTGGTGCTCATTGAGTAAAGGCTTATAAGTGAAGCATAATGCATGGCATCACGCAGTTTGGGATATAATGGATTACTTGGAGGGCTTGTTGTATCTATTTGAGTATGTAATTTTGTAACAATATAGAAAAGTGAGCTAACATAACGTGGTCAATGGATTCATGTCATTTTGAGCTCTAAATCAAAAGTTACGAACGATTTAGTGTGGATATGTCAAGTTGATTGGGTAGTTCAACAAATCATTCTGAGCTGATCATTGGTGCTAATTGACTAAAAGCTTATAAGTGAAGCATAATGCATGGTATGACAGAATTTGGGATAGATTAGATTATTTGGATGCTTTGTCGTATCTATTTGAATCTTAAAATTTGTCATATTATAGAAAATTGAGCTAGAATAACGTGCGTGTTGGATTCATGTCATTCTCAGCTCTAAATCAAAAGTTACAGATGATTTAGTGCGGACATATCAAGTTGATTGGTCAGTTCAAATAATCATTTTAAGCTTATCATAGTTGCTCCTTGAGTAAAGGCTTACAAGTGGAGCATAATGCATGGCATCACACAGTTTGTGATAGATTTGAATATTTGGAGTATTTCTCTAATCTATTTGAATTTGAAAATTTGTCATTGTATAGAAAATTGAGCTAGCACTACGTGGGCATTGGATCATGTCATTCTGAACTCTAAATCAAAAGATATGGATGATTTAGTGAGGAGATGTCAAGTTGATTGATCAGTTCAAATGATTAATCTAAACTGATCGTTGGTGCTTATTGAGTAAAGCCTTATAAGTAAAGCATAATGCATGGCATCATGCAGTTTGGGATAGATTGGATTACTTGGAGGCTTTGTCGTATATATTTGAGTCTGAAATTTTGTCACAATATAGAAAATTGAGCTAGCATAATGTGGGCATTGGATTCCTATCATTCTAAGCTTTAAATCAAAAGTTACGGACGATGTAGTGTGGAAATATCAAGGTTATTGGTCAGTTCAAATGATCATTTTAAGCTTATCATTGGTGCTCATTGAGTAAATGCTTGTAAGTGAAGCATAATGCATGGCATCACGCCATTTGGCATAGATTGGATTACTTGGAGGCTTTGTCGAATCTATTTGAATATAAAATTTTGTCACAATATTAAAAACTAAGCTGGCATTATGTGGGCATTGGATTCATGTCATTCTGATCTCTAAAGCAAAAGTTATGGACAATTTAATGCGGAAATGTCAAGTTGATTGGGCAGTTCAACTGATCATTCTAAGTTGATCATTGCATTACAAGAACCATCAAATTCCCGAAGGTGAATTTCGTCGGCAATCCGTCGGGAATAGCTATTCCCATCTACTTTTCGAAAACAGATGCCCGTCGGGACTATTTCGTCGGAAATCAATTTTCATCGGGAAGGGATCGGGAATTACTGACGGTTTGACAATAAATGTCATCGTCAGACCCTTCCGATAGATAGACGATGGCTTCATGCCGTCGGCAAATACCGATAGATATTCGATGGGTTCATTTTATCGGAAATTCTCGACGTATTTGCGATGGATTTAGTCAGTCGGGCCGTCGATGTTTTCCGATGACCGTTACCATCGGGAATGTGAACCTATGGTGTATTCTGACGGTTTTCACCCGTTGAGAGTTAACCGACATACTTCTGACGGAAACGTCCGTCGGGAATTTCCGATGACTGCGTCCGTCGGAAATAACCAAATAATTAAAAAAACTAGAATATTTATTTTTTTAAAATTATTTATTAAATTTTGTAAAAATATATTTATAAAAATATTAAAATAATTAATATGTATATTAAATTTAATTAATATTTTTAAATATTTTAAAAAATATTATTATAATTAATAAAAATAATAATTCTAATTATAAATATAATAATTGTTTAATTTGTTTTAAATCTACAAATTACATTAGAGGAGCAGGAGGAGAAGGAGGAGAGAAAAAGGCATCGGGAAACTTGGTTCTCATCATTTGTACAATATTTTTAAGATTCGTCATCTCTATCTCCACAACAGCCATTTTTTTTAACTGTTCATTCTCCTCGTCTCTAGCCGCAGATGTTGCACCACCGATATCTGCAACTCTATCGAATCCTTGATGACAATCATTAGAAAATAGTGAATGTAAATGCCTTTGCCTCTTCGGTCGATCTTCCGGTTTCCCGAACTAGTGCTCGAGATGACCTCAGTGCTGGAAGATTCCCAATAACGAATAAAATCGTTCCAAACCGACTCATTCAACTCTGTTAATTTGTATTTTTTCTTTTTCCATTTTTGTTTCCACTCGTTTATGTGACGGAAAAATTGTACTGCATCCTCTTTTTGAAAAGCTTCTTCCACCAATTTTGTGTTCATGGGATCCCATGTAAAATTTTCCTTCGAAATTTACTTATATATTACTAAAAATTATTATTAAAAACTATTTAAAACAATTAT
This sequence comes from Pugionium cornutum, assembly GCA_018901935.1. Lineage (NCBI taxonomy): Eukaryota > Viridiplantae > Streptophyta > Magnoliopsida > Brassicales > Brassicaceae > Pugionium > Pugionium cornutum. Next base: position 14,997,462 of record CM032165.1, on the reverse strand, counting down.
ATATTTAAAATAAATTAACGTACCGCAGACGTTCTGAACTAAATCTGATGTTGTTCGTACGAAATATCTCTAAATTTTGTATATGGTTTGTTCAAAAGAAAATGAAACATCTTTCATATAGATTTGGTTATTCCGTTGTTTGAAATATCAAACCTATGAATTTTTATTGGAATAACGTCAAAATAATTATTTTAAATATAATTATAGAAAATTTAATTTACCATGTCGAGTTTTCTTGACGTATCGGATCGAGAAAAGGAAGAAGTTTACGACTAAACTGTTGAAGCAATTTTTCAATTCTCATTGGTCGAAAAAAATCAGTTGCAAATTCTAGAATTTGAGTTGGTATACAACTCGTAGTAGAGAACTCACCATGTCTATGACTCTTTTTACGACCTATGATTGTGATATTTTATCAATTTATCTATATTTATTATTTACCATTTTCTCTTCGAACTATTAAATTATTTAAAATAATAATCAATTATGTTTATTTTTATACTTTTGATAAAATTAACGTTTATTATTTGGAGTAATATCATACTATTATTTGATAGAATATCATAAAATAAAAAATATTAATACTATTTAAGATAAAATAATAATTTTATTAAAGTAATTTTTTGTATTTATTAGTTATACTAAACCCATGTACGCGAATTATAATTTAATACTTTATAGTCATTAATAAAAATAAAAAAGTTTAAAAAAAAATTAGATAGTGATGAGATAGTTAACAAATATCCACAAATAAAAAATAGTTGGTTTGGTGTTATAGTTTTTGTAAACTAAAAGAGTTATTAATTTATACATAAATTATTTATCATAATACTATATATATTATATGGAGACATATATGAAAATTACATCTCAGTTGAAAAATCTATCTTATTTTTGTAATTAGATATTCAAAATTTAAGACATTCACACGTTCCTGTTAGGGAGCCTTTTTCATTTATTTTCAAAATCAAAATACAAAGCCTTCCCTGATACAGCAAGAAAAAGAAAAGAAAACAGGTACGTTGGTTCTAACGTAGGAACAAAATTTGGTTTTGTGTAGATATGAATTGGTGAGAGAAAGATAATCTTGCTAGGCTTTTAGATCACATATGCTTTCATATATAACATTATTCTGTTATTTTATTATTAATTTTCAAAATTTTTTATTAAATATTTTTAAAATATATTTATTAAAAATCTATTTATTAAAAATATTAAAATAATTTTACTATATTAAATTAAATTAATATTTTTAAATATTTTAAAATTATAATATAATTAATAAAAATAATATTTTAAGTATAAATATAATAATAATTAAATAACTGTTTTAAAATACAAATTACAACAGAGAGGCAGGAGGAGAAGGAGGAGAAAAATAGTCATCAAAAAACTTGTTTCTCATCATTTCTACAATATTTTTGAGATTATTATCTCTATTTTCATAGCCGTCATTTTTTCTTTTAGCTGTTCATACTACTCGTTTCTAGCTGGAAATGTTGCGCCACCGGTATCTCCAACTCTCCCGAGTCATGGATGACAACACTTAAAAAATAGTACTTCCTCTAAAAACAAAAAAAATATTATTAGAAAATTATTATAATATTATTTATATAAAAAATCAAACTTACATCAAGTACGAGACGGTTAATCTCATAACGAGGCAATTCGGAGACCGAAGATGAAGAACCAACTTGAGATTGTTGGGTTAAAATATCACGTTTTTTCTTATTTATTTTTTCGATGATCTCACTAATGAGACCATCTTGTATGCGACTGGTATTTTTGTTCGTGTGGACGGTCTCGAGAAGTTGCAAGTGACCTGGAGGCGCTCCAATTTCTTGTGTCTAAAATTAAAAAAATTCTAAATTAATAATTTAAAAATTTTCAAATAATAATAAATAAATTAATATAATAATTAATTTACCAATCGATCGGCTCGTTTTAGAAAACTACTCGATCCAGCATTCTGAATATAAATGCCTTTGCCTCCTCGGTCGTTCTTCCGGTTTCCCGAATTAGTTCTCGAGATAACCTCAGAGCTGAAAAATTCCCAATAACGAATAAAGTCTTCCAAACCGACTCATTCAACCCTCTTGGTTTATCGTTTCCCTTTTTCCATTTTTGTTTCCACTCGTTCATGTGGCGAGAAAATTGTACTACAACCAATTTTGTGTTCATGGGATCCCATGTAAATTATTGTTGCAAAATTTACTTATATATTAATAAGAAATATTATTAAAAACTATTTAAACCAATTATATATTTAAAAATTAAATAGCGTACCGCAAACATGCTAACCAAATCTAACGTTCTTCGTACAGAATATCTCTAAATTTTGTATATGGTTTGTTCAAAAGAGAATGAATCATCTTTAATATCGATTAGCTTATTTTGTGTTTGAAATATCAAACCTACGAATTTTTATTAGAGTAGCGTTTAAATAATTATTTTAAATATAATTATAAAATAGCGTTAAAATAATTATTTTAAATATAATTATAGAAAATTTTATTTACCATGTCGAATTTCCTTGATGCCTCTGATCGAAAAAAGTAAGAAGTTCACGACCAGGTTGCTGAACCAATTCTTCAATAGTCATTGGTCGTCAAGAATCATTTGTAGATTCTGAAACTTGAATTGGTATACAACTCCGAGTATACGACTCACCACGTCTTTGGTACTCTTGATACGATCTATGTTTGTGACATTTAATCAATCTATTTAAATTTAAAATTTAGCATTTTCTTTTTGAAATATTTAAATTTTTAAATACTAAATATAAACATATAATTTTAAATGTTTATGATATTTTTGTAAAAAGTAATTTATATTGCTAAAATTATTATTAAAATACTGCTTAAAGTCCGCAAGAGGACAATGTGACAGTTACCAAATCGAACACAAATCAAAAATTTTAAATATCCAAACATATCACATATTTTTATAATACCAAAATAACCGAAACTATCCAAAATCGAAAAATATAGGTACAAACCTATAATATTTATTAAATTTATAATTTATAGTTTTTAGTGATTTAAAAACAATTCATGACCGAACATATATGACGGTATATTAGTATCTACCATTATTATTGCAGTAAAAACACTCATCCAACTATCAATACTACTGGACTAATTTGGGACACAACTTTTGTTCAAGAACCATATTTCAAGAGAACTATTTACTAATATATTCTTCTTAAAATCATATGTAAAAATTCTAAGTCACTAATGTCTCATATTTTTGAATCAGCCTTTAACTTATCTTATCCTAATTGAACACACTACAATGAACATTACTTTGCTTCATTGTTGTTATCAATAGAACATGTTTCCTAACTCCATCTATCTCTTCTATATCTACAAAACCATTGTACCAACATATTCGAACTGTCAGTTCCTTCAAAGATATCTTACATCCAGAAACATGTGACTTGTGTGAGACACCAACTTATAACATTTAGCATTTCACTATAGAACCCTTGAAATTACTCTCTTATTGTAAACACCACTCTCACTCTGTAACACATTTATTTCGAAGCTTGTGTCTTAAGAGATTATTATTGCTATTTTTGTTGATTTGGATATCTATATAGGATCTATAAAATTTTCATTACCAACCGTTCTATCTAATTGATTTATCGGACTGATGTCATCCCGCTCATGAAAATGAGTTTCCTTTGTACGGAAAATCAAGCAATTATTCGATGAAAACATGAAACAACGATCAAGATTTTTAAAGTGCTCTTTTATGAAGTTGGTTCCCATCCCTTGATAATTCGATGCTAAAACGTTCATCCTAACAGACCACCAAAACCGATTCTACTTTGCTCCGTAAACACCTAAAATCAATAGAAATAATAGTTTAAAAAACTTACATGTTGACGACGAGAAACGGCAACGACGAGAAACAGCGAGGAGGAGAAACAGCGATGAGGAGAAACGACGATCGAGAGAAACGAAGAGAGTAATGCGAAACGGCGAGAGAGAGAGGAGAAGAAAAAGTTGTAGGTTATATTCGATATTTCCGACGGCAATTTCCGTCGGGAATCCATCGGAATTCAATGAATTTTTGTGAAACCCCGCGTTGTTAATTATGTTTCCCGCATAAATCCGTCGAAAATCCGTCGGACTCTTTAAACACCATGCATGATCAACAAATAGTCTGCCCACGTTGCAAATACGTTTTGATGGGTTTCCGATGGATTTCCGACAGATTTACCAAGGCCGTCGGAAATCCGTCGGATGCCAGAGTCAATATTTCGAAAAAATATTTATATATAGTTAAAGTATAAAAATCAACGTCTATATATTTAAATTGTTTAACTCAACGTGTAGATATGATTTTCTACACAAAATATAATCATCTATATATGATCCAATAAAATATAAATAAAATGGTATAATTATTTTGGGTCCAATCGATTATTTATTATCGATTATTTATAATTATTTTATAATTTATTCTGATTATAATGATCTGAAATGAAGTATTATCAGAAAAAGATAATTTATATATAATAATAGTATGGAAAAATATAAACATTATTATCATAAATTTAATCTGAATCTGATGAACATTCCGAATTAGCTAAATTTTGGTCGTCAAACTCACCAATCTCTTCTTCTGAATCTTGAAACACGTTTTAATCTTCGTTCGTGGTGTCATCAACAACAATGTTAACTTCAAGAGAAGTGTCTATGTAACCTAAGTTACCAATTGTGCTTTGTTGCACAAGGTCTTGTTCGGTAATACCACATACCATTCCTCTAGGATGTATTGAGGTTACTGTAATCCAAGGATCATGCTTGTTCCTCACACGAGAATATCGAATGTAACAAACCTGGTCCGCTTGTGATGCAAGTATAAAAGGATCATATTTTGGATGTCGCTTACGAGAGTGGACAGATGTAACACCAAATTCGTCTTCACGTTGACCCATGACAGGGTCATACTAGTTACAGTAGAACACAATACACCTCAAATCAATCATTTCTGTATAGTGAACTTCTAATATTTCACGAAGAACACCGTTCTATATATAATTCCTCCCGATTAAATTACTTGGAGGCTTTGTCGTATATATTTGAGTCTGAAATTTTGTCAGAATATAGAAAATTGAGCTAGCATAACGTGGGCATTGGATTCATGTCATTCTGAGCTCTAATTCAAAACATACGGACGATTTAGTGGGAACATGTCAAGTTGATTGGTCAGTTTAAATGATCATTTTAAGCTGATCATTGGTGCTCATTAAGTAAAGGCTTACAAGAGAAGCATGATGCATGACATCACGCAGTTTGGGATAGATTGGATTATTTCGAGGCTTTGTCGAATCTATTTGAGTTTGAAAATTTGTCATTGTATAAAAAATTGATCTAGCATTACGTGGGCATTAGATTAATGTCATTCTTAGCTCTAAATAAAAAGTTACGAACGATTTAGTGCGCACATATCAAGTTGATTGGCCAGTTCAAATGATCATTCTAAGCTGATCATTGGTGCTCATTGAGTAAAGGCTTATAAGTGAAGCATTGAAGCATAATACATGACATCACGCACTTTGGGATAGATTGGATTAATTGGATGCTTTATCATATCTATTTGAGTCTAAAAATTTGTCATAGTATAGAAAATTTAGCTAGTATAACGTGGAAGTTGGTTTCATGTCATTCTGGGGTCTAAATCAAAAGTTACCGTCGATATAGTGCGAACATGTCAAGTTGATTGGCCAGTTCAACTGATCATTTTAAGCTGATCATTGGTGCTCACTGAGTAAACGCATATAAGGGAAGCATAATGCATGACATCACGTAGTCTTAGATTGTATTACTTGGACGCTTTGTTGTATCTATTTGAATTTGAAATTCTGTCATAGTATAGAAAATATAGCTAGGATGACGTGGGAGTTGGATTCATGTCATTCTAAGCTCTAATCAAAAGTTACGGATGATTTTGTGCGCACTTGTCAAGTTGATTGGCTTGTTCAACTTATCATTCTAAGCTGATCATTAGTGCTCATTGAGTAAAGGCTTATAAGTGAAGATTAATGCATAACATCATGCAGTTTGGGATAGATTGCATAACTTGGTGGCTTTGTCGTATCTATTTGAGTTTGAAATTTTGTCATAGTATAGAAAATTGAGCTAGCATAACGTGGGTGTTGGATTCATGTCATTTTGAGCTCTAAATCAAAAGTTATGGACGATTTAGTGCGGACATGTCAAGTTGATTTGTCAGTTCAAATGATCATTCTAAGGTGATCATAGGTGCTCATTGAGTAAAGGCTTATAAGTGAAGCATAATGCATGACATAATGCAGTTCGGGATATATTGGATTTCTTGAAGTCTTTGTCGAATCTATTCGAGTCTGAAAATTTGTGATTGTATAGAAAATTGGTCTAGCATTACGTGGGCATTGGATTCATGTCACTATGAGCTCAAAATCAAAAGTTATGGACGATTTAGTATGGACATGTCAAGTTGATTAGCCAGTTCAGCTGATCATTCTAAGATGATCATTGGTCCTCCTTGAGTAAAGGCTTATAACTGAAACATAATGCATGACATCACGTAGTATGGGATAGATTGGATTACTTGGAGGCTTTGTCGAATCTATTTGAGTGTGAATTTTTTCATAGTATAGAAAATTAAGTTAGCATAACGTGGGCGTTGGATTCATGTTATTATGAGCTCTAAATCAAAAATTACGATCGATTTAATGCGGACATGTCAAGTTTATTGGTCAGTTTATATGATCATTCTAATCTGATCCTTGGTGCTCATTGAGTAAAGGCTTATAAGTGAAGCATAATCCATGGTATCACGCAGTTTGGGATATATTGGATAACTTGTAGGCTTTGTCGTATTTATTTGAGTATGAAATTTTGTCACAATATTAAAAACTAAGCTAGCATTATGTGGGCATTGGATTCATGTCCTTTTGAGCTCTAAATCAAAAGTTACGGGCGATTTAGTGCGGACATATCAAGTGGATTGGGTAGTTCAACTGATCATTCTAAGCTGGTCATTGGTGCTCGTTGAGTAAATGCTTATAAGTGAAGCATAATACATGACATCATGCACTTTGGGATAGATTGGATTATGTTTTGTAAGCTTTGTCGTATCAATTTGAGTCTGAAATTTTGTCATATTATAGAAACCTGAGCTAGCATAACGTAGGCGTTGGCTTCATGTCATTCTGAGCTCTAAACCAAAAGCTACGGACGATTCAGTATGCACATATCAAGTTGATTGGTCAGTTCAAATGGCAGTTCTTAGCTGATCATAGATGCTCATTGAGTAAAGGCTTATAAGTGAAGCATAATCCATGGCATCACGCAGTTTGGGATAGATTATATTACTTGGAGGCTTTGTCGTATATATTTGTGTCTAAGATTTAGTCACAGTATAGAAAATTGAGCTAGCATAACGTGGGCTGTGGATTCATGATATTTTAAGCTATAAATCAAAAGATATTGAAGATTTAGTGCGTACATGTCAAGTTGGTTGGTCAGTTCAAATGATCATTCTAAGCTGATCATTGGTGCTCATTGAGTAAAGGGGTATAAGTGAATCATAATGCATGGCATCACGCAGTTTGTGATAAATTGGATTACTTCGAGGCTTCGTCATATCTATTTGAGTCTGAAATTTTGTCACAAAATAGAAAATTGAGCTAGCACAACATGGGCATTGGATTCATGCCATTTGGAGCTCTAAATCAAAAGTTAAACACGATTTGCTGCGTACATATCAAGTTGATTGGTCAGTTCATATGATCATTCTAAGCTGATCATTTGTGCTCATTGAGTAAAGACTTATAAGTGAAGTATAATGCATAGCATCACATAGTTTTGGATAGATTGGATTACTTGGAGGCTTTGTCGTATATATTTGAGGCTGAAAGTTTGTCACAATATAGAAAATTGAGCTAGCATAATGTGGTCATTGGATTCTTGTCATTCTGAGCTCTAAATCAATAGATAAGAACGATTTTGTGCGAAAATATCAAGTTGATTAGTCAGTTCAAATGATCATTCTAAGCTGATCATTGGTGCTCATTGAGTAAAGGCTTATAAGTGAAGCATAATACATGACATCACACACTTTGGGATAGATTGGATTAATTGGATGTTTTGTTGTATCTATTGTAATCTGAAAATTTATCATTGTATAGAAAATTGAGCTAGCATAACGTGGGCATTGGTTTCATGTCATTCTAAGCTACAAATCAAAAGTTACGGACGATTTAGTATGCACGTATCAAGTTGATTGGTCAGTTCAAGTGATAATTCTAAGTTGATCATAGGTGCTCATTGAGTAAAGGCTTATAAGTGAAGTATAATGCATGGCATCACGCAATTTGGGATAGATTGGATTAATTGGATGCTTTGTGGTATCTGATTGAATCTGAAAGTTTGTCATTGTATAGAAAATTGAGCTAGCATTACTTGGGCATTGGATTCCTGTCATTCTTAGCTCTAAATCAAACGTTACGGACGATTTAGTGCGGATATGTCAAGTTGATTGGCCAGTTCAAATGATCATTCTAATCTGATCATTGGTGCTCATTGAGTAAACGCTTATAAGTAAAGCATAATGCATGACATCACGTAGTCTGGGATAGGTTGTATTACTTGAAGGCTTGGTCGTTTTGAGTTGAATCTGAAATTTTGCCATAGTATAGAAACTTAAGCTAGCATGACGTGGGCGTTGGATTCATGTCATTCTTAGTTCTAAATCAAAAGTTAAGGACAATTTTGTGCGCACATGTCAAGTTGATTGGCCAGTTCAACTGATCATTCTAAGCTGATAATTGGTGCTCAAAGAGTAAAGGCTTATAAGTGAAGCATAATGCATGGACATCACACAGTCTGGGATAGATTGGATTACTTAAAGACTTTGTCGTATCTATTTGAGTCCAAAACTTCGTCATAGTATAGAAAATTAAGCTAGCATGACGTGGGTGTTGGATTCATGTCATTCTGAGGTCTAAATCAAAAATTACGGACGATTTTATGCGCACATGTCAAGTTGATTGGCCAGTTCAAATGATCATTCTAAGCTGATCATAGGTGCTCATTGTGTAAAGGCTTATAAGTGAAGCTTAATACATAACATCACGAAATTTGGGATAGATTAGAATACTTGGAGGCTTTGTCGTATCTATTTGAGTCTGAAATTTTGTCATAGTATAGAAAATTGAGCTAGAATAACGTGGGTGTTGGATTCATGTCATTCTGAGCTCTAAATAAAAAGTTATGGACGATTTAGTGCGGACATGTCAAGTTGATTGGTCAGTTCAAATGATCATTCTAAACTGATCATAGGTGGTCATTGAGTAAAGGCTTATAAGTGATGCATAATGCATGACCTCACACAGTTTGGGATATATTGGATTATTTGAAGGTTTTGTCGAATCTATTTGAGTCTGAAAATTTGTCATTGTACAGAAAATTCAGCTAGCATTACGTTGGCATTGGATTCATGTTATTTTGAGCTCTAAATCAAAAGTTACGGACGATTTAGTGCGTAGATGTCAAGTTGATTGGCCAGTTCAACTGATCATTCTAATCTAATAATTGGTGCTCATTGAGTAAAGGCTTATAAGTGAAGCATAATGCACGACATCACATAGTATGGGATATATTGGATTACTTGGAGGCTTTGTCGAATTTATTTGAGTTTGAAAATTTTTCATAGTATAGAAAATTGAGTTAGCATAACGTGGGCGTTGGATTCATGTCATTCCTAGCTCTAAATCAAAAGTTACAGACGATTTATTGTGGATATGTCAAGTTGATTGGTCAGTTCAAATGATCATTCTAAGCTGATTATTGGTGCTCATTGAGTAAAGGCTTATAAGTGAAGCATAATTCATAACATCATGCACTTTGGGATAGATAGGATCACTTTAAGGCTTTGTCCTATCTATTTCAGTCTGAAAATTTGTCATTTCATAGAAAATAGGGCTAGCATTATGTGGGCATTGGATTCATGTCATTATGAGCTTTAAATCAAAAGTTACAGATGATTTAGTGCGGATATGTCAAGTTGATTGGCCTGTTCAAATGGCCATTCTAAGGTGATCATTGGTGCATATTGAGTAAAAGCTTATAAGTGAAGCATAATGCATGACTTCACACAGTTTGGGATAGATTGGATTACTTGGAGGCTTTGTCGTATCTTTTTGAGTGTGAAAATTTTCATTGTATAGAAAATTGACCTAGCATAACGTGGGTTTTGGATTCATGTCATTCTGTGCTCTAAATTAAAAGTTACGAAAGATTTAGTGCGGACATGTCAAGGTTATTGGTCAGTTCAAATGACCAATCTAAGCTTATCATTGGTGCTCATTGAATAAAGGCATATAAGTGAAGCATAATGCACGGTATCACGTAGTTTTGTATAGATTGGATTACTTGGAGACTTTGTCATATTTATTTGAGATTGAAAATTTGTCACTGTATAGAAAATTGAGCTAGCATATCCTGGGCATTGGATTCATGTCATTCTGAGCTCTAAATCAAAAGTTACGGACGATTTAGTGTGGACATGTCAAATCGATTGGGCAGTTCAACTGATCATTCTAAGAAATCATTGGTTCTTTTTGAGTAAAGGGCTTATAAGTGAAGCATAATACATGACATTACACATTTTTGGATAGATTGGATTACTTGGAGACTTTTTCGTATCTATTTGAGTCTGAAACTCTGTCATAGTATAAAAAATTGACCTAGCGTAACGTGGGCATTGGATTCATATCATTCTTAGTTCTAAATCAAAAGTTAGGGACGATTTAGTGCGGACATATCAAGTTGGTTGATCAGTTCAAATGATCATTCTAAGCTGCTCATTGGTGGTCATTGAGTAAAGGCTTCTAAGTGAAGTATAATGTATGGCATCACATAGTTTTGGATAGATTGGGACTTGGAGGCTTCGTCGTATCTATTTGAGTCTGAAAATTTGTCACTGTATAGAAAATTGAGCAACCATAACGTGGGCGTTGGATTCATGTCATTCTGAGCACTAATTCAAAAGGTACGGACGATTTAGTGCAGACATGATAGGTTGATCGGTCAATTCAAATGATCATTCTAAGATGATCATTGGTGCTCATTGAGTAAAGGCTTATAAGTGAAGCATAATGTATGCCATCACTCTGTTTGGGATATGTTGGATTACTTGAAGGCTTTGTCGTATCTATTTTAGTCTGAAAATTTGTAGTAGAATAGAAATTTGAGCTAGCATAACGTGGGCGTTGGATTAATGTCATTCGGAGCTCTAAATCAAAAGTTACGGACGATTTCTTGCGGACATGTCAAGGTTATTGGTCAGTTCAATTGATCATTCTAAGCTGATCATTGGTGCTCATTGAGTAAAGGCTTATAAGTGAAGCATAATGCATGGCATGACGCAGGTTGGGATAGATTGGACTACTTGGATGCTCTGTCGTATCTATTTGAGTCTGATAATTTTTCATTTCATAGAAAATTGAGCTACCATTACGTGGGCATTAAATTCATGTCATTCCGAGTTCGAAATCAAAAGTTACAAACGATTTAGTGCGGACATGTCAAATTGATTGGGCAGTTTAACTGATCATTCAAAGATGATCATTGGTGCTGATTGAGTAAAGGCATATAAGTAAAGCATAGTGCATGGCATCACACAGTTTGGGTTATATTGGATTACTTGAAGGTTTTAACGTATCTATTTGAGTCTGAAAAATTTGTCATTGTATAGAAAATTGAGCTAGCATAACGTGGGCATTGGATTAATGTCACTATGAGCTCTAAATCAAAAGTTGCGAACGATTTACTGCGGACATATCAAGTTGATTGGGCAGTTCAACTAATCATTCTAAGCTGATCATTGGTGCTCATTGAATAAACGCTTATAAGTGAAGCATAATGCATGACATCACACAGTTTGGGATATATTGGATTCCTTGGAGGCTTTGTCATATCTATTTAAGACTGAAATTTTTTCATAGTACAGGAAATTGAGCTACCATAATGTGGGCGTTAGATTCATGTCATTCTGAGATCTAAATCAAAAGTTAGAGACGATTTAGTGCGGACATGTCAAGGTTATTGGTCAGTTCAAATGATCAATCGAAGCTTATCATTGGTGCTCATTGAGTAAATGCTTATAAGTGAAGCATAATGCATGGTATCACACAGTTTGGGATAGATTGGATTACTTGAATTCTTTGTCATATCTATTTGAGATTGAAAATTTGTCATTGTATAGAAAATTGAGGTAGCATATCGCGGGCATTGGATTCTTGTCATTCTGACATCTAAATCAAAAGTTATGGACGATTTAGTGTGGACATGTCAAATTGATTGGGCAATTCAACTGATCATTCTAACCTGATCATTGGTGCTCCTTGAGTAAAGGTTTATAAGTGAAGCATAATCCATAACATCACATAGTTTTAGAGACATTGGATTGCATGTAGGCTTTGTCATATCTATTTGAGTCTGAAATTTTTTCATAGTATAGAAAATTGAGCTAACATAACGTGGGCGTTGGATTCATGTCATTCTGAGATCTAAATCAAGAGTTACAGATGATTTAGTGCTGACATATCAAGTTGACTAATCAGTTCAAATGATCATTATAAATTGATCATTGGTGATCAGTAAAGGTACAAGTGTAGCATAATGCATGGCATCACGCAGTTTTGGATATATTGGATTATTTGGAGGCTTTGTTGTATCTATTTGAGTCTAAAATTTTTCATTGTATAGAAAATTGAGGTAGCATAACGTGGGCATTGGATTCATATCATTATGAGCCCTAATCAAAAGTTACGGATGATTTAGTGCAGTCATGCCAAGTTGATTGGTGAGTTCAAATGATCATTCCAAACTGATCATTGGTGTTCATTGAGTAAAGCCTTATAAGTGAAGCATAATGCATGGCATCACTCAGTTTGGGATAGATTGGACTACTTGGATGCTTTGTCATATATTTGAGTCTAAAAATTTGTCATTGTATAGAAAGTTGAGCTAGCATAACATTGTCATTGGATTCATGTCATTTTGAGCTCTAAATAAAAAGTTATGGAAGATTTAGTGCGGACATGTCAAGATTATTGGTCTGAAATTTTCAGTCTGAAAATTTGTAGTAGTATAGAAAATTGAGTTAGCATAACGTGGGTATTGGATTCATGTCATTTTGAACTTTAAATCAAAAGAAACAGACGACTTAGTGCGGACATTTCAAGTTGATTGGTCAGGTCAAATGATCATTCTAAGCTGATCATTGGTGCTCATTGAGTAAAGGCTTACAAGTGAAGCATAATGAATGACATCACTCAGTTTGGGATAGATTAGATTACTTGGAGGATTTTTCGTATCTATTTGAGTCTGAAAATTTGTCACTGTATAGAAAATTGAGCTAGCATTACGTGGCCATTGGACTCATGTCATTTTGAGCTCTAAATCAAAAGTTACGAACGATTTAATGCGGATATGTCAAGTTGATTGGCCAATTAAAATGATCATTCTAAGGTGATCATTGGTGGTGATTGTGTAAAGGCTTATAAGTGAAGCATAATGATCTATTTGAGTCTGAAAATTTGTCACTGTATAGAAAACTGAGCTAGCATAACATGGGCGTTGGATTCATGTCATTCTGAGCTCTAATCAAAAGTTACAGACGATTTAGTGCAGAAATGCCAACTTTATTGGTCAGTTCAGATGATCATTCTAAGCTGATCATTAGTGCTCATTGAGTTAAGGCTTATAAGTGAAGCATAATGCATGCCATCACTCAGTTTGGAATATATTGGATTACTTGGAAGCTTTGTTGTATCTATTTTAGTTTGAAATGTTGTAGTAGTATAGAAAATTAAGCTAGCATAACGTGGGCATTGGATACATGTCATTCTGAGCTTTAAATCAAAAGAAACGGACGATTTAGTGCGTAAACTTCAAGTTGATTGGTCAGGTCAAATGATCATTCTTAGCTGATCATTGGTGCTCATTGAGTAAAGGCTTATAAGTGAAGCATAATGAATGACATCACTCAGTTTAGGATATATGAGATTACTTGGAGTAATTTTTGTATCTATTTGAGCTGAAAATTTGTCATTGTATAGAAAATTGAGCCAGCATAACGTGGGGATTGGATTCATGTTATTCTTAGTTCTAAATCATAAGCTACGGACGATTTAGTACGCATTTGTCAAGTTGATTGGGAACTTCAACTGATCATTCTAAACAGATCATTGGTGCACCTTGAGTAAAGGCTTATAAGTGAAGCATAGTGGATGACATCACACAGTTTTGGATAGATTTGATTACTTGTATGCTTTTTCGTATCTATTTGAGTCTGAAAATTTGTCATAGTATAGAAAATTTAGCTTGCATAACGAGGGTGTTGGATTCATGTCATTCTGAGATCTAAATCACAAGTTACGGACGACTTAGTGCGTACTTATCAAGTTGATTGATGAGTTCAAATGATCATTCTAAGCTGATCATTGGTGCTTATTGAGTAAAGGCTTATAAGTGAAGCATAAAGCATGGCATCACGCAGTTTTGGATATATTGGACTACTTGGAGGCATTGTCATATCTATTTGAGTCTGAAAATTTGTCATTGTATAGGAGATTGAGCTTGCATTATGTGGGCATTGGATTCATGTCATTCAGAGCTCTAAATCAAAAGTTACCGACGATTTAGTGCGAACATATCAAGTTGATTAATCAGTTCAAATGATCATTATAAACTGATCATTGGTGATTACTGAGTAAAGGCTTATAAGTGAAGCATAATGCATGACATCACGCAGTTTTGGATATATTGGATTATTTGGAGGCTTTGTTGTATCTATTTGAGTCTAAAATTTTTTCATTGTATAGAAAACTGAGGTAGCATAATGTGGGCGTTGCATTCATGTCATTATGAGCCCTAATCAAAAGTTACGGATGATTTAGTGCAGTCATGCCTAGTTCATTGGTCAGTTCAAATGATCATTCCAAACTGATCATTGGTGCTCTTTGAGTAAAGGCTTATAAGTGAAGCATAATGCATGGCATCACTCAGTTTGGGATATATTGGATTACTTGGAGGCTTTGTCGTATTTATTTTAGTGTGAAATTTTGTAGTAGTATAGAAAATCGATTTAGCATAACGTGGACATTGGATTCATGTCATTTTGAACTTTAAATCAAAAGAAACGGACAACTTAGTGCGGACATTTCAAGTTGATTGGTCAGGTGAAATGATCATTCTAAGCTGATCATTGGCGCTCATTGAGTAAAGGCTTATAAGTGAAGCATAATGAATGACATCACTCAGTTTGGGATAGATTAGATTACTTGGAGGATTTTTCGTATCTATTTGAGTCTGAAAATTTGTCACTGTATAGAAAATTGAGCTAGCATTACGTGGCCATTGGACTCATGTCATTTTGAGCTCTAAATCAAAAGTTACGGACGATTTAATGCGGATATGTCAAGTTGATTGGCCAATTAAAATGATCATTCTAAGGTGATCATTGGTGGTGATTGTGTAAAGGCTTATAAGTGAAGCATAATGAATGGCATCACGTAGTTTTGAATAGATTGGATTACTTGATGGCTTTGTCGTATCTATTTGAGTCTAAAAATTTTTCATTGTATAGAAAACTGAGCTAGCATAACATGGGCGTTGGTTCATGTCATTCTGAGCCCTAATCAAAAGATACGGACAATTTAGTGCAGACATGCCAACTTGATTGGTCAGTTCAAATGATCATTCTAAGCTGATCATTGGTGCTCATTGAGTAAAGGCTTATAAGTGAAGCATAATGAATGGCATCACTCAGTTTAGGATAGATGAGATTACTTGGAGTATTTTTCGTATCTATTTGAGCTGAAAATTTGTCATTGTATAGAAAATTGAGCTAGCATAACGTGGGGATTTGATTCATGTTATTCTAAGTTCTAAATTATAAGCTACGGACGATTTAGTACGCATATGTCAAGTTGATTGGGAAGTTCAACTGATCATTCTAAACTGATCATTGGTGCTCGTTGAGTAAAGGCTTATAAGTGAAGCATAGTGCATGACATCACACAATTTTGGATAGATTTGATTACTTGTATGCGTTTTTGTATCTATTTGAGTCTGAAAATTTGTCATAGTATAGAAAATTTAGCTAGCATAACGAGGGTGTTGGGTTCATGTCATTCTGAGATATAAATCACAAGTTACAGACGACTTAGTGCGTACTTATCAAGTTGATTGATGAGTTCAAATGATCATTCTAAGCTGATCATTGGTGCTCATTGAATAAAGGCTTATAAGTGAATCATAAAGCATGGCATCACGCAGTTTTGGATATATTGGACTACCTGGAGGCATTGTCATATCTATTTGAGTCTGAAAATTTGTCATTGTATAGGAGATTGAGCTTGCATTATGTGGGCATTAGATTCATGTCATTCAGAGCTCTAAATCAAGAGTTACTTAGTTCGGACATTTCAAGTTGATTGGCCACTTACACTGATCATTCTAAGGTGATCATTGGTGCTCATTGAGTAAAGGCTTATAAGTGAAGCATATTATATGACATCACACAGTTTGGGATAGATTGGATTTCTTGTAGGCTTTGTCATATATTTGAGTCTAAAAATTTGTCATTGTATAGAAAGTTGAGCTAGCATAACATTGTCATTGGATTCATGTCATTTTGAGCTCTAAATAAAAAGTTATGGAAGATTTAGTGCGGACATGTCAAGATTATTGGTTAGTTCAAATGATAAATTTAAGCTGATCATTAGTGCTCATTGAGTAAAGGCTTATAAGTAAAGCATAATGCATGGTATCACGCAGTTTGGGATAGATTGGATTACTTTGAGAATTTTTCGCATCTATTTGAGTTTGAAAATTTGTCACTGCATAGAAAATTAAGCTATCATAACGTGGGCGTTGGATTCATGTCGTTCTGAGCACTAAATCAAAAGGTACGGACGCTTTAGTGCAGACATGATAAGTTGATCGGTCAATTCAAATGATCATCTCATTTGTGCTCATTTGGTAAAGGCTTATAAGTGAAGCATAATGCATGGCATCCCTCAGTTTGGGATATGTTGGATTACTTGTAGGCTTTGTCATATTCATTTTAGTCTAAAATTTTGTAGTAGAATAGAAATTTGAGCTAGCATAACGTGGGTGTTGGATTAATGTCATTCGGAGCTCTAAATCAAAAGTTACGGACGATTTATTGTGGACATGTCAAGTTGATTGGTCAGTTCAAATGATCATTCTAAGCTGATAATTGGTGCTCATTGAGTAAAGGCTTATAAGTGAAGCATAATGCATGGCATGACGCAGTTTGTGATAGATTGGACTACTTGGATGCTTTGTCATATCTATTTGAGTCTGAAAATTTGTCATTGCATAGAAAATTGAGCTACCATTACGTGGGCATTAAATTCATGTCATTCCGAGTTCTAAATCAAAAGTTACGAACGATTTAGTGCGGACAAGTCAAGTTGATTGGCTAGTTCAACTGATCATTCTAAGCTGATCATTGGTGCTGATTGAGTAAAGGCTTATAAGTGAAGCATAATGCATGGCATCACACAGTTTGGGTTATATTGGATTACTTGAAGGCTTTAACGTATCTATTTGAGTCTGAAAAATTTGTCATTGTATAGAAAATTGAGCTAGCATAATGTGGGCATTGGATTCATGTCACTATGAGCTCTAAATCAAAAGTTGCGGAAGATTTACTGTGGACATATCAAGTTGATTGGGCAGTTGAACTAATCATTCTAAGCTGATCATTGGTGCTCATTGAATAAACGCTTATAAGTGAAGCATAATGCATGACATCACACAGTTTGGGATATATTGGATTATTTGGAGGCTTTGTCATATCTATTTAAGACTGAAATTTTTTCATAGTATGGAAAATTGAGCTACCATAACGTGGGCGTTAGATTCATGTCATTCTGAACTCTAAATCAAAAGTTACGAACATTTTAGTGTGGACAAATCAAGTTGATTGGTCAGTTCAGATGATCATTTTAATCTAATCATTGGTGCTCATTGAGTAGCAGCTTATAAGTGAAGAATAATGCATGGCATCACACAGTTTGGGATAGATTGTATTACTTGGAGACTTTGTCCTATCTATTTAAGTCTGAGAATTTGTCATTGTATAGAATATTGAGCTAGCATAACGTTGGCATTGGACTCATGTCATTCTGAGATCTAAATCAAAAGTTAGAGACGATTTAGTGCGGACATGTCAAGGTTATTGGTCAGTTCAAATGATAAATCTAAGCTTATCATTGGTGCTCATTGAGTAAATGCTTATAAGTGAAGCATAATGCATGGTATCACGCAGTTTGGGATAGATTGGATTACTTGAATTCTTTGTCATATCTATTTGAGATTGAAAATTTGTCATTGTATAGAAAATTGTGCTAGCATATCGCGGGCATTGGATTCTTGTCATTCTGACATCTAAATCAAAAGTTACGAACGATTTAGTGTGGACATGTCAAATTGATTGGGCTGTTTAACTGATCATTTTAAGATGATCATTGGTGCTCCTTGATTGAAGGCTTATAAGTGAAGCATAATGCATGGCAACACACAGTTTAGGTTATATTGGATTACTTGAAGGCTTTAACGTATCTATTTGAGTCTGAAAATTTTTTCATTGTATAGAAAATTGAGCAAGCATAACGGTGGCATTGGATTCATGTCACTATGAGCTCTAAATCAAAAGTTGCGGACGATTTACTGCGGACATATCAAGTTGATTGGGCAGTTCAACTAATCATTCTAAGCTGATCATTGGTGCTCATTGAATAAACGCTTATAAGTGAAGCATAATGCATAACATCACACAGATTGAGATATATTGGATTACTTGGAGGCTTTGTCATATCTATTTAAGACTGAAATTTTTTCATAGTATGGAAAATTGAGCTACCATAACGTGGGCGTTAGATTCATGTCATTCTGAACTCCAAATCAAAAGTTACGAACATTTTAGTGTGGACAAATCAAGTTGATTGGTGAGTTCAAATGATCATTTTAATCTAATCATTGGTGCTCATTGAGTAGCGGCTTATAAGTGAAGAATAATGCATGGAATCACACAGTTTGGGATAGATTGTATTACTTGGAGACTTTGTCCTATCTATTTGAGTCTGAGAATTTTGTCATTGTATAGAATATTGAGCTAGCATAACGTTGGCATTGGACTCATGTCATTCTGAGATCTAAATCAAAAGTTAGAGACGATTTAGTGCGGACATGTCAAGGTTATTGGTCAGTTCAAATGATAAATCTAAGCTTATCATTGGTTCTCATTGAGTAAATGCTTATAATTGAAGCATAATTCATGGTATCACACAGTTTGGGATAGATTGGATTACTTGAATTCTTTGTCATATCTATTTGAGATTGAAAATTTGTCATTGTATAAAAAATTGTGCTAGCATATCGCGGGCATTGGATTCTTGTCATTCTGACATCTAAATCAAAAGTTAGGAACGATTTAGTGTGGACATGTCAAATTGAGTGGGCATTTTAACTGATCATTCTAAGTTGATCATTGGTGCTCCTTGATTAAAGGCTTATAAGTGAAGCATAATGCATGACATCACACAGTTTGGGTTATATTGGATTACTTGAAGGCTTTAACGTATCTATTTGAGTCTGAAAATTTTTTCATTGTATAGAAAATTGAGCTAGCATAACGTGGGCATTGGATTCATGTCACTATGAGCTCTAAATCAAAAGTTGCAGACGATTTACTGCGAACATATCAAGTTGATTGGGCAGTTCAACTAATCATTCTAAGCTGATCATTGGTGCTCACTGAATAAACGCTTATAAGTGAAGCATAATGCATAACATCACACGGTTTGGGATATATTGGATTACTTGGAGGCTTTGTCATATCTATTTAAGACTGAAATTTTTTCATAGTGTGGAAAATTGAGCTACCATAACGTGGGCGATAGATTCATGTCATTCTGAACTCTAAATCAAAAGTTACAAACGTTTTAGTGTGGACAAATCAAGTCGATTGGTCAGTTCAAATGATCATTTTAATCTAATCATTGGTGCTCATTGAGTAATGGCTTATAAGTTAAGAATAATGCATGGCAGCACACAGTTTGAGATAGATTGTTTTACTTGGAGACTTTGTCCTATCTATTTGAGTGAGAATTTTGTCATTGTATAGAATATTGAGCTAGCATAACGTTGGCATTGGACTCATGTCATTCTGAGATCTAAATCAAAAGTTAGAGACGATTTAGTGCGGACATGTCAAGGTTATTGGTCAGTTCAAATGATAAATCTAAGCTTATCATTGGTGCTCATTGAGTAAATGCTTATAAGTGAAGCATAATGCCTGGTATCACGCAGTTTGGGATAGATTGGATTACTTGAATTCTTTGTCATATCTATTTGAGATTGAAAATTTGTCATTGTATAGAAAATTGTGCTAGCATATCGCGGGCATTGGATTCTTGTCATTCTGACATCTAAATCAAAAGCTACGAACGATTTAGTGTGGACATGTCAAATTGATTGGGCTGTTTAACTGATCATTTTAAGATGATCATTGGTGCTCCTTGATTGAAGGCTTATAAGTGAAGCATAATGCATGGCAACACACAGTTTAGGTTATATTGGATTACTTGAAGGCTTTAACGTATCTATTTGAGTCTGAAAATTTTTTCATTGTATAGAAAATTGAGCTAGCATAACGTGGGCATTGGATTCATGTCACTATGAGCTCTAAATCAAAAGTTGCGGACGATTTACTGCGGACATATCAAGTTGATATGGCAGTTCAACTAATCATTCTATGCTGATCATTGGTGTTCATTGATTAAACGCTTATAAGTGAAGCATAATGCATAACATCACACAGTTTGGGATATATTGGATTACTTGGAGGCTTTGTCATATCTATTTAAGACTGAAATTTTTTCATAGTATGGAAAATTGAGCTACCATAACGTGGGCGTTAGATTCATGTCATTCTGAACTCTAAATCAAAAGTTACGAACGTTTTAGTGTGGACAAATCAAGTTGATTGGTCAGTTCAAATGATCATTTTAATCTAATCATTTGTGCTCATTGAGTAATGGCTTATAAGTGAAGAATAATGCATGGCAGCACACAGTTTGAGATAGATTGTATTACTTGGAGACTTTGTCCTATCTATTTGAGTCTGAGAATTTTGTCATTGTATAGAATATTGAGCTAGCATAACGTTGGCATTTGACTCATGTCATTCTGAGATCTAAATCAAAAGTTAGATACGATTTAGTGTGGACATGTCAAGGTTATTGGTCAGTTCAAATGATAAATCTAAGCTTATCATTGGTTCTCATTGAGTAAATGCTTATAATTGAAGCATAATGCATGGTATCACACAGTTTGGGATAGATTGGATTACTTGAATTCTTTGTCATATCTATTTGAGATTGAAAATTTGTCATTGTATAAAAAATTGTGCTAGCATATCGCGGGCATTGGATTCTTGTCATTCTGACATCTAAATCAAAAGTTAGGAACGATTTAGTGTGGACATGTCAAATTGAGTGGGCATTTTAACTGATCATTCTAAGTTGATCATTGGTGCTCCTTGATTAAAGGCTTATAAGTGAAGCATAATGCATGGCATCACACAGTTTGGGTTATATTGGATTACTTGAAGGCTTTAACGTATCTATTTGAGTCTGAAAATTTTTTCATTGTATAGAAAATTGAGCTAGCATAACGTGGGCATTGGATTCATGTCACTATGAGCTCTAAATCAAAAGTTGCAGACGATTTACTGCGAACATATCAAGTTGATTGGGCAGTTCAACTAATCATTCTAAGCTGATCATTGGTGCTCATTGAATAAACGCTTATAAGTGAAGCATAATGCATAACATCACACAGATTGAGATATATTGGATTACTTGGAGGCTTTGTCATATCTATTTAAGACTGAAATTTTTTCATAGTATGGAAAATTGAGCTACCATAACGTGGGCGATAGATTCATGTCATTCTGAACTCTAAATCAAAAGTTACGAACGTTTTAGTGTGGACAAATCAAGTTGATTGGTCAGTTCAAATGATCATTTTAATCTAATCATTGGTGCTCATTGAGTAATGGCTTATAAGTGAAGAATAATGCATGGCAGCACACAGTTTGAGATAGATTGTTTTACTTGGAGACTTTGTCCTATCTATTTGAGTGAGAATTTTGTCATTGTATAGAATATTGAGCTAGCATAACGTTGGCATTGGACTCATGTCATTCTGAGATCTAAATCAAAAGTTAGAGACGATTTAGTGCGGACATGTCAAGGTTATTGGTCAGTTCAAATGATAAATCTAAGCTTATCATTGGTTCTCATTGAGTAAATGCTTATAATTGAAGCATAATGCATGGTATCACACAGTTTGGGATAGATTGGATTACTTGAATTCTTTGTCATATCTATTTGAGATTGAAAATTTGTCATTGTATAAAAAATTGTGCTAGCATATCGCGGGCATTGGATTCTTGTCATTCTGACATCTAAATCAAAAGTTACGAACGATTTAGTGTGGACATGTCAAATTGAATGGGCATTTTAACTGATCATTCTAAGTTGATCATTGGTGCTCCTTGATTAAAGGCTTATAAGTGAAGCATAATGCATGGCATCACACAGTTTGGGTTATATTGGATTACTTGAAGGCTTTAACGTATCTATTTGAGTCTGAAATTTTTTTCATTGTATAGAAAATTGAGCTAGCATAACGTGGGCATTGGATTCATGTCACTATGAGCTCTAAATCAAAAGTTGCAGACGATTTACTGCGGACATATCAAGTTGATATGGCAGTTCAACTAATCATTCTAAGCTGATCATTGGTGCTCATTGAATAAACGCTTATAAGTGAAGCATAATGCATAACATCACATGGTTTGGGATATATTGGATTACTTGGAGGCTTTGTCATATCTATTTAAGACTGAAATTTTTTCATAGTATGGAAAATTGAGCTACCATAACGTGGGCGATAGATTCATGTCATTCTGAACTCTAAATCAAAAGTTACGAACGTTTTAGTGTGGACAAATCAAGTTGATTGGTCAGTTCAAATGATCATTTTAATCTAATCATTTGTGCTCATTGAGTAATGGCTTATAAGTGAAGAATAATGCATGGCAGCACACAGTTTGAGATAGATTGTATTACTTGGAGACTTTGTCCTATCTATTTGAGTCTGAGAATTTTGTCATTGTATAGAATATTGAGCTAGCATAACGTTGGCATTTGACTCATGTCATTCTGAGATCTAAATCAAAAGTTAGAGACGATTTAGTGTGGACATGTCAAGGTTATTGGTCAGTTCAAATGATAAATCTAAGCTTATCATTGGTTCTCATTGAGTAAATGCTTATAATTGAAGCATAATGCATGGTATCACACAGTTTGGGATAGATTGGATTACTTGAATTCTTTGTCATATCTATTTGAGATTGAAAATTTGTCATTGTATAAAAAATTGTGCTAGCATATCGCGGGCATTGGATTCTTGTCATTCTGACATCTAAATCAAAAGTTAGGAACGATTTAGTGTGGACATGTCAAATTGAGTGGGCATTTTAACTGATCATTCTAAGTTGATCATTGGTGCTCCTTGATTAAAGGCTTATAAGTGAAGCATAATGCATGACATCACACAGTTTGGGTTATATTGGATTACTTGAAGGCTTTAACGTATCTATTTGAGTCTGAAAATTTTTTCATTGTATATAAAATTGAGCTAGCATAACGTGGGCATTGGATTCATGTCACTATGAGCTCTAAATCAAAAGTTGCAGACGATTTACTGCGGACATATCAAGTTGATATGGCAGTTCAACTAATCATTCTAAGCTGATCATTGGTGCTCATTGAATAAACGCTTATAAGTGAAGCATAATGCATAACATCACACGGTTTGGGATATATTGGATTACTTGGAGGCTTTGTCATATCTATTTAAGACTGAAATTTTTTCATAGTGTGGAAAATTGAGCTACCATAACGTGGGCGATAGATTCATGTCATTCTGAACTCTAAATCAAAAGTTACGAACGTTTTAGTGTGGACAAATCAAGTCGATTGGTCAGTTCAAATGATCATTTTAATCTAATCATTGGTGCTCATTGAGTAATGGCTTATAAGTGAAGAATAATGCATGGCAGCACACAGTTTGAGATAGATTGTTTTACTTGGAGACTTTGTCCTATCTATTTGAGTGAGAATTTTGTCATTGTATAGAATATTGAGCTAGCATAACGTTGGCATTGGACTCATGTCATTCTGAGATCTAAATCAAAAGTTAGAGACGATTTAGTGCGGACATGTCAAGGTTATTGGTCAGTTCAAATGATAAATCTAAGCTTATCATTGGTTCTCATTGAGTAAATGCTTATAATTGAAGCATAATGCATGGTACCACACAGTTTGGGATAGATTGGATTACTTGAATTCTTTGTCATATCTATTTGAGATTGAAAATTTGTCATTGTATAAAAAATTGTGCTAGCATATCGCGGGCATTGGATTCTTGTCATTCTGACATCTAAATCAAAAGTTACGAACGATTTAGTGTGGACATGTCAAAATGAATGGGCATTTTAACTGATCATTCTAAGTTGATCATTGGTGCTCCTTGATTAAAGGCTTATAAGTGAAGCATAATGCATGGCATCACACAGTTTGGGTTATATTGGATTACTTGAAGGCTTTAACGTATCTATTTGAGTCTGAAAATTTTTTCATTGTATAGAAAATTGAGCTAGCATAACGTGGGCATTGGATTCATGTCACTATGAGCTCTAAATCAAAAGTTGCAGACGATTTACTGCGGACATATCAAGTTGATATGGCAGTTCAACTAATCATTCTAAGCTGATCATTGGTGCTCATTGAATAAACGCTTATAAGTGAAGCATAATGCATAACATCACACGGTTTGGGATATATTGGATTACTTGGAGGCTTTGTCATATCTATTTAAGACTGAAATTTTTTCATAGTATGGAAAATTGAGCTACCATAACGTGGGCGATAGATTCATGTCATTCTGAACTCTAAATCAAAAGTTACGAACGTTTTAGTGTGGACAAATCAAGGTTATTGGTCAGTTCAAATGATCATTTTAATCTAATCATTTGTGCTCATTGAGTAATGGCTTATAAGTGAAGAATAATGCATGGCAGCACACAGTTTGAGATAGATTGTATTACTTGGAGACTTTGTCCTATCTATTTGAGTCTGAGAATTTTGTCATTGTATAGAATATTGAGCTAGCATAACGTTGGCATTTGACTCATGTCATTCTGAGATCTAAATCAAAAGTTAGAGACGATTTAGTGTGGACATGTCAAGGTTATTGGTCAGTTCAAATGATAAATCTAAGCTTATCATTGGTTCTCATTGAGTAAATGCTTATAATTGAAGCATAATGCATGGTATCACACAGTTTGGGATAGATTGGATTACTTGAATTCTTTGTCATATCTATTTGAGATTGAAAATTTGTCATTGTATAAAAAATTGTGCTAGCATATCGCGCGCATTGGATTCTTGTCATTCTGACATCTAAATCAAAAGTTAGGAACGATTTAGTGTGGACATGTCAAATTGAGTGGGCATTTTAACTGATCATTCTAAGTTGATCATTGGTGCTCCTAGATTAAAGGCTTATAAGTGAAGCATAATGCATGGCATCACACAGTTTGGGTTATATTGGATTACTTGAAGGCTTTAACGTATCTATTTGAGTCTGAAAATTTTTTCATTGTATATAAAATTGAGCTAGCATAACGTGGGCATTCGATTCATGTCACTATGAGCTCTAAATCAAAAGTTGCAGACGATTTACTGCGGACATATCAAGTTGATATGGCAGTTCAACTAATCATTCTAAGCTGATCATTGGGCTCATTGAATAAACACTTATAAGTGAAGCATAATGCATAACATCACACGGTTTGGGATATATTGGATTACTTGGAGGCTTTGTCATATCTATTTAAGACTGAAATATTTTCATAGTATGGAAAATTGAGCTACCATAACGTGGGCGATAGATTCATGTCATTCTGAACTCTAAATCAAAAGTTACGAACGTTTTAGTGTGGACAAATCAAGTTGATTGGTCAGTTCAAATGATCATTTTAATCTAATCATTTGTGCTCATTGAGTAATGGCTTATAAGTGAAGAATAATGCATGGCAGCACACAGTTTGAGATAGATTGTATTACTTGGAGACTTTGTCCTATCTATTTGAGTCTGAGAATTTTGTCATTGTATAGAATATTAAGCTAGCATAACGTTGGCATTTGACTCATGTCATTCTGAGATCTAAATCAAAAGTTAGAGACGATTTAGTGTAGACTTGTCAAGGTTATTGGTCAGTTCAAATGATAAATCTAAGCTTATCATTGGTTCTCATTGAGTAAATGCTTATAATTGAAACATAATGCATGGCATCACACAGTTTGGGTTATATTGGATTACTTGAAGGCTTTAACGTATCTATTTGAGTCTGAAAATTTTTTCATTGTATAGAAAATTGAGCTAGCATAACGTGGGCATTGGATTCATGTCACTATGAGCTTTAATTCAAAAGTTGCGGACGATTTACTGCGGACATATCAAGTTGATTGGGCAGTTCAACTAATCATTATAAGCTGATCATTGGTGGTCATTGAATAAACGCTTATAAGTGAAGCATAATGCATAACATCACACAGTTTGGGTTATATTGGATTACTTGGAGGCTTTGTCATATCTATTTAAGACTGAAATTTTTTTATAGTATGGAAAATTGAGCTACCATAATGTGGGCGTTAGATTCATGTCATTCTGAACTCTAAATCAAAAGTTACGAACGTTTTAGTGTGGACAAATCAAGTTGATTGGTCAGTTCAAATGATCATTTTAATCTAATCATTGGTGCTCATTAAGTAACGGATTATACATGAAGAATAATGCATGGCATCACACAGTTTGGGATAGATTGTATAACTTGGAGACTTTGTCCTATCTATTTGAGTCTGAGAATTTGTCATTGTATAGAATATTGAGCTAGCATAACGTTGGCATTGGACTCATGTCATTCTGAGATCTAAATCAAAAGTTAGAGACGATTTAGTGCGGACATGTCAAGGTTATTGGTTAGTTCAAATGATAAATCTAAGCTTATCATAGGTGCTCATTGAGTAAATGCTTATAAGTGAAGCATAATGCATGGTATCACGCAGTTTGGGATAGATTGGATTACTTGAATTCTTTGTCATATCTATTTGAGACTGAAAATTTGTCATTGTATAGAAAATTGTGCTAGCATATCGCGGGCATTGGATTCTTGTCATTCTGACATCAAAATCAAAAGTTACGAAGGATTTAGTGTGGACATGTCAAATTGATTGGGCAGTTCAATTGATCATTCTACGCTGATCATTGGTGCTCCTTGTTTAAAGGCTTATAAGTGAAGCATAATGCATAACATCACACAGTTTTAGATACATTGGATTACATGTAGGCTTTGTCGTATCTATTTGAGTCTGAAATTTTGTCATAGTATAGAAAATTGAGCTAACATAACGTGGGCATTGGATTCATGTCATTCTGAGATCTAAAGAGTTACCGACGATTTAGTGCGAACATATCAAGTTGATTAATCAGTTCAAATGATCATTATAAACTGATAATTGGTGATCACTGAGTAAAGGCTTATAAGTGAAGCATAATGCATGACATCACGCAGTTTTGGATATATTGGATTATTTGGAGGATTTGTTGTATCTATTTGAGTCTAAAATTTTTTCATTGTATAGAAAACTGAGGTAGCATAATGTGGGTGTTGCATTCATGTCATTATGAGCCCTAATCAAAAGTTACAGATGATTTAGTGCAGTCATGCCTAGTTAATTGGTCAGTTCAAATGATCATTCCAAACTGATCATTGGTGCTCTTTGAGTAAAGGCTTATAAGTGAAGCATAATGCATGGAATCACTCAGTTTGGGATATATTGGATTACTTGGAGGCTTTGTCGTATTTATTTTAGTGTGAAATTTTGTAGTAGTATAGAAAATCGAGTTTGCATAACGTGGACATTGGATTCATGTCATTTTGAACTTTAAATCAAAAGAAACGGAGAACTTAGTGCGGACATTTCAAGTTGATTGGTCAGGTGAAATGATCATTCTAAGCTGATCATTGGCGCTCATTGAATAAAGGCTTCTAAGTGAAGCATAATGATTGACATCACTCAGTTTGGGATAGATTAGATTACTTGGAGGATTTTTCGTATCTATTTGAGTCTAAAAATTTGTCACTGTATAGAAAATTGAGCTAGCATTACGTGGCCATTGGACTCATGTCATTTTGAGCTCTAAATCAAAAGTTACGGACAATTTAATGCGGATATGTCAAGTTGATTGGCCAGTTCAAATGAGCATTCTAAGGTGATTATTGGTGGTGATTGAGTAAAGGCTTATAAGTGAAGCTTGATGAATGGCATCACGTAGTTTTGAATAGATTGGATTACTTGATGGCTTTGTCGTATCTATTTGAGTCTAAAATTTGTCATTGTATAGAAAACTGTGCTAGCATAACATGGGCGTTGGATTCATGTCATTCTGAGCCCTAATCAAATGTTACAGACGATTTAGTGCAGACATGCCAACTTGATTGGTCAGTTCAAATGATCATTCTAAACTGATCATTGGTGCTCATTTAGTTAAGGCTTATAATTGAAGCATAATGCATGCCATCACTCAGTTTGGAATATATTGGCTTATTTGGAGGCTTTGTCGTATCTATTTTAGTTTGAAATTTTGTAGTAGTATAGAAAATTAAGCTAGCATAACGTGGGCATTGGATACATGTCATTCTGAGCTTTAAATCAAAAGTCACAGACGATTTAGTGCGTAAACTTCAAGTTGATTGGTCAGGTCAAATGATCATTCTTAGCTGATCATTGGTGCTCATTGAGTAAAGGCTTATAAGTGAAGCATAATGAATGACATCACTCAGTTTAGGATAGATGAGATTACTTGCAGTAATTTTTGTATCTATTTGAGCTGAAAATTTGTCATTGTATAGAAAATTGAGCAAGCATAACGTGGGGATTGGATTCATGTTATTCTTAGTTCTAAATCATAAGATACGGACGATTTAGTACGCATTTGTCAAGTTGATTGGGAACTTCAACTGATCATTCTAAACAGATCATTGGTGCTCCTTGAGTAAAGGCTTATAAGTGAAGCATAATGGATGACATCACACAGTTTTGGATAGATTTGATTACTTGTATGCTTTTTCGTATCTATTTGAGTTTGAAAATTTGTCATAGTATAGAAAATTTAGCTTGCATAACGAGGGTGTTGGATTCATGTCATTCTGAGATCTAAATCACAAGTTACGGACGACTTAGTGCGTACTTATCAAGTTGATTGATGAGTTCAAATGATCATTCTAAGCTGATCATTGGTGCTTATTGAGTAAAGGCTTATAAGTGAAGCATAAAGCATGGCATCAGGCAGTTTTGGATATATTGGACTACTTGGAGGCATTGTCATATCTATTTGAGTCTGAAAATTTGTCATTGTATAGGAGATTGAGCTTGCATTATGTGGGCATTGGATTCATGTCATTCAGAGCTCTAAATCAAAAGTTACCAACGATTTAGTGCAAACATATCAAGTTGATTAATCAGTTCAAATGATCATAATAAACTGATCATAATGCATGACATCACGCAGTTTTGGATATATTGGATTATTTGGAGGCTTT
>CM032165.1:14844981-14967124 GCA_018901935.1 Pugionium cornutum | reverse complement strand
TCCACACTAAATCGTCCGTAACTTTTGATTTAGAGCTCAGAATGACATGAATCCAATGGCCACATTAAGCTAGCTTAATTTTCTATATTGTGACAATATTCGAGAAAGAAATCGATACGACAAAGCATACAAGTAATCCAATCTATCCAAATCTACGTGATGCCATGTATTATGCTTCATTTATAAGCCTTTACTCAATGAGCACCAATACTCAGTTTAGAATTATCATTTTAACTTCCCAATCAACTTGGTATGTCCGCACTAAATCGTCCGTAACTTTTGATTTAGAGCTCGGAATGACTTGAATCCAATGCCCACGTTAAGGTAGCTCAATTTTCTATATTGTGATAATATTTGAGACAGAAATAGATATGACAAAGCGTCCAAGTAATCCAATCTATCCAAATCTATGTGATGCCATGTATTATGCTTCATTTATAAGCCTTTACTCAATAAGCACCAATGCTCAGTTTAGAATCATCAGTTTAACTTCCCGATCAACTTGGTATGTCCGCACTAAATCGTCCGTAACTTTTGATTTAGAGCTCGGAATGACTCGAATCCAATGCCCTCCTTAAGCTAGCTCAATTTTCAATATTGTGACAATATTTGAGACAGAAATAGATACGACAAAGCGTCCAATTAATCCAATCAATCCAATCCTACGTGATGCCATGTATTATGCTTCATTTATAATCCTTTACTCTATGAGCACTAATGCTCAATTTACAATGATCATTTTAACTTGCTGATCCACTTGACATATCCGCACTAAATCGTCAGTAACTTTTGATTTAGAGCTCAAAATGACACGAATCCAACGCCCACGTTAAGCTACCTCAATATTCTCTATTGGGACAATATTTGAGACAGAATGAGATACGACAAAGTGTCCAACTAATCCAAACTATCCAAAACTGCATGATGCCATGCATTATGCTTCATTTATAAGCCTTTGCTATATGAGTACCAATGATCAGTTTAGAATGATCATTTTAACTTGTCGATCAACTTGACTTGTCAGCATTACATTGTCTGTAACTTATTATTTAGAGCTCAAAATGACATGAATCAAATGCCAACGTTAAGCTAACTCAATTTTCTATATTTTGAGAATATTTGAGACAAAAATACAAGCGACAAAGCATACAAGAAATCAAATCTATCCAAAACAGCGTGATGCCATGCATTATGCTTCATTTATAAGCCTTTACTCAATGAGCACCAGTGCTAAGTTTAGAATGATCATTCTAACTTGCCGATCAACTTGGCATGTCCGCAATAAATCGTAGGTAACTTTTGATTTAGAGATCAGAATGACTCAAATCCAATGCCCACGGTAAGCTAGCTCAATTTTCTATATATAGTTACAATATTTTAGACCAAAATAGATAAGACAAAGAGTCCAAGTAATGCAATCTATCCAAATCTACGTGATGCCATGTATTATGCTTCATTTCTAAGCCTTTACTCAATGAGCACCAATGCTCAGCTTAGAATCATCATTTAAATTCCCGATCAACTTGGTATTTCCGCACTAAATCGTCTGTAACTTTAGATTTAGAGCTCAGAATGACCGGAATCTAATGCCAACGTAACCTAGCTAAATTTTCTATATTGTGAAAATTATTTGAGACAAAAACAGATACGACAAAGCGTACAAGTAATCCAATATATCCAAAATTGCGTGATGCCATGCATTATGCTTCATTTATAATCCTTTACTCAATGAGCACCAATGCTCAGTTTAGAATGATCATTTTAACTTCCCGATCAACTTGGCATGTCCGCACCAAATCGTCCATAACTTTTGATTCTGAGCTCGGAATGACTCGAATCCAATGCCCATCTTAAGCTAGCTCAATTTTCTATATTGTGACAATATTTGAAACAGAAATAGATACGACAAAGCATAAAAGTAATCCAATCAATCCAAAT
Organism: Pugionium cornutum; assembly: GCA_018901935.1. Classification (NCBI taxonomy): domain Eukaryota; kingdom Viridiplantae; phylum Streptophyta; class Magnoliopsida; order Brassicales; family Brassicaceae; genus Pugionium; species Pugionium cornutum. Next base: position 14,965,186 of record CM032165.1, on the reverse strand, counting down.
CTACGTGATGCCATGTATTGTGCTTCATTTATAATCCTTTACTCAATGAGAACCAATGCTCTGTTTAGAATGATTATTTTAACTTGCCGGTTAACTTAATATGTCCGCACTAAATCGTCCGTAACTTTTTAGTTAGAGCTCAGAATGACACGAACCCAACACCCACGTTTAGCTAGCTCAATTTTCTATATTGTGACAATATTTGAGACAGAAATAGATACAACAAGGCGCCCAAGTAATCCAGTCTATCCAAAACTGCTTGATGCCATGCATTATGCTTCATTTATAAGTCTTTACGCAATGAGCACCAATGCTCAGTTTATAATGATCATTTTAATTTGCCCATCAACTTGACATGTCCGCACTAAATCGTCCGTAACTTTTAATTTAGAGCTCAGAATGACACGAATCCAACGCCCACATTAAGCTAGCTCAGTTTTCTATATTGTGAAAATATTTGAGACCGATATCAATACGACAAAGCATACAAGTAATCCAATCTATCCAAATCTATGTGATGCCATGTATTATGCTTCATTTATAACCCTTTACTCAATGAGCACCAATGATCAGTTTATAGTGATCATTTTAACTTCCCAATCAACTTGGTATGCCCGCATTAAATCGTTTGTAACTGTTGATTTAGAGCTCGGAATGACTCGAATCCATTGCCCACCTTAATCTAGCTCAATTTTCTATATTGTGACAATATTTGAGATAGAAATAGATACGACAAAACGTCCAAGTAATCCAATAAATCCAAATCTACGTGATGCCATGTATTATGCTTTATTTATAAGCCTTTACTCAATGACAACCAATTCTCAGTGTGGAATGATTATTTTAACTTGCCGATCAACTTGACATGTCGGCACTAAATCGTCCCTATCTTTTGATTTAGAGCTCAGAATGACACGAACCCAACGCCCACATTAAGCTAGCTCAATTTTCTATATTGTGACAATATTTGAGACGGAAATAGATACGACTAATTGTCCAAGTAATCCAATCTATCCAAAACTGGTTGATGCCATGCATTATGCTTCATTTATAAGTCTTTAATCAATGAGCACCAATGCTCAGTTTATAATGATCATTTTAATTTGCCAATCAACTTGACATGTCCGCAATAAATCGTCCGTAACTTCTGATTTAGAGCTCAGAATGACATGAATCCAACACCCACGTAAAGCTAGCTCAATTTTCTATATTGTGACAATATTTGAGACAGAAATCGATGCGACAAAGCGTACAAGTAATCCAATCTATCCAAATCTACGTGATGCCATGTATTATGTTTCATTTATAAGCCTTTACTCAATGAGCACCAATGCTCAGTTTAGGATAATCATTTTAACTTCCCAATCAACTTGGTATGTCCGCACTAAATCGTCCGTAACTTTTGAATGAGCTCGGAATGACTCGACTCCAATGCCCATGTTAAGGTAGCTCAATTTTCTATATTGTAACATTATTTGAGACAGAAATAGATATGACAAAGCGTCCAAGTAATCCAATCTATCCAAATCTAGGTGTTGCCATGTACAATGCTTCATTTATAAGCCTTCACTCAATGAGCACAAATGCTCAATTTATAATGATCATTTTAATTTGCCGATCAACTTCACATAAATGCACTAAATCGTACGTAACTTTTGATTTAGAGCTTAGAATGACAGGAATCCAATGCCAACGTTAAGCTAGCTCAATTTTCTATATTGTGACAATTATTTGAGACAAAAATAGATACGACAAAGTGTACAAGTAATCCAATCTATCCAACAATGTGTGATGCCATTCATTATGCTTCATGATAAGCCTTTACTCAATGAGCACCAAAGCTCAGTTTAGAATGATCATTTTAACTTCCCGATCAACTTGGCATGTCCGAACTAAATCGGCCGTAATTTTTGATATAGAGCTCGGAATGACTCGAATCCAATGCCCATCTTAAGCTACCTCAATTTTCTATATTATGATAATATTTGAGACAGAAATAGATATGACAAAGCGTCCAAGTAATCCAATCAATCGAAATCTACGTGATGCCATGTATTATTCTTCATTTAGAAGCCTCTACTTAATGACAACCAATTATCAGTGTAGAATGATCATTTTAACTTGCCGATCAACTTGACATGTCCGCACTAAATCATCCCTAACTTTTGATTTAGAGCTCAGAATGACACGAACCCAACGCCCACGTTAAGCTAGCTCAATTTTCTATATTGTGACAATATTTGAGACAGAAATAGATACCACAAATCGTCCAACTAATCCAATCTATCCAAAACTGTTTGATGCCATGCATTATGTTTCATTTATAAGTCTATAATCAATGAGCACCAATGCTCAGTTTATAATGATCATTTTAATTTGCCAATCAACTTGACATGTCCGCACTAAATCGTCCGTAACTTCTGATTTAGAGCTCAGAATGACATGAAATCCAACGCCCACGTAAAGCTAGCTCAATTTTCTATATGGTGACAATATTTGAGACAGAAATCGATACGACAACTAATCCAATCTATCCAAATCTACGTGATGCCATGTATTATGCTTCATTTATAAGCCTTTACTCAATGAGCACCAATGCTCAGTTTAGAATAATCATTTTAACTTCCCAATCAACTTGGTATGTCCGCACTAAATCGTCCGTAACTTTTGATTGAGCTCGGAATGACTCGACTCCAATGCACACGTTAAGGTAGCTCAATTTTCTATATTGTGACATTATTTGAGACAGAAATAGATATGACAAAGCGTCCAAGTAATCCAATATATTCAAATCTAGGTGTTGCCATGTATTATGCTTCATTTATAAGCCTTTACTCAATGAACATAAATGCTCAATTTATAATGATCATTTTAATTTGCCGATCAACTTCACATGTTTGCACTAAATCGTACGTAACTTTTGATTCAGAGCTCAGAATGACAAGAATCCAATGCCAACGTTAAGCTAGCTCAATTTTCTATATTGTGAAAATTATTTGAGACAAAAATAGATACAACAAAGCGTACAAGTAATCCAATCTATCCAAAATTGTGTGATGCCATTCATTATGCTTCATCATAAGCCTTTACTCAATGAGCACCAAAGCTCAGTTTGGAATGATCATTTTAACTTCCCGATCAACTTGGCATGTCCGCACTAAATCGGCCGTAACTTTTTATTTAGAGCTCGGAATGACTGGAATCCAATGCCCATCTTAAACTACCTCAATTTTCTATATTGTGATAATATTTGAGACAGAAATAGATACGACAAAGCGTCCAAGTAATCCAATCAATCCAAATCTACGTGATGCCATGTATTATTCTTCATTTAGAAGCCTTTACTCAATGAGAACCAATTCTCAGTGTAGAATGATCATTTTAACTTGCCAATCAACTTGACATGACCGCACCAAATCATCCCTAACTTTTGATTTAGAGCTCAGAATGATACAATCCCAACGCCCACGTTAAGCTAGCTTAGTTTTCTATATTGTGACAATATTTGAGACAGAAATAGATACGACAAATCGTCCAACTAGTCCAATCTCTCCAAAACTGTTTGATGCCATGCATTATGCTTCATTTATAAGTCTTTAATCAATGAGCACCAAAGCTCAGTTTATAATGATCATTTTAATTTGCCAAATCAACTTGACATTTCCACACTAAATCGTCCGTAACTTTTGATTTTGAGCTCAGAATGACATGAATCCAATGGCCACATTAAGCTAGCTTAATTTTCTATATTGTGACAATATTCGAGAAAGAAATCGATACGACAAAGCATACAAGTAATCCAATCTATCCAAATCTACGTGATGCCATGCATTATGCTTCATTTATAAGCCTTTACTCAATGAGCACAAACGATCTGTTTAGAATGATCATTTTAACTGACCAATCAACTTGTCATTTCCGCACTATGTGTAACTTTTGATTAAGAGCTCTGAATGACACGAATCCAGTGTTCACGTTAAGAGTACAAGTAATCCAATCTATTCAAAACAGCGTGATGCGATGCATTATACTTCATTGATAAGCCTTTGCTCAATGAGCACCGATGATCAGTTTTGAATGATCATTTAAACAGGCTAATCAACTTAAGATGTCCGCACTAAATGGTCTATAACTTTTGATTTTGAGCTCAGAATGACACCAATCCAATGTCCACGTTAAACTAGCTCAATTTTCTATCTTGAAATAAAATTTAAAACTAAAATTGCTTCGACAAAAACTCCAACAAATCAAATCTATACAAAATTGCGTGACACCATGCATTATGCTTCATTTATATGCCTTTACTCAATGAGCATCAATGATCTGTTTAGAATGATCATTTTTACAGCTCGATCAACTTGACATGTGTACAATAAATGGTCTATAACTTTTGATTTAGAACTCAAAATGACACGAATCCAGTGCCCATGTTAAGATAGCTCAAATTTCTATATTGTGACTAGATTTGAGACAAAAATAGATATGACAAATCGTCTAATCCGATCTATCCCGAACTGCATGATGCCATGCATTATGCTTCATTTATAAGCCTTTTACTCAATGAGCACCAATGATCAGGTTAGAGTGATCATTTTAACATGCCGATCAACTTCCCATGTTCGCATTATATCGTCTCAAACTTTTGATTTAGAGCTCATAATGACACTAATCCAATGCCCACGTTAATCTAGCTCATTTTTCTATATTGTGACAAAATTTGAGACATAAATAGATACGACAAAGCATCCAAGTATTCCAATCCATCCCAAACTGTGTAACGCTATGCATTATGCTTCGTTTATAAGCCTTTACTCAATGAGCACCAACGATTAGTTTAGAATGATCATTTTAATTGGCCGATGACCTTGACATGTCCGCACTAAATCGTCCATAACTTTTGATTTCAAGCTCAGAATGACACAAATCCAATGCCCACGTTAAGCTAGCTCAATTTTCTATAATGTGACAAAATTTTAGGCAGAAATAGATACGACAAAGCGTCCAAGTAATCCAATATATCCCGAACTTGGTGATGCCATGCATTATGCTTTATCTATAAGCCTTTACTCAATGATCACCATTTATCAGTCTAGAATAATCATATTAACTGGCCGATCAACTTGACACGTGTGCACTAAATCGTCTGTAACTTTTGATTTTGAGCTCAGAATGACAAGAATCCAAAGCCTACGTTAATCTAGTTCAATTTTCTATATTGTGACTAGATTTGAGACAGCAATAGATACGACAAAGCGTACAAGTAATCCAATATATCCCAAACTGTCTGATGCCATGCATTATGCTTCATTTATAAGCATTTACTCAATGAGCACCATTTGTAAGTTTAGAATAATCATATTAGCTGCCCGATCAACTTGGATATGTGCACACTAAATCATCTATAACTTTTGATTTAGAGCTCAGAAAGACACGAATCCAATGCCCACGTTAAGCTAGCTCAATTTTCTATATTGTGACAAAGTTTGAGATAGAATTAGATATGACACATTGTCCAAGTAATCCAATCAATCCCAAACTGTGTGATGCCATGCATTATGCTTCATTTATAAGCCTTTACTCAATGAGTACCAACGATTAGTTAGGAATGATAATTTTAAATGGTCGATAACATTGACATGTCCGCACCAAATCGTTCGTAACTTTTGATTTAGAGCACAGAATGACACGTATCCAATGCCCACGTCATGGTGACAAAATTTGAGATATAAATAGATATGACAAAGCGTCCAAGTACTCCAATCAATCCCAAACTTCGTATTGCAATGCATTAACCTTCATTTATAAGCCTTTACTCAATGAGCACCATTTATCAGTTTAGAATAATCATATTAACTGGCCGATCAACTTGACATCCTGCACTAAATCTTCCATTACTTTTGATTTAGAGCTCGGAATGATACGAATCCAATGCCTAGGTTATGCTAGCTCAATTTTCTATATTGTGAAAAAATTTGAGATAGAAATTGATACGACACATTGTCCAAGTAATCTAATCCATGCTTAACTGTGTGATGCCATGCATTATGCTTCATTTTTAAGCCTTTACTCAAGGAGCACCAACGATCAGTTACGAATGATCATTTTAACTGGCCGATCAACTTGACATGTCCGCAGTAAATCGTACGTAACTATTGTTTTAGAGCTCCGAATGACACGAATACAATTCCCACAGTTAACCTAGCTCAATTTTATATATTGTAATAGTATTTAAAATAAAAATTTCTTCCGAAAATCCTACATGTAATCAAATGTATCCAAAACAGTGTAATGTCATGCATTATGCTTCATTTATAAGCCTTTACTCAATGAGCACAAATGATCCGTTTAGAATGACCATTTTAACTAGCCAATCAACTTGACATGTTTTCACTAAATCGTTCGTAAATTTTGATTTATAGCTTAGAAAGACACGGATCCAATTTGCCCACATTAAGATAGCTCAATTTTCTACATTGTGACAAAATTTGATAAAGAAATAGATACGACAAAGCGTCCAAGTAATCCCATCTATTCAAAATAGCGTGATTTGATGTAGTATACTTCATTTATAAGCCTTTGCTCAATGAGCACCAATGACCAGCTTAGAATGATCATTTTAACGGGCTCATCAACTTAACATGTCTGCACTAAATCGTCTATAACTTTTCATTTAGAGCTCAGAATGACATGGATCCAATGCCCACGTTAAGCTAGCTTTATTTTCTGTACCATGATAAAATTTAAGACTGAAACTGCTTCAAAAAATACTTCCAAGTAATCAATTATATCCAAAACTGTGTAATGTCATGCATTGTGCTTCATTTATAAGCCTTTACTCAATGAGCATAAACGATCTGTTTAGAATGATCATTTTAACTGACCGATCAACTTGACATGTTCGCACTATGTGTAACTTTTGATTTAGAGCTCTGAATGACACGAATCCAATGTCCACGTTAAGCGTCCAATTAATCCAATCTATTCAAAACTCGTGATGCGATGCATTATACTTCATTTATAAGCCTTTGCTTAATGAGCACCGATGGTTAGTTTAGAATGATCATTTGAACAGGCTGATCAACTTAACATGTCCGCACTAAATGGTCTATAACTTTTGATTTAGAGCTCAGAATAACACGAATCCAATGTCCACGTTAAGCTAGCTCAATTTTCTATCTTGTAATAAAATTTAAAACTAAAATTGCTTCGACAAAAAATCCAAGTAATCAAATCTATACAAAATTGCGTGACACCATGCCTTATGCTTCATTTATATGCCTTTACTCAATGAGCATCAATGATCTGTTTTGAATGATCATTTTAACAGCTCGATCAACTTGACATGTGTACAATAAATGGTCTATAACTTTTGATTTAGAGATCAAAATGACACGAATCCAGTGCCCATGTCAAGATAGCTCAAATTTCTATATTGTGACTAGATTTGAGACAAAAATAGATACGACAAATTGTGTAATCCAATCTATTCAAAACAGCGTGATACGATGCATTATTCTTCATTTATAAGCCTTTGCTCAATGAGCACCGATGATCAGGTTAGAGTGATCATTTTAACAGGCCGATCAAGTTCCCATGTCCGCATTAAATTGTCTCTAACATTTGATTTAGAGCTCATAATGACACGAATCCAATGCCCAGGTTAAGCTAGCTCAATTTTCTATATTGTCAAAAAATTGGAGACAGAAATAGATACGACAAAGCATCCAAGTAATCAAATCCATCCCAAACTGCGTGACGCCATGAATTATGCTTCATTTATAAGCCTTTACTCAATGAGCACCAACGATTAGTTTAGAATGATCATTTTAATTGGCCGATCAACTTGACATGTCCGCATTAAATCGTCCGTAACTTTTGATTTCGAGCTCAGAATGACATAAATCCAATGCCCACGTCAAGCTAGCTCAATTTTCTATAATGTGACAAACTTTTAGGCAGAAATATATACAACAAAGCGTCCAAGTAATCCAATATATCCCAAACTTTGTGATGCCATGCATTATGCTTTATTTATAAGCCTTTACTTAATGATCACCATTTATCAGTCTAGAATAATCATATTAACTAACCGATCAACTTGACATGTGTGCACTAAATCGTCTGTAACTTTTGATTTAGGGCTCAGAATGACACGAATCCAAAGCCCACGTTAAGCTAGTTCAGTTTTCTATATTGTGACTAGATTTGAGACAACAATAGATACGACAAAGCGTACAAGTAATCCAATATATCCCGAACTGTCTGATGCCATGCAATATGCTTCATTTTAAGCTTTTACTCAATGAGCACCATTTGTAAGTTTAGAATAATCATATTAACTGGCCGATCAACTTGATATGTCCACACTAAATCATCCATAGCTTTTGATTTAGAGCTCAGAATGACATGAATCCAATGCCCACATTAATCTAGCTCAATTTTCTATATTGTGACAAAGTTTGAGATAGAATTAGATAAGACACATTGTCCAAGTAATCCAATCTATCCCAAACCTCGTGATGCCATGCATTATGCTTCATTTATAACCTTTACTCAATGAGTACCAAAGATCAGTTAGGAATGAACATTTTAAATGGTCGATAACCTTGACATGTCCGCACCAAATCATCTGTAACTTTTGATTTAGAGCTCAGAATGACACGAATCCAATGCCCACGTCATTATGACAAAATTTGAGATAGAAATAGATACGACAAATCATCCAAGTAATCCAATCAATACCAAACTTCGTATTGCCATGCATTATGCTTCATTTATAAGCCTTTACTCAATGAGCACCATTTTTCAGTTTAGAATAATCATATTAACTGGCCGATCAACTTGACATACCACACTAAATCTTCCGTAACTTTTGATTTAGATCTCAGAATGACACGAATCCAATGCCTAGGTTATGCTAGCGCAATTTTCTATATTGTGACAAAATTTGAGACAGAAACAGATACGGCAAATCATCCAAGTAATCCAATCTATGCCAAACTTCGTGATGCCATGCATTATACTTCATTTATAAGCCTTTACTAAATGAGCACCAATGATTAGTTAAGAATGATCATTTTAACTGGCCAATCAACTTGAAATATCCGCACTAAATCGTACGTAACTATTGATTTGGAGCTTAGAATGACACCAATCCAATGCCCATGCTAAGCTAGCTCAATTTTATATATTGTAGTAATATTTAAAACTAAAATTGCTTCAGAAAATCCTACATGTAATCAAATCTATCCAAAACTACGTAATGTCATGCATTATGCTTCATTTATAAGGTTTTACTCAATGAGCACAAATGATCATTTTAGAATGATCATTTTAACTGGTCGATCAACTTGACATATTTGCACTAAATCGTTCGTAAATTTTGATTTATAGCTTAGAATAACACGGATCCAATTCGCCCACCTTAAGCTAGCTCAATTTTCTACATTGGGACAAAATTTGAGATAGAAATAGATATGACAAACCATACCGGTAATCCAATCTATCAAAAAATGAGTGATGCCATGCATTATACTTCATTTATAAGACATTACTCGATGAGCACCAATGATCAGTTTAGAATGATCTTTTTAACAGGTCGATCAACTTGACATGTCTGCACTAAATCATCCGTAACTTTTGATTTAGATATCAGAATAACACAAATTCAATGCCCACGTTAAGCTAGCTCAATTTTCAATATTGTGATAAAATTTAATACAAGAACTTCTTCGAAAAATCCTCCAAGTAATCAAATCTATCCAAAACTGTGTAATGTCATGCATTATGCTTCATTTATAAGCCTTTACTCAAGGAGCACCAATGATAAGTTTAGAATGATCTTTTTAACTCGCCGGTCAACTTGTCATGTCTGCACTAAATCGTCCGTAACTTTTTATTTAGAGCTTAGAGTGACACGAATCCAATGTCCATGTTAAGCTAGCTCAATTTTCTATATTGTGACAAAATTTGAGACATAAATAGATACTACAAAGTGTCCAAGTAATCCAATCTTTCAAAAACTACGTGATGCCATGCATTATACTTCATTTATAAGCCTTTACTCGATGAGCACTAATGATTCATTTAGAATGGTTATTTTAATAGGTCGATCAACTTGACATGTCCGCGCTATATCAACCGTAACTTTTGATTTAGAGATAAGAATGGCACGAATCCAATCCCCAAGTTAAGCTAGCTGAATTTTCTATATTATGACAAAACTTGACATAGAATTATATAAGCAAAGCATCCAAGTAATCCAATCTATCTCGAGCTGCGTGATGAGATGCATTGTGCATAATTTATAAGTCTTTACACAATGAGCACCAACGTTCAATTTGGAATGATCATTTTAACTAGCCGATCAACTTGACATGTCCGCACCAAATCGTAAATGCCTATGAATCCAATGCCCACGTTAAGGAGGCTCAATTTTCTATATTGTGACAAAATTTAAGACTTAAATAGACCCGACAAAGCCTCCTAGTAATCCAATATAACCCAAACTATGTGTTGCCATGCATTATGATTCATTTATCAGCATTTGTTCAATGACCACCAATACTCAGTCTAAAATGACCATTTTAACTTGCCCATCAACTCGACATGTCAGCACTAAATCGTTTATAACTTTTGATTTAGAGCTCAGAATGACACGAATCCAATGCCCACGTGGTGACAAAATTTTGAGGCAGAAATAGATACGACAAAGCGTCCAAGTAATCCAATCTATCTCAAAATTTGGGATGTCATGCCTTTTGCTTCATTTATAGGCCTTTAATCAATGAGCACCATTTATCAGTTTAGAATAATCACTTTAACTGGTCGATCAAGTTGACATGTGCGGACTAAATCATCCTTAACTTTTGATTTAGAGCTCAGAATGACACAAATCCAATTCCCACATTACGCTTGATCAATTTTCAATATTGTGATAAACATTAAGACTAAAAATGCTTCGACAAATGCTCCAAGTAATCAAATCTATCCAAAACTGTGTAATGTAATGCATTATGCTTCATTTATAAGCCTTTACTCAAGCAGAACCAATTGTTAGTTTAGAATGATCATTTTAACTGGCTGACCAGCTTGACATGTCTGCACAAAATAGTCCGTAATCAATGACACGAATCCAATGCCCACGTTAAGTTAACTCAAGTTTCTATATTGTGACAAAATTGAGACATAAATAGATATGACAATGCGTGCAAGTTATCCAATCTATCCTGAACTGCATGATGCCATGCATTATGCTTAATTTATAAGCCTTTACTCAATGAGCACCAGTGATCAGTTAAGAATGATCATTTTAACTTGTTGATCAACTTGATATGTCTGCACCAAATCATCTATAACTTTTGATTTATATCTCAGAATGACACGAATCCAATGGCCACGTTAAGCAAGCTCAATTTTCTATATTGTGACAAAATTTTAGACTTAAATAGACACGACAAAGCCTCCTAGTAATCCAATATAATCCAAACTGTGTGTTGCCATGCATTATGATTCATTTATCAGCATTTGTTCAATGACCACCAATACTCAGTATAAAATGATCATTTTAACTTGCCCATCAACTCGACATGTCAGCACTAAATCTTTTATAACTTTTGATTTAGAGCTCAGAACGACACGAATCCAATGCCCACGAGGTGACAAAAGCTTGAGACAGAAATAGATACGACAAAGCGTCCAAGTAATCCAATCTATCTCAAACTTCGGGATGTCATGCATTATGCTTCATTTATAAGCCTTTGATCAATGAGCACCATTTATCAGTTTATAATAATCACTTTAACTGTTCGATCAAGTTGACATGTGCGGACTAAATCATCCTTAACTTTTGATTTAGTGCTCCGAATGACACAAATCCAATTCCCACATTACGCTTGATCAATTTTCAATATTGTGATAAACTTTAAAACTAAAAATGCTTCGACAAATGCTCCAAGTAATCAAATCTATCCAAAACTATGTAATGTAATGCATTAAGCTTCATTTATAAGCCTTTACTCAAGGAGAACCAATGATTAGTTTAGAATGATCATTTTAACTGGCCGACCAGCTTGACATGTCTGCATAAAATAGTCCGTAACCAATGACACGAATCCAATGCCCACGTTAAGTTAACTCAAGTTTCTATATTGTGACAAAATTGAGACATAAATAGATATGAAAATGCGTGCAAGTTATCCAATCTATCCCGAACTGCATGATGCCATGCATTATGCTTAATTTATAAGCCTTTAGTTAATGAGCACCAGTGATCAGTTAAGAATGATCATTTTAACTCGTTGGTCAACTTGATATGTCTGCACCAAATCATCTATAACTTTTGATTGATATCTCAGAATGACACGAATCCAATGGCCACGTTAAGCTAGCTCAATTTCATATATAGTGACAAAATTTGATACATAAATAGGTATGACAAAGCATCCAAGTAATCCATTACATGCAAACTGCGTAATGCCATGCATTATGCTTCATTTATAAGCCTATACTCAATGAGCACCAATGATCAGATTAGAATGATCATATTAACTGGCCGATGAACTTGACATGTCCACACTAAATCATCCGTAGCTTTTGATTTAGATCTCATAATGACACGAATCTAATGTCAACGTTAAGCTAGCTCAAGTTTCTAAATTGTAACAAAATTTGAGATATAAGTAAATACTACAATTACACTACAATGAGCACCAATGTCAAAGTTATTCCATCTATCCCGAATCGCGTGATGCCATGCATTATACTACAATTATAAGCCTCTACTCAATTAGCACCAATAATCAATTAAGAATGATCTTTTAATTGGCCGATCAACTTGACATGTCCGAACTAAATCGTCCGTTACTTTTGATTTAGAATTCACATTGACACAAATCCAAAGCCCACGTAAAGCTAGCTCAATGTTCTATATTGTGACAAAATTTGAGACATAAATTTATACGACAAAGCGTCCAATTAATCCAATATGTCCGAAACTGCGTGATGCTGGGCATTATTCTTCATTTATAAGCCTTTACTATATGGGCATCAATGATCAATTTAGAATGATTATTTTAACTGGCTGATCAACTTGACATGTCTGTACTAAATCATCCATAACTTTTGATTTACAGCTTTGAATGACACGAATCCAATGCCCACATTAAGCTATCTCAATTTCGTATATTGTGACAAATTTTGAGACAAAAATAGATACAACAAAGCATACAAGTAATCACTTATGTCCCAAACTGTGTGATGTCATTATGTTTCATTTGTAAGCCTTTACTGAATGAGCACCAATGATCAGTTTAGAATGATCATTTTAACTGGTCGATCAACTAGAGATGTCCCCACTAAATCGTCTGTAAGTTTTGGTTACCGCTCAGAATGACACAAATCGAAAGCCCACGTTAAGCTAGCTCAATTTTATATATTGTAACAAAATTTGAGATAGAAATAGATACGACAAAGCATCCAAGTAATCCAATCTATCTCAAACTACGTGATGCCATGCATTATGCTTCATTTATATGCCTTTACTCAAAGAGCACCAAACATCAGTTTAGAATGATCATATTAACTGGCCGATGAACTTGACATGTCTGCACTAAATCGTCCGTATCTTTTGATTTATAGCTCAGAATCACACGAATCCAAAGCCCATGTTAAGCTAGCTCAAGTTTCTATATTGGAAAAATATTTGAGACAAAAATAGATACGACAAGGCGTCCAAGTAATCCAATCTATTCAAAACAGCGTGATGTCATGCATTGTGCTTCATTTGTAAGCCCTTACTCAATGAGCATCAATGATCAGTTTAAAACGATCATTTTAGCTGGTCGATCAACTTGACATGTCTGCACTAAATCGTCCGTAACTTTTGATTTATAGCTTAGAATGACACGAATACAATGCCCACGTTAAGGTAGCTGAATTTTCTATATTGTGACAAATTTTGAGACAAAAATAGATACAACAAATCATCCAAATAATTCACTCTATCCTAAAATGCGTGATGCCATGCATTATGCTTCATTTATAACACTTTACTCAATGAGCACCAATGATCAGTTTAGAATGATCATATTAACTGGCCAATCAACTTGACATCTTTGCACTAAATTTTTCATAACTTTTGATTTATCCCTCGGAATGACACGAATCCAATGCCCACGTTAAACCAACTCAAGTTTCTATATGGTGACAAAAATTGAGACATAAATAGATACGAAAAAGTGTCCAACTTATCAAATCTATCCCAAACTCCATGATGTCGTGTATTATGCTTCATTTATAACCCTCTAAAGTATCAATAATCAGTTTAGAATGATTATTTTAACTGGCCGATCAACTTGACTTGTTTGCACTAAATCGTCCTTAAGTTCTTATTTATAGTTCAAAATGACACAAATCCAATGTCCACGTTAAGCCAGCTCAATTTTCTATACTGTGACAAATTATGAGACAGAAATAGATACAACAAGTCATCCAATTAATTCACTTTATCCCAAAATGCGTGATGCCATGCATTATGCTTCATTTATAAGACTTTACTTAGTGAGCACCAATGACCAGTTTAGAATGATCATATTAACTGGCCAATCAACTTCACATTTCTGCACTAAATGTTTCTTAACTTTTGATTTATCCCTCATAATGACACGAATCCAATGCCCACGTTAAACTAGCTAAAGTTTCTATATGGTGACAAAAATTGAGACTGAAATAGATACGAAAAAGCGACCAACTTATCAAATCTATCCCAAACTCCGTGATGTTGTGTATTATGCTTCATTTATAAGCCTCTAAAGTATCAATAATCAGTTTAGAATGATTATTTTAACTGGCCGAGCAACTTGATATGTCTGCACTAAATCGTCCTTAAGTGTTGATTTATAGTTCAAAATGACATAAATCCAATGCCCACATTAAGCTACCTCAATTTTCTATATTGTGACAAATTTTGAGACAGAAATAAATATGACAAAGCATCCAAGTAATCCAATCTATCCCAAAATGTTTGATGCCATGCATTATGCTTCATTTGTAAGCCATTTGTTAATGAGCACCAATGATCAGTTTAGAATGATCATATTAACCTGCCGATCAACTTGACATGTCTGCACTAAGTTGTCCGTAACTTTTGATTTAGAGCTCAGAATGATACAAATCCAATTCTCAGGATAAGCTAGCTCTAGTTTCTATATTGTGACAAATTTTGAAACCAAAATAGATAAGAAAAAGCGTCCAAGTTATCCAATATATCCAAAATTGCATGATGTCATGGATTCTGCTTAATTTATAAACCTTACGTATTGGTCGTCAATGATCAGTTTAGAATGATCATTTTAACTGGCCAATCATTTTATCATGTCTGCACTAAATCGTCCGTCACTTTTTATTTATAGCTGAGAATGACACGAATCAAATGCCCCCGTTAAGCTAGCTGCTTTTTCTATATTGTGCCAAATTTTGAGGAAAAAATAGATACGACAAAGTAACCTTTACTCAATGATAACCAATGATCAGTTTAAAATGATCATATTAACTCGCCAATCAACTTGACATGTATGCACTAAGTTTTTCGTAATTTTTGATTTCGAGCTCTGAATGAATCAAATCCAATGCCCACGATATGCTAGTTTAAGTTTCTATATGGTAAAAAACTTTAAGACAAAAATAGATGCAAAAAATCATCGAAGTTATCCAATCAATCCCAAACTCCGTGATGCCATGTATTATGCTTCATTTATAAGCCTCTACTCAACGAGTATCAACGAACAGTTTAGAGTGATCTTTTTAACTGGGTGATCAACTTGACATGTCTGCACTAAATCGTCCTTAAGTTTTGATTTATAGCTTAGAATGACACGAATCCAATGTTCACGTTAAGCTAGCTCAATTTTCTATATTGTGACAAATTTTGAGATGAAAATAGATACAAAAAAATTCAAGTAATCCAATCTATCCCAAAATGTGTGATGCCATGCATTATGCTTCATTTATAAACTTTTACTGAATGATCATCAATGATCAGTTTAGAATGATCATTCTAACTGGCCAATCAACTTGACATGTCTGCACTAAATCGTCTGTAACTTTTGATTTATAACTTAGAGACAGGAATCCAATGCCCACGTTAAGCTATCTCAATTTTCTATATTGTGACAAAATTTGAGATAGAAATAGATATGACTAAGCTTCCAAGTAATCCAATCTTTCCCAAACTACGTGATGCCATGCATTATGCTTCATTTATAAGCCTTTACTCAATGAGCACCAATGATCAGTTTTGAATGATCATATTAACTGGCCGATCAACATGGCATGTTTGCACTAAATTGTCTGTAACTTTTGATTTACAGCTCAGAATGACACAAATCCAAAGCCAACGTTAACCTGGCTCAATTTTCAATATTGTGATAAAATTTAAGACTAATTTGCTTATAGAAATCCTACAAGTAATCAAATCTATCAAAAAAATGCGTAATGTCATGCATTATGCTTCATTTATAAGCCTCAACTCAAGGAGCACCAATGGTCACTTAAGAATGATCATTCTAACTGGCCGATCAACTTGACAGGTATGTTCTAAATCGTCTGTAACTTTTGATTTAGAACTCAGAATTATACGAATCCAAAGCCCACGTTAAGCTAGCTCAAGTTTATATAGTGTGACAAATTTTGAGATACAAATAGATGGTAAAAGCCGTCCAAATTATCCACTCTATCTCAAACTCGTGATGCCATGTATTACGCTTCATTTATAAGCCTCTACTAAATGAGCGCCAATAATCAGTTAAGAATGATCATTTTAACTGGCCGATCAACTTGACATGTCAACACTAAATCATTAGTAACTTTTGATTTAAAGCTCAAAAATGACGCACATCCAAAGCCCACGTTAAGCTAGCTCAATTTTCTATATTGTGACAAAATTTAAGAGAGAAATAGATACGACAAAGCGTCCAATTAATCCAATATATCCAAAACTACGTTATGCCATGCATTGTGCTTCATTTATAAGCCTTTACTCAATGAGCATCAATAATGTGTTTAGAATTATCATTTTAGTAGGACAATCATTTTGACATGTCAGCACTAAATCGTTGGTAACTTTTGATTTATAGCTCAGAATGACACGAATCCAATGCTCACGTTAAGCTAGCTCAACTTTCTATATTGTGACAAAGTTTGAGATAGAAATACGACAAAGCATCCAAGTAATCCAATCTTTTACAAACTACGTGATGTCATGCATTATGCTTCATTTATAAGCCTTTACTCAATGAGCTGAAATGATGAGTTTAGAATGATCTTATTAATTGGCCGATCAACTTGGCATGTTCGCACTAAATAGTCTGTAAGTTTTGATTTAGAGCTTAGAATGACAGAAATCCAAAGCCCACGTTAAGCGAGTTCAATTTTCAATATTGTGATAAAATTTAAAACTAAATATGCTTATAGAAGTCCTAGAAGTAATCAAATATATCAAAAAGTGTTTAATGTCATGCATTATTATTCATTTATAAGCCTCAACTCAAGGAGCACCAATGATCACTTAAGAATGATCATTTTAACTGGCCGATCAACATGACTTGTATGTT
The DNA here is from genome assembly GCA_018901935.1 of Pugionium cornutum. Taxonomy (NCBI): domain Eukaryota; kingdom Viridiplantae; phylum Streptophyta; class Magnoliopsida; order Brassicales; family Brassicaceae; genus Pugionium; species Pugionium cornutum. Next base: position 14,947,577 of record CM032165.1, on the reverse strand, counting down.
CTAAATCGTCCGTAAGTTTTGATTTAGAACCCTGAATGACACGAATCTAAATCTCATGTTAAGCCAGCTCAAGTTTCTGTATTGTGATAAAATTTGAGACACAAATAGATGCTAAAAAGCATCCAAATTATCCAGTCTGTCCCAAACTACGTGATGCCATGCATTATGCTTCATTTATATGCCTTTACTCAATAAGCACCAATGATCAGTTTAGAATTATCATATTAACTGGCACAACAACATGACATGTCCACATTAAATCATCAGTAACTTTTGGTTTAGAGCTCAGAATGACACACATCCAAAGCCCACGTTAAGCTAGCTCAATTTTCTATTGTGAGAAAAGTTTAGACAAAAATAGATACGTCAAAGCGTCCATGTAATACAATCAATCCCAAATTGTGTGATGCCATGCATTATGCTTCATTTATAAGCCTTTACTCAATGAGCAACAATGTTCCATTTAGAATGATCATATTCACTAGCTGACCAACTAGATATGTCCGCACTAAATCGTCCGTAACTTTTGATTTAGAGCTCAAAATGATACAAATCAAATGTACACATTAACCTAACTCAATTTTCTATATTGTGATAAAATTTTAGACAAAAATAGATACTGCAAAGCGTGTAAGTTATCCAATCTATCCCGAACAGGGCGATGCCATGCGTTATGCTTCATTTATAAGCCTCTACTCAATGAGCACCAATGATCAGTTAACAATGATCATTTTAACTTGCCCATCAACTTGACATGTCTCCACTAAATCGTCTGTAATTTTTGATTTAGAGCTCAGAATGACACAAATCCAAAGCCCACGTTAAGCTAGCTCAATATTCTATATTGTGACAAAATTTTAGACAAAAATAGATACGATAAAGCGTCCAAGTAATCCAATCTATCCAAAACTTCGTGATGTCATGCATTGACCTTCATTTATAAACCTTAACTCAATAAGCACAAATGGTCAGTTTAGTATGATCATTTTAACTACCCGATCAATTTGACATGTCTACACTAAATCGTCCATAACTTTTAATATGTTGCTCGGAATGATACGAGTCAAACGCCCACGTTAAGCTAGCTGAATTTTCTATATTGTGACAAATTTTTAGACAGAAATAGATACGACAAAATCCAAGTAATCTGATTTATCCCAAAATGCGTTATGACATGCCTTATGCCATGCATTATGCTCTGTTTATAAGCCTTTACTTAATGAGCACTAATGACCAGTTTAGAATGATCATACTAACTGGCCGATGAACTTGACATATCTGTACTAAATTTTCCATGACTTTTGATTTCAAGCTTAGAATGTCACGAATCCAATGCCCACATTAAGCTAGCTCAAGTTTCTATATTGTGACAAAATTCGAGACAGAAATAGATATGACAAAGCGTCCAAGTAATCCAATCAATCCCGAACCATGTGATACAATGCATTATGCTTCATTTATAAGCCTCTACTCAATGAGCACCAATGATAAGTTAACAATTATCATATTAACTGGCCAATTCAACTTCACATGTCCGCACTAAATCATCCGTAACTTTTTATTTAGAGCTCAGAATGACACAAAACCAAAGCCTCCAAGTAATCAAATCTAGCTCAATTTTTTATTGTGTGATAAAATTTTAGACTAAAATTGCTTCGACAAACCTCCAAGTAATCAAATCTATCAAAAATTGCGTAATGTCATGCATTATGCTTCAATTATAAGCCTTTACTCAATGAACACCAATGATTCTTTTAGAATGATCATTTTAACTGGCCGATCAACTTGACACGTATACACTAAATCGTCCCTAACTTTTGATTTATAGCCCAAAATGACAAAAATTCAATTCCCAGGTTAAGCTAGCTTAATTTTCTATATTGTGATAAATTTTGAGAAAAAAATAGATACGATAAAGAATCCAAGTAATCCAATCTATCCCAAACTGTGTGATGCCATATATTATGCTTCATTTATAATCCTTTACTCAATGAGCATCAATGATCAGTTTAGAATGATCATATTAACTAGGCGATCAACTTGACATGTCCTCACTAAATTGTCTGTAACTGTTGATTTAGAGCTCAAAATGACACAAATCCGATGCCTACGTTAAGGTAGTTCAAATTTCAATATTGTGATAAAATTTTAGGCTAAAATCACTTCGACAAATCCTCCAAGTAATAAAATCTATCAAAAACTACGTAATGTCGTGCATTATGATTCATTTATAAACCTTTTTTCAATGAACACCAATGATCAGTTTAGAATGATTAATTTAACTGGCAGATCAACTTGACATGCGTGCTCTAAATCATCCATAACTTTAGATTTATAGCTCAAAATGACATGAATCCAAATTCCACGTTAATGTAGCCAATTTTCTATATTGTGACAAAATTTAAGAAAGAAATAGATACGACAAAGAATGCAAGAACTCAAATCTATCCCAATTTGTGTGATGCCATGCATTATGCTTCATTTATAAGCCTTTTGTCAATGAGCATCTATGATTAGTTTAGAATGATAATTTTAACTGGCCGACCAACTTGACATGTCTACACTAAATTCCATAACTTTTGATTTATAGCTCAGAATGACACGAATCCAGTGCTCACGTTAAGCTAGCTCAAGCTTATATATTGTGAGATAATTTGAGATAAAAATAGATACGACAAAGTGCCCAAGCAATCCAATATATTCAAAAATACGTGATGCCATGCATGGTGCATCATTTATAAGCCTTTACTCAATGAGCATCAATGATCAGTTTAGAATGATCATTTTAACTGGCCGATCAACTTGACATGTCTGAACTAAATCGTCCCTCATTTTTGATTTATAGCTCAGAATAACACGAATCCAATGTCCACGTTAAGCTCGCTCAAGGTTCTATATTGTGAAAAGTTTTGAGACATAAAGAGATAAAACAAAGCATCCAAGTAATCAAATCTATCCTAAAATGTGTGATGCCATGCATTGTGCTTCATTTATAAGCCTTTACTCAATGAGCACCATTGATCAGTTTCGAATGATCATATTAACAGGCCGATCAACTTGACATGTCTGCACTAAATTGTCCTTACTCTTGATTTAGAGCTGAAAATGACACGAATCCAATGCTAACGTTTAGCTAGCTTTGGTTTCTATATTGTGACAAAATCTCAGACATAAATAGATATGAAAAAAGCATCCAAATCATCCAATCTGTCCCAAAATCCGTGATGTCATGCAATATGCTTCATTTATAAGCCTCTACTCAAGGAGCACCAGTGATCAGTTCATAATCATCATATTAACTAGCCGATCATCTTGATATTTCCACACTAAATTGGCCGTAAGTTTTGAATTAGAGCTCAAAATGACATGAATCCAATGCTCATGGTAAGCTACCTCAATTTCTATATTATGACAAATTTTGAGACAGAAATAGATACGACATAGCTTTTAAATAATCTAATATATCCCAAACGGCGTGATGCCATGCATTATGCTTCATTTATTAACGTTTACTCAATGAGCACCAATAATCAGTTAAGATCGATCATTTTAACTCCGTACTTAATCGCCTACAACTTTTGATTTGAAGCTCAAAATGACACGAATCCAGTGGCCACGTTAAGCTAGTCAATTTTCTATATTGTGATAAAATTTAAGACTAAAATTGCTTTGACAAATCTTTCAAGTAATCAAATCTATCCAAAACTGCGTATTGTCATGCATTATGTTTCATTTATAAGCTTGTACTCAATGAGCACCAATGATCAGATTATAATAATCATTTTAACTGGCCAATCAACTTGAAATGTCTGCACTAAATCAACTTTAACTTTTGATATAAATAGCTTAGAATGACACGACTCCAATGCTCGCGTTAAGCTAGATTGAGTTTTTATATTGTCACAAAATTTGAGACAGAATTAGATAAGGGAAAGCGTATAAGTAATCAAATCTATCTTGAACTGCGTGATGCCATGCATTATGCTTCATTAATAAGCCTTTACTCAAGGAGCACAAATGATCAGTTTGGAATGATCATTTTAACTGGACGATCAAATTGACATATCTGCACTAAATCGTCCGTAACTTTTGATTGAAGCTCAAAATGACATTAATCCAACTCCTACATTAAACTAGGTCAATTTTCTATATTGTGAGAAAATTTAAAACCGAAACAAACGACAAAGCAACCAAGTAATCCAATCTTCCCAAAACTGCGTGATGCAAAGCATTATGCTTCATCTATAAGCCTTTACACAATGAGTAGCAATGATCAGTTTAAAATGATCATTTTAACTGGCCGATCAACTTGACTTGCCGGCATTAAATCATCTGTAACTTTATTATTTAGAGCTTAGAATGACATAAATCCAATGCCCACGTTAAGCTTGCTCAATTTTCTATATTTTTTTCAAAATTTGAACAGAAACAGATAAGACAAAGTGTCCAAGTCATCCAATCTATCCAAAACTTGGTAATGTCACGCATTATGCTTCATTTATAAGCTTTTACTCAATGAGCACTAATGATCAGTTTAGTATGATCATTTTAACTAGTCGATCAACTTGACATGTCTGCACTTAATTGTCCATAACTAGCTTTGAATGACAAGAATCTAATGCCCATGTTAAGCTACCTCAATTTTCTATATTGTGACAAAATTTGAAACAGAATTTGATACTACAAAGCGTCCAAAAAATACAATCTATCCAAAACTGCGTGATGCAATGCATTATGCTTCATTTATGCCTTTACTCAATGAGCAGCAATGATCAATTTAAAATGATCATTTTAACTGGCCGATCAACTTGACTTCAGGACACTAAATCGTCCATAGCTTTTTATTTAGAGCTTAGAATGAGATAAATCCAATGCCCACGTTATGCTTGCTCAATTTTCTATATTTCAACAAAATTTGAACAGAAATAGATAAGACAAAGCGTCCAAGTAATCCAATCTATCCAAAACTTCGTAATGTCACGCATTATGCTTCATTTATAAGCCTTTAATCAATAAGCACTAATGATCAGTTTAGTATAATCATTTTAACTGGCCAATCAACTTGATATGTCTGCACTAAATTGTCCATAACTAGCTTTGAATGACACGAATCTAATACCCATGTTAAGCTACCTCAATTTTCTATATTGTAACAAAATTTGAGATAAAATTTGATACGACAAAGCATCCAAGTAATCCATCTTTATCTAAAACAGCGTGATGCTATGCATTATGCTTCATTTATAATCCTTTACTCAGAGAGCACCAATGATTAGTTTAGAATGATAATTTTAACTGGCCGATCAACTTGACATTTCGGCAATAAATCTTCCATAACTTTTGATTTAAAGCTCAAAATGACATGAATCCAATGCCCACGTTAAGCAAGCTCAATTTTCTATATTTTGATATAATTTGAGACAGAAATAGATACGACAAAGTATCCAAGTAATGCAATCTATCCAAAACTGTGTAATGTCATGCATTATGCTTCATTTATAACCCTTTATTCAATGAGCACTAATGATCAATTTAGAATGATTATTTTAATTGGACAATCAGCTTGACTTGTCTGCATTAAATCGTCTATAACTTTGGGTTTATAGATTTGAATGACACAAATCCAATGCAACCGTTAAGTTAGCTCAAATTTTTAAATTGTGACAAAATTTGAGATAGAAATAGATATGACAAAACATCCAAATAATCCAATCTATCCAAAATAGCGTGGTGCCATGCATTATGCTTCATTAATAAGCCTTTACTAAAGGAGCACCAGTGATAACTTTAGAATGACCATTTTAAATGGCCGATCAATTTGACATGTTTGCACTCAATCGTCTGTAACATTTTATTTAAGCTTATTATGACATGAATCCAAAGCATGCGTTAAGCTAGCTAAATTTTCTATATTGTGATAGAATTTGAGACAGAAATAGAAACGACAAAGCGTCCAATGTATCCAATCTATCCAAAACTGTAATGCAATGCATTGTACTTTATTTGTAAGCCTTTACTCAGTGACCACCAATGATAAGTTTAGAATGACCATTTTGACTGGCCGATTTACTATGTCAACAATAAATCGTGTGTAACTTTTGATTTACACCTCAGAATGACATGAATCCAATTCTCGCGTTAAGTAAATCTAAATTTTCGATATGTGACAAAACTGGAGTAATCCAATATATCCAAAACTGCATGATGCCACACATTACGTTTCATTTATAAGCCTTTACTCAATGAGTACCAAATATCAGTTTAGAATGATCATCTTAACTGGCTGATAAACTTGACATGTCCGCACAAAATTGTCCATAACTTTTGATTTAGAGGTCAGAATGACACCAATCCAATGCCCACGTTAAGCTAGCTCAATTTTCTGTATTGTGAAAAAATTTGAGACAGAAATAGATACGACAAAGCGTCCAAGTAATCCAATCTATCCAAAACTATGTGATGCAATGCATTATGTTTCTTTGATAAGCCTTTACTCAACTAGCATCAATGATCAGTTTAGAATGATCATTTTAACTACACGTCCACACTAAATCGTCCGTAACGTTTGATTTAGAGCTCATAATGACACGATTTCAATGTCCACGTTAAGCTTGCTCAATTTTCTATATTGTGACAAAATTTGAGACAGAAACAGATACGACAAGGTGTCCAAGTAATCCAATCTATCTAAAACAGTGTTATGTCATGCATTATGCTTTATTTATAAGCTTTTACTCAATGAGAAGAAATGATCAGGTTAGACTGATCATTTTAACTTGCCGATACCCTTGACATGTCTACACTAAATCGTTCATAACTTTATATTATAGCTCAAAATGACACGAATCCTACGCACATATTAAGATAGCTCAATTTTCTATATTGTGACAAAATTTGAGATAGAAATAAATACAATGAAACGTCCAAGTAATCCAGTCTATCCAAAACTGCGTGATGTCTTGCATTATAATGCATTTATAAGTTACTGGCGATTTAGTGCGGACTTGTCAAGTTGATTGCTGAGTTCAAATGATTATTCTTAGCTGATCATTGGTGCTTATTGAGTAACGGCATAAAAGTTAACCATAATGCATGGCATCACGCAGTTTTGGATAGATTGGTTTACTTGGAGGCTTTGTCGTATCTATTTGAGTCAGAAATTTTGTCACAATATTGAAAATTGCGATAGCATAACGTGGGCGTTGGATTCATGTCATTCTGAGCACTAAATCAAAAGATATAGACGATATAGTGCGGACATGTCAAGTTGATGGGTCAGTTCAAATGATCATTCTAAGCTGATAATTGGTGCTTATTGAGTAACGGCTTATAAGTTAACCATAATGCATGGCATCACGCAGTTTTGGATAGATTGGTTTACTTGGAGGCTTTGTCGTTTCTATTTGAGTCTGAAATTTTGTCACAATATAGAAAATTGAGCTAGCATAACGTGGGCATTGGATTCATGTCACTCTGAGCTCTAAATCAAAAGTTACAGACAATTTAGTGCGGACATGTCAAGTTGATTGGTCAGTTCAAATGATCATTCTAAGCTGATCATTGGTTCTTATTGAGTACGACTTATAAGTTAAACATAATGCATGGCATCACGCAGTTTTGGATAGATTGGTTTACTTGGAGGCTTTGCGTATCTATTTGAGTAAGAAGTTTTGTCACAATATAGAAAATTGCGATAGCATAACGTGGGCGTTGGATTCATGTCATTCTGAGCACTAAATCAAAAGATATAGACGATATAGTGCGGACATGTCAAGTTGATGGGTCAGTTCAAATGATCATTCTAAGCTGATAATTGGTGCTTATTGAGTAACCGCTTATAAGTTAACCATAATGCATGGCATCACGCAGTTTTGGATAGATTGATTTACTTGGAGGCTTTGTCGTATCTATTTGACTCAGAAATTTTGTCACAATATAGAAAATTGCGTTAGCATAACGTGGGCGTTGGATTCATGTCATTCTGAGCACTAAATCAAAAGATATAGACGATATAGTGCGGACATGTCAAGTTGATGGGTCAGTTCAAATGATCATTCTAAGCTGATAATTGGTGCTTATTGAGTAACCGCTTATAAGTTAACCATAATGCATGGCATCACGCAGTTTTGGATAGATTGGTTTACTTGGAGGCTTTGTCGTATCTATTTGACTCAAAAATTTTGTCACAATATAGAAAATTGCGATAGCATAACGTGGGCGTTGGATTCATGTCATTCTGAGCACTAAATCAAAAGTTACACACAATTTAGTGCGGACATGTCAAGTTGATTGGTTAGTTCATATGATCATTCTAAGCTGATAATTGGTGCTTATTGAGTGACGGCTTATAAGTTACCCATAACGCATGGCATCACGCAGTTTTGGATAGACTGGTTTACTTGGAGGCTTTGTCGTTTCTATTTGAGTCTGAAATTTTGTCACAATATAGAAAATTGAGCTAGCACAACGTGGGCATTGGATTCATGTCACTCTGAGCTCTAAATCAAAAGTTACAGACAATTTAGTGCGGACATGTCAAGTTGATTGGTCAGTTCAAATGATCATTCTAAGCTGATCATTGGTGCTTATTGAGTAACGGCTTATAAGTGAAGCATAATGCATGGCATCACGCAGTTTTGGATAGATTGGTTTACTTGGAGGCTTTGTCGTATCTATTTGAGTCAGAAATTTTGTCACAATATAGAAAATTGCGATAGCATAACGTGGGCGTTGGATTCATGTCATTCTGAGCACTAAATCAAAAGTTATATACGATATAGTGCGGACATGTCAAGTTGATTGGTCAGTTCAAATGATCATTCTAAGCTGATAATTGGTGCTTATTGAGTAACGCTTATAAGTTAACCATAATGCATGGCATCACGCAGTTTTGGATAGATTGGTTTACTTGGAGGCTTTGTCGTATCTATTTGAGTCTGAAATTTTGTCACAATATAGAAAATTGAGCTAGCATAACGTGGGCGTGGATTCATGTCATTCTGAGCACTAAATCAAAAGTTACAGGCGATTTAGTGCGGACTTGTCAAGTTGATTGCTGAGTTCAAATGATCATTCTAAGCTGATAATTGGTGCTTATTGAGTAACGGCTTATAAGTTAACCATAATGCATGGCATCACGCAGTTTTGGATAGATTGGTTTACTTGGAGGCTTTGTCTTATCTATTTGACTCAAAAATTTTGTCACAATATAGAAAATTGCGATAGCATAACGTGGGCGTTGGATTCATGTCATTCTGAGCACTAAATCAAAAGTTAGAAACAATTTAGTGCGGACATGTCAAGTTGATTGGTCAGTTCAAATGATCATTCTAAGCTGATAATTGGTGCTTATTGAGTAACGGCTTATAAGTTAACCATAATGCATGGCATCACGCAGTTTTGGATAGACTGGTTTACTTGGAGGCTTTGTCGTTTCTATTTGAGTATGAAATTTTGTCACAATATAGAAAATTGAGCTAGCACAACATGGGCATTGGATTCATGTCACTCTGAGCTCTAGATCAAAAGTTACAGACAATTTAGTGCGGACATGTCAAGTTGATTGGTCAGTTCAAATGATCATTCTAAGCTGATAATTGGTGCTTATTGAGTAACCGCTTATAATTAACCATAATGCATGACATCACGCAGTTTTGGATAGATTGGTTTACTTGGAGGCTTTGTCGTATCTATTTGAGTCAGAAATTTTGTCACAATATTGAAAATTGCGATAGCATAACGTGGGCGTTGGATTCATGTCATTCTGAGCACTAAATCAAAAATTAGAGACGATTTAGTGCGGACATGTCAAGTTGATTGGACAGTTCAAATGATCATTCTAAGCTGATCATTGGTGCTTATTGAGTAACGGCTTATAAGTGAGCATAATGCATGGCATCACGCAGTTTTGGATAGATTGGTTTACTTGAAGGCTTTGTCGTATCTATTTGAGTCTAAAATGTTGTTACAATATAGAAATTTGAGCTAGCATAACATGGGCGTTGGATTCATGTCATTCTGAGCACTAAATCAAAAGTTAGAGACAATTTAGTGCGGACATGTCAAGTTGATTTGACAGTTCAAATGATCATTCTAAGCTGATCATTGGTACTTATTTAGTATCGGCTTATAAGTGAAGCATAATGCATGGAATCACTCAGTTTTAGATAGATTGGTTTACTTGGAGGCTTTGTCTTATCTATTTGAGTCTGAAATTTTGTCACAATATAGGAAATTGAGCTAGCATAACGTGGGCGTTGGATTCATGTCATTCTGAGCTCTAAATCAAAAGTTATGGATGATTTAGTGCGGGCATGTCAGGTTGATTAGTCATTTCAAATTATCATTCTAAGCTGATCATTGGTCCTCATTGAGTAAAGGCTTATATGCAAAGCATAATGCATGACATATCGCAGTGTGGGATATATTGGATTACTTGGAGGCTTCGTCGTATCTCTTTGAGTCTGAAAAATTGTCATAGTATAAAAATTGAGCTACCATAACGTGGGTGTTGGATTCATGTCATTATGAGGTCTAAATAAGAAGGTATAGACGATTTAGAGCGTTCGTGTCAAGTTAATTGGTCAGTTCAAATGATCATTCTAAGCTGATCATTTGTGCTCATTGAATAAGGGCTTATAAGTGAAGCATAATGCATGGCATCACGCAGTTTGGGATAAATTGGTTTACATGGAGGCTTTGTTGTATCTATTTGAGTCTGAAATTTTGTCACAATATAGAAAATTGAGCTAGCATAATGTTGGCGTTGGATTCATGTCATTCTGATCTCTAAATCAAAAAGTTAGAGGCGATTTAGTGCGAATTTTCAAGTTGATTGGACAGTTCAAATGATCATTCTAAGCTGATCATTGGTGCTTATTGAGTAACGGCTTATAAGTGAGCATAATGCATGGCATCACGCAGTTTTGGATAGATTGGTTTACTTGAAGGCTTTGTCGTATCTATTTGAGTCTAAAATGTTGTTACAATATAGAAATTTGAGCTAGTATAACATGGGCGTTGGATTCATGTCATTCTGAGCACTAAATCAAAAGTTAGAGACGATTTAGTGCGGACATGTCAAGTTGATTGGACAGTTCAAATGATCATTCTAAGCTGATCATTGGTACTTATTGAGTATCGGCTTATAAGTGAAGCATAATGCATGGAATCATGCAGTTTTAGATAGATTAATTTACTTGGAGGCTTTGTCATATCTATTAGAGTCTGAAAAATTGTCATAGTATCGAAATTTGAGCTAGTATAACGTGGGCGTTGGATTTATGTCATTCTGAGTTCTAAATCAAAAGTTACTGACGATTTAGTGCGGACAGGTCAAGTTGATTGGTCAGTTCAAATGTTCATTCTAAGCTGATCATTGGTGCTTATTGAGTAACGGCTTATAAGTTAACCTTAATGCATGGCATCACGCAGTTTTGGATAGATTGGTTTACTTGGAGGCTTTGTCGTATCTATTTGAGTCTGAAATTTTGTCACAATATAGGAAAATGAGCTAGCATAACGTGGGCGTTGGATTCATGTCATTCTGAGCTCTAAATCATAAGTTATAGATGATTAAGTGCGGGCATGTCAGGTTGATTAGTCATTTCAAATTATCATTCTAAGCTGATCATTGGTGCTCATTGAGTAAAGGCTTATAAGCAAAGCATAATGCATGACATATCGCAGTGTGGGATATATTGGATTACTTGGAGGCTTTGTCGTATCTATTTGAGTCTGAAAAATTGTCATAGTATAAAAAATTGAGCTACCATAACGTGGGTGTTGGATTCATGTCATTATGAGGTCTAAATAAGAAGGTATAGACGATTTAAAGCGTTCGTGTCAAGTTAATTGGTCAGTTCAAATGATCATTCTAAGCTGATCATTTGTGCTCATTGAGTAAGGGCTTACAAGTGAAGCATAATGCATGGCATCACGCAGTTTGGGATAAATTGGTTTACATGGAGGCTTTGTTGTATCTATTTGAGTCTGAAATTTTGTCACAATATAGAAAATTGAGCTAGCATAATGTTGGCGTTGGATTCATGTCATTCTGATCTCTAAATCAAAAAGTTAGAGGCGATTTAGTGCGAATTTTTCAAGGTTATTGGACAGTTCAAATGATCATTCTAAGCTGATCATTGGTGCTTATTGAGTAACGGCTTATAAGTGAGCATAATGCATGGCATCACGCAGTTTTGGATAGATTGGTTTACTTGAAGGCTTTGTCGTATCTATTTGAGTCTAAAATGTTGTTACAATATAGAAATTTGAGCTAGTATAACATGGGCGTTGGACTCATGTCATTCTGAGCACTAAATCAAAAGTTAGAGACGATTTAGTGCGGACATGTCAAGTTGATTGGACAGTTCAAATGATCATTCTAAGCTGATCATTGGTACTTATTGAGTATCGGCTTATAAGTGAAGCATAATGCATGGAATCATGCAGTTTTAGATAGATTAATTTACTTGGAGGCTTTGTCATATCTATTAGAGTCTGAAAAATTGTCATAGTATCGAAATTTGAGCTAGTATAACGTGGGCGTTGGATTTATGTCATTCTGAGTTCTAAATCAAAAGTTACTGATGATTTAGTGCGGACAGGTCAAGTTGATTGGTCAGTTCAAATGTTCATTCTAAGCTGATCATTGGTGCTTATTGAGTAACGGCTTATAAGTTAACCTTAATGCATGGCATCACGCAGTTTTGGATAGATTGGTTTACTTGGAGGCTTTGTCGTATCTATTTGAGTCTGAAATTTTGTCACAATATAGGAAAATGAGCTAGCATAACGTGGGCGTTGGATTCATGTCATTCTGAGCTCTAAATCATAAGTTATAGATGATTAAGTGCGGGCATGTCAGGTTGATTAGTCATTTCAAATTATCATTCTAAGCTGATCATTGGTGCTCATTGAGTAAAGGCTTATAAGCAAAGCATAATGCATGACATATCGCAGTGTGGGATATATTGGATTACTAGGAGGCTTCGTCGTATCAATTTGAGTCTGAAAAATTGTCATAGTATAAAAAATTGAGCTACCATAACGTGGGTGTTGGATTCATATCATTATGAGGTCTAAATAAGAAGGTATAGACGATTTAGAGCATTCGTGTCAAGTTAATTGGTCAGTTCAAATGATCATTCTAAGCTGATCATTTGTGCTCATTGAGTAAGGGCTTATAAGTGAAGCATAATGCATGGCATCACGCAGTTTAGGATAAATTGGTTTACATGGAGGCTTTGTTGTATCTATTTGAGTCTGAAATTTTGTCACAATATAGAAAATTGAGCTAGCATAATGTTGGCGTTGGATTCATCTCATTCTGATCTCTAAATCAAAAAGTTAGAGGCGATCTAGTGCGGATTTTTCAAGTTGATTGGACAGTTCAAATGATCATTCTAAGCTGATCATTGGTGCTTATTGAGTAACGGCTTATAAGTGAGCATACTGCATGGCATCACGCTGTTTTGGATAGATTGGTTTACTTGAAGGCTTTGTCGTATCTATTTGAGTCTAAAATGTTGTTACAATATAGAAAATTGAGCTAGCATAACGTGGGTGTTGGATTGATGTCATTCTGAGCACTAAATAAAAAGTTAGAGACGATTTAGTGCGGACATGTCAAGTTGATTGGACAGTTAAAATGATCATTCTAAGCTGATCATTGGTGCTTATTGAGTAACCGCTTATAAGTGAAGCATAATGCATGGAATCACGCAGTTTTAGATAGATTGGTTTACTTTGAGGCATTGTTGTATCTATTAGAGTCTGAAAAATTGTCATAGTATCGAAATTTGAGCTAGTATAACTTGGGCATTGGATTTATGTCATTCTGAGCTCTAAATCAAAAGTTACTGACGATTTAGTGCGGACAGGTCAAGTTGATTGGTCAGTTCAAATGTTCATTCTAAGCTGATCATTGGTGCTTATTGAGTAACGGCTTATAAGTTAACCATAATGCATGGCATCACGCAGTTCTGGATAGATTGGTTTACTATGAGGCTTTATCGTATCTATTTGAGTCTGAAATTTTGTCACAATATAGGAAATTGAGCTAGCATAATGTGGGCGTTGGATTCATGTCATTCTGAGCTCTAAATCAAAAGTTATGGATGATTTAGTGCGGGCATGTCAGGTTGATTAGTCATTTCGAATTATCATTCCAAGCTGATCATTGGTGCTCATTGAGTAAAGGCTTATAAGCAAAGCATAATGCATGACATATCGCAGTGTGGGATATATTGGATTACTTGGAGGCTTCGTCGTATCTATTTGAGTCTGAAAAATTGTCATAGTATAAAAAATTGAGCTACCATAACGTGGGTGTTGGATTCATGTCATTATGAGGTCTAAATAAGAAGGTATAGACGATTTAGAGCGTTCGTGTCAAGTTAATTGGTCAGTTCAAATGATCATTCTAAGCTGATCATTTGTGCTCATTGAGTAAGGGCTTATAAGTGAAACATAATGCATGGCATCACGCAGTTTGGGATAAATTGGTTTACATGGAGGCTTTGTTGTATCTATTTGAGTCTGAAAGTTTGTCACAATATAGAAAATTGAGCTAGCATAATGTTGGCGTTGGATTCATGTCATTCTGATCTCTAAATCAAAAAGTTAGAGGCGATTTAGTGCGGATTTTTCTAGTTGATTGGACAGTTCAAATGATCATTCTAAGCTGATCATTGGTGCTTATTGAGTAACGGCTTATAAGTGAGCATACTGCATGGCATCACGCAGTTTTGGATAGATTGGTTTACTTGAAGGCTTTGTCGTATCTATTTGAGTCTAAAATGTTGTTACAATATAGAAAATTGAGCTAGCATAACGTGGGCGTTGGATTCATGTCATTCTGAGCACTAAATCAAAAATTAGAGACGATTTAGTGCGGACATGTCAAGTTGATTGGACAGTTCAAATGATCATTCTAAGCTGATCATTGGTACTTATTGAGTATCGGCTTATAAGTGAAGCATAATGCATGGAATCACGCAGTTTTAGATAGATTGGTTTACTTGGAGGCTTTGTCGTTTCTATTAGAGTTTGAAAATTGTCATAGTATAGAAAATTGAGCTAGCATTACGTAGCATTGGATTCATGTCATTCTGAGCTCTAAATCAAAAGTTACGAAGATTTAGTGCGGACATGTCAAGTTGATTGTTAATTCAAATGATCATTCTAAGCTGATCATTGGTGCTCATTGAGTAAAGCTTATAAGTGAAGCATAATGCATGACATCACGAAGTTTGGATAGATTGGATTACTTGGAGCTTTGTCGTATCTATTTGAGTCAAAATTTGTCATTGTATAGAAAATTGAGCTAGCATTACGTGGCATTTGATTCATGTCATTCTGAGCTCTAAATCAAAAGTTACGACGATTTAGTGCGGACATGTCAAGTTGATTGGTCAGTTCAAATGATCATTCTAAGCTGATCATTGGTGCTCATTGAGTAAAGCTTATAAGTGAAGCATAATGCATAACATCACGCAGTTTGGGATAGATTGGATTACTTGGAGGCTTTGTCGTATCTATTTGAGTCTGAAAATTTGTCATTGTATAGAAAATTGAGCTAGCATAACGGGGCATTGGATTCATGTCATTCTGAGCTAAATCAAAAGTTACAGACGATTTAGTGCGGACATGTCAAGTTGATTGGTCAGTTCAAATGATCATTCTAAGCTGATGATTGGTGCTCATTGAGTAAAGGCTTATAAGTGAAGCATAATGCATGGCATCATCAGTTTGGGATAGATTGGATTACTTGGAGGCTTTGTCGTATCTATTTGAGTCTGAAATTTGTCACAGTATAGAAAATTGAGCTAGCATAACGTGGCATTGGATTCATGTCATTTGAACTCTAAATCAAAAGTTACAAACAATTTAGTGCGGACATGTCAAGTTGATTGGGCAGTTCAACTGATCATTCTAAGCTGATCATTGGTGCTCATTGAGTAAAGGCTTATAAGTGAACCATAATGCATGACATCACGCAATTTGGGATATATTGGATTACTTGGAGGCTTTGTCATGTCTATTTGAGTCTGAAATTTGTCATACTATAGAAAGTTGAGATAGCATAACGTGGGCGTTGGATTAATGTCATTTTGAGCTCTAAATCAAAAGTTACGGATGATTTAGTGCAGAAATATCAAGTTGATTGGGTAGTTCAACTTATCATTCTAACCTAATCATTGGTGCTCATTCAATAAATGCTTATAAGTGAAGCATAATGCATGACATAATGCTGTTTGGAATAGATTGGATTACTTGGAAGCTTTGTCGTATCTAATTGAGAGTGAAAATTTGACATTGTATGAAAAATTGAGCTAACATTACGTGGGCATTTGATTCATGTCATTCTGAGCTATAAATCAAAGGTTATGATCGATTTAGTGCGGACATGTCAAGTTGATTAGGCAGTTCAACTAATCATTCTAAGTGATCATTGGTACTCATTGAGTAAAAGCTTATAAGTGAAGCATAATGCATAACATCACGCATTTTGGGATAGATTGGATTACTTGGAGGCTTTCTCGTATCTATTTGAGTCTGAATATTTGTCATAGTACAGAAAATTGAGCTAGCATAACATGGGTGTTGGATTCATGTCATTCTCAGTTCTAAATCAAAAGTTAATGACGATTTAGTGCGGACAAGTCAAGTTGATTGGTCAGTTCAAATTATCATTCTAAGCTGATCATTGGTGCTCACTGAGTAAAGGCTTTTAAGTAAAGCATAATGCATGGTATCACGCAGTTTTTGATAGATTGGATTACTTGGAGGCTTTGTCGTATCTATTTGAGTCGAAATTTTGTCACAGTATAGAATATTGAGCTAGCATAACGTGGGTATTGGATTCATGTGATTCGGAACACTAAATCAAAAGGTACAGACAATACAGTGCGGAAATGTCAAGTTTATTGGGCAGCTCAACTGATCATTTTAAGCTGACGATTGGTGCTCATTGAGTAAAGTCTTATAAGCGAAGCATAATTCATTACATCACACAGTTTGGGATAGATTGGAATACTTGGAGGCTTTGTCGTATCTATTTGAGTTGGAAATTTTGTCATAGTATTGAAAATTGATGTCATTTTGAGCTCAAAATGAAAAGTTATGGACGATTTAGTGCAGACATGTCAAGTTTATTGGGAAGTTCAACTGATCATTCTAAGCCGATCATTGGTGCTCATTCTATAAAGGCATATAAGTGAAGCATAATGCATGACATCATGCAGTTTTGGATAGATTGGATTACTTAGAAAATATGTCGTATCTATCTGAGTCTGAAAATTTGTCATTGTATAGAAAATTTTGCTAGCATTACGTGGGCATTGGATTCATGTCATTTTGAGCTCTAAATCAAAAGTTACGGACGATTTAGTGCAAACATGTCAAATGTATTGGTGAGTTCAAACGATCGGTCAGATCTGATCATTGGTGCTCATTTAGTAAAGGCTTATGAGTGAAGCATAATTCATGGCATCACACAGTTCGGTATTGAATGGATTACTTAGAAGTTTTGTCGTATATATTTGTGTCTAAAATTTTGTCACAATATAGAAAACTGAGGTATCATAACGTGGGAATTGGATTCATGTCATTTGGATCTCTAAATCAAAAGTTACGGACGATTTAGTGCGGACATATCAAGTCGATTGGGCAGTTCAACTGATCATTCTAAGGTGATCACTGGTGCTGATTGAATAAAGCCTTATAAGTGAAGGATAATGCATGGTATCACGCAGTTTGGGATAGATTGTATTACTGGAGGCTTTATTGTATCTATTTGAGTCTTAAATTTTGTCACAATATAGAATATTGATCTAGCATAACGTGGGCATTCGATTCATGTCATTCGAAACTCTAAATTAAAAGTTATAGACAATTTAGTGCAGAAATGTCAAGTTGATTGGACAGCTCAACTGATCATTCTAAGCTGATGATTGGTGCTCATTAAGTAAAGGCTTATAAGTGAAGCATAATGCATGACATCACGCTGTTTGGAATAGATTGGATTACTTGGAGCCTTTGTCGTATATATTTTAGTCTAAAATTTTGTCACAATATAGAAAATTGAGCTACCATAACATGGGCATTGGATTCATGTCATTCTGAGCTTTAACCAAAAGTTATGGACGATTTAGTGCGGACATGACAAGTTCATTGGTCAGTTCAAATGATCATTCTAAGCTGATCATTGGTGCTCATTGAGTAAATGCTATTAAGTGAAGCATGATGCATGGCATCACGCAGTTTGGGATAAATTGGATTACTTGGAGGCTTTGTCGTATCTATTTGAGTCGAAATTTTGTCACAGTATAAAATATTGAGCTACTATAACGTGCGTATTGGATTCATGGCATTTGAAACTCTTAATCAAAAGTTACAGACTATTTGGTGCGCAAATGTCAAGTTTATTGGGCAGCACAACTGATCATTCAAAGCTGATGAGTGGTGCTTATTGAGTAAAGGCTTATAAGCGAAGCATAATGCATGACATCACACAGTTTGGGATAGATTGGAATACTTGCAGGCTTTGTCATATCTATTTGAGTTGGAAATTTTGTCATAGTATACAAAATTGAGCTAACATAACGTTGGCGTTGGATTCATGTCATTCTGAGCTCAAAATCAAAAGTTACGGACAATTTAGTGCATACATGTCAAGTTTATTGGGAGTTCAACTGATCATTCTAAGCTGATCATTGGTGCTCATTCAATAAAGCCATATAAGAAAGGCATAATGCATGACATCACGCAGTTTGGGATATATTGGATTACTTATAAAATATGTCGTATCTATCTGAGTCTGAAAATTTGTCATTGAATAGAAAATTGAGCTAGCATTCCGTGGGCATTGGATTCATGTCATTCTGAGCTCTATATCAAAAGTTTTAGACGATTTAGTGCGGACATGTCAAGTTGATTGGTGAGTTCAAATGATCAGTGTAAGCTGATCATTGGTGCTCATTTAGTAAAGGCTTATAAGTGAAGCAAAATTCATGGCATCACTCAGTTTGTTATTGAATGGATTACTTAGGGGTTTTGTCGTATATATTTGTGTCTAAACTTTTGTCACAATATAGAAAATTGAGCTAACATAACGTGGGAATTGGTTTCATGTCATTTAGACCTCTAAATCAAAAGTTACGGACGATTTAGTGCGGACATATCAAGTTGATTGGGCAGTTCAACTGATCATTCTAAGGTCATCACTGGTGCTCATTGAGTAAACCCTTATAAGTGAAGCATAATGCATGGCATCACGCAGTTTGGGATAGCTGATCATTTAGTGCGGACATGAAAAGTAGATTGGTCAGTTCAAATGATCATTCTAAGCTGATCATTGGTGCTCATTGAGTAAACGCTTATAAGTGAAGCATGATGCATGACATCACGCAATTGCGGATAAATTTGATTACATGGAGGCTTTGTCGTTTCTATTTGAGTCGAAATTTTGTCACAGTATAGAATATTGAGCTAGCATAACGTGGGTATTGAATTCATGTCATTCGGAACTCTTAATCAAAAGTTATAGAGGATTTAGTGCGGAAATGTCAAGTGTATTGGGCAGCTCAGCTGATCATTCTAAGCAGATGAGTGGTGCTTATTGTGTAAAGGCTTATAAGCGAAGCATAATATATGACATCACACAGTTTGGGATAGATTGGAATACATGGACACTTTGTCGTATCTATTTGAGTTGGAAATTTTGTCATAGTATAGAAAATTGAGCTAGCACAACGTGGGCGTTGGATTCATGTCATTCTGAGCTCAAAATCAAAAGTTACGGACGATTTAGTGCAGACATGTAATGTTGATTGGGCAGCTCAACTGATTATTCTAAGCTAATCATTGGTGCGCATTAAATAAAGGCTTATAAGTGAAGCATAATGCATGCCATCACGTAGTTTGTGATAAATTGGATTACTTGGAGGCTTTGTCGTGTCTATTTGAGTCTGAAATTTTGTCATAGTTTAGAAAATTGAGCTAGCATAACGTGGGTGTTGGATTCATATCATTCTCAGCTCAAAATCAAAAGTTACGGATGATTTAGTGCAGATATGTCAAGTTTATTGGGCAGTTCAACTGATAATTCTAAGCTGATCATTGCTGCTCATTGAGTAAAGACTTATAATTGAAGCATGATGCATGGTATCATGCCGTTTGAGATAGATTGGATTACTTGGAGGCTTTGTCGTATTTATCTGAGTCCTAAATTTGTAACAATATAGAAAATTGAGCTAGCATAACGTGGGCATTGGATTCATGTCATTCGGAACTCTAAATCAAAAGTTACAGATGATTTAGTGCATACATGTCAAGTTGATTGGGAAGCTCAAGTGATTATTGTAAGCTAATCATTGGTGCTCATTCAGTGAAGGCTTATAAGTGAAGCATAATGCATGCCATCACGTAGTTTGGGATAAATTGGATTACTTGGAGGCTTTGTCGTGTCTATTTGAGTCTGACATTTTTCTCATAGTATAGAAATTTGAGCTAGCATAACGTGGACGTTGGATTCATGTCATTTTGAGCTCTAAATCAAAAGTTACGGATGATTTAGTGCGGACATGTCAAGTTGATTGGGCAGTTCAACTGATCATTCTAAGCTGATAATTGGTGCTCACTGAGTAAAGGCTTATAAGTGAAGCATAATGCACGGCATCACACAGTTTGGGATAGATTGGATTATGTGGAGGCTTAATCAAATCTATTTCAGTTTGAGATTTTGACACAATATAGAAAATTGAGCTAGCATAACGTGGGAATTGATTCATGTCATTTGGATCTCTACATCAAAAGTTACGAACGATTTAGTGCGGACATATCAAACTGATTGGGCAGTTCAACTGATCATTCTAAGGTGATCACTGGTGCTCATTGAGTAAAGCCTTATAAGTGAAGCATAATGCATGGTATGACGCAGTTTGGGATAGATTGTATTACTTGGAGACATTATCGTATCTATTTGAGTCTTAAATTTTGTCACAATATAGAATATTGAGATAGCATAACGTGGGCATTCGATTCATATCATTCGGAACTCTAAATCAAAAGTTATAGACAATTTAGTGAGGAAATGTCAAGTTGATTGGGCAGCTCAACTGATTATTCTAAGCTGATGATTGGTGCTCATTGAGTAAAGGCTTATAAGTGAAGCATAATGCATGACATCACACCGTTTGGGATAGATTGGATTACTTGGAGGCTTTGTCGTATATATTTTAGTCTGAAATTTGGTCATAATATAGAAAATTGAGCTAGCATAACGTGGGCATTGGATTCATGGCATTCTGAGCTTTAAACCAAAAGTTATGGACGATTTAGTGCGGACATGACAAGTAGATTGGTCAGTTCAAATGATCATTCTAAGCTGATCATTGGTGCTCATTGAGTAAACGCTTATAAGTGAAGCATGATGCATGGCATCACGCAATTGCGGATAAATTTGATTACATGGAGGCTTTGTCGTTTCTATTTGAGTCGAAATTTTGTCACAGTATAGAATATTGAGCTAGCATAACGTGGGTGTTGGATTCATGTCATTCGGAACTCTTAATCAAAAGTTACAGACGATTTAGTTCGGAAATGTCAAGTGTATTGGGCAGCTCAACTGATCATTCTAAGCAGATGAGTGGTGCTTATTGAGTAAAGGCTTATAAGCGAAGCATAATATATGACATCACACAGTTTGGGATAGATTGGAATACATGGACGCTTTGTCGTATCTATTTGAGTTGGAAATTTTGTCATAGTATAGAAAATTGAGCTAGCACAACGTGGGCGTTGGATTCATGTCATTCTGAGCTTAAAATCAAAAGTTACGGACGATTTGGTGCAGACATGTCAAGTTTATTGGGCAGTTCAACTGATCATTCCAAGCTGATCATTCATGCTCATTCAATAAAGGCATATAAGTGAAGAATAATGCATGACATCACGCCATTTGAGATAGATTGGATTACTTGGTGGCTTTGTCGTATCTATTTGAGTTGGAAATTTTGTCATAGTATAGAAAATTTAGCTAGCATAACGTGGGCGTTGGATTCATGTCATTCTGAGCTCAAAATCAAAACTTACGGACGATTTAGTGCAGATATGTCATGTTTATTGGGCAGTTCAACTGATCTTTCTAAGCTGATCATTGGTGCTCATTGAGTAAAGACTTATAATTGAAGCATGATGCATGGCATCACGACGTTTGAGATAGATTGGTTTAGTTGAGGCTTTGTCGTATTTATTTGAGTCCTAAATTTATAACAATATAGAAGATTGAGCTAGCATAACGTGGGCATTGGATTCATGTCATTCGGAACTCTAAATCAAAAGTTACAGATGATTTAGTGCAGACATGTCAAGGTTATTGGGCAGCTCAACTGATTATTCTAAGCTAATCATTGGTGCGCATTAAATAAAGGCTTATAAGTGAAGCATAATGCATGCCATCACGTAGTTTGTGATAAATTGGATTACTTGGAGGCTTTGTCGTGTCTATTTGAGTCTGAAATCTTGTCATAGTATAGAAAATTGAGCTAGCATAACGTGGGCGTTGGATTCATGTCATTCTGAGCACTAAATCAGAAGTTACGGACGATTTAGTGCGGACATGTCAAGTTGATTAGTCATTTCAAATGATCATTCTAAGCTGATCATTGGTGCTCATTGAGTAAACGGCTTATAAGTGAAGCATAATGCATGGCATCACGCAGTTTGGGATAGATTGGTTTACTTGGAGGCTTTGTCGTATCTATTTGAGTCTGAAATTTTGTAACAATATAGAAAATTGAGCAAGCATAACGTGGGCATTGGATTCATTGTCATTTGAGCTCTAAATCAAAAGTTACAGACGATTTAGTGCGGACATGTCAAGTTGATTGGTCAGTTCAAATGATCATTCTAAGCTGATCATTGGTGGTCATTGAGTAAAGGCTTATAAGTGAAGCATAATGCATGGCATCACGCAGTTTGGGATAGATTGGATTACTAGGAGGCTTTGTCGTATCTATTTGAGTCTGAAATTTTGTCATAGTATAGAAAATTGAGCTAGCATTAACGTGGGCATTGGATTCATGTCATATGAGCTCTAAATCAAAATTTACGAGACGATTTAGTGCGGACATGTCAAGTTGATTGGTCAGTTCAAATGATCATTCTAAGCTGATCATTGGTGCTCATTGAGTAAAGCTTATAAGTGAAGCATAATGCATGGCATCACGCAGTTTGGGATAGATTGGATTACTTGGAGTTTGTCGTATCTATTTGAGTCTGAAATTTTGTCATTGTATAGAAAATTGAGTAGCATTAACGTGGGCATTGGATTCATGTCATTCTTAGCTCTAAATCAAAAGTTACGGACGATGTAATGTGGACATGTCAAGTTGATTGGTTAGTTCAAATGATTATTCTAAGCTAATCATTGGTGCTCATTGATTAAAGGCTTATGAGTGAAGCATAATGCATGGCATCACGTATTTTGGGATAGATAGAATTACTTGGAAGCTTTGTCGTATCTATTTGAGTATGAAAATTTGTCATTGTATAGAAAATTGAGTTAGCATTACGTGAGCATTGGATTCATGCCATTCTGAGATAAAAATTAATTGTTACGGACGATTTAGTGCGGACATGTCAAGTTGATTGGTCAGTTTAAATAATCATTCTAAGCTGATGATTGGTGCTCATTGAGTAAAGGGTTATAAGAGAAGCATAATGCATGGCATCACGCAGTTTGGGATGGATTGGATTACTTGGAGGCTTTGTGGAATCTATTTAAGTCTGAAATTTTGTCATTGTATAGAAAATTGAGCTACCATTACGTGGGCATTGGATTCATGTCATTATGTGCTCTAAATCAAAAATTACGGACGATTTAGTGCAGAAATGTCAAGTTGATTGGTCAGTTCAAATGATCATTATAAGCTGATCATTGGTTCTCATTGAGTAAAGGCTTAGAAGTGAAGCATAATGCATGGCATCACGCTGTTTGGGATAGATTGGTTTAAGTGTAGGATTTGTCAAATCTATTTGAGTCTGAAAATTTTTCATTGTATAGAAAATTGAGCTAGCATTACGTGGGCATTGGATTCATGTCATTCTAAGCTCTAAATCAAAAGTGACGGACGATTTTGTGCGGACATGTCAAGTTGATTGGTCAGTTGAAATGACCATTCTAAGCTGATCACTGGTGCTCATTGAGTAAACGCCTATAAGGGAAGCATAATGCATGCATCACGCAGGTTGGGATAGATTGGATTACTTGGAGCTGTTTTCGTATGTATTTGAGTCTAAAATTTTGTCACAATGTAGAAAATTGAGCTAGCATATCGTGTGCATTGGATTCATTTCATATTGAGCTCTAAATCAAAAGTTACAGACGGTTTAGTGCGAACATGTCAAGTTGATTGGTCAGTTGAAATGATCATTCTAAGCTGATCATTGGTGGTCATTGAGTAAAGGCTTATAAGTGAAGCATATGCATGGCATCACGGAGTTTGGGATAGATTGCATTACTTGGAGGTTTGTCGTATATATTTGAGTATAAAGTTTTTTCACAGAATAGAAAGTTGAACTAGCGTACCGTGGTCGTTGGATTCATGTCATTCTGATTTCTACATAAAAAACTGTTACAGATGATTTAGTGCGGACATGTCAAGTTGATTGGTCAGTTAAAATGATAATTCTAAGCTGATCATTGGTGCTCATTGTGTAAAGGCTTAGAAGTGAAGCATAATGCATGGCATCACGCAGTTTGGGATAGATTGGATTAGTTGGAGGCTTTGTCAAATCTATTTGAGTCTGAAATTTTGTCATTGTATAGATAATTGAGATAGCATTAACTGGGCATTGGATTCATGTCATTATGAGCTCTAAATCAAAAGTTACGAACGATTTAGTGCGGACATATCAAGTTGATTGGTCAGTTCAAATGATCATTATAAGCCAATCATTGGTGCTCATTGAGTAAAGGCTTAGAAGTGAAGCATAATGCATGGCATCACGCTGTTTGGGATAGATTGGATTACTTGAAGGATTTGTTGAATCTTTTTGAGTCTGAAATTTTGTCATTGTATAGAAAATTGAGATAGCACTAACTGGGCATTGGATTCATGTCATTATGAGCTCTAAATCAAAAGTTACGAACGATTAAGTCGGGACATATCAAGTTGATTGGTCAGTTCAAATGATCATTATAAGTTGATCATTGGTGCTCATTGAGTAAAGGCTTAGAAGTGAAGCATAATGCATGGCATCACGTAGTTTGGGATAGATTGGATTAGTTGGAGGCTTTGTCGAATCTATTTGAGTCTGAAATTTTGTCATTGTATAGAAAATTGAGATAGCACTAACTGGGCATTGGATTCATGTCATTATGAGCTCTAAATCAAAAGTTACGAACGATTTAGTGCGGACATATCAAGTTGATTGGTCAGTTCAAATGATCATTATAAGCTGATCATTGGTGCTCATTGAGTAAAGGCTTAGAAGTGAAGCATAATGCATGGCATCACGCTGTTTGGGATAGATTGGATTACTTGAAGGATTTGTCGAATCTTTTTGAGTATGAAAATTTGTCATTGTATAGAAAATATAGCTAGGATTACGTGGACATTGGATTCATGTCATTTTGAGCTCTACATAAAAAACTGTTACGGACGATTTAGTGCGGTCATGTCAAGTTGATTGGACAGTTCAATCGATCATTCTAAGCTGATCATTGGTGTTCATTTAGTAAAGGCTTATAAGTGAAGCATAATGCATGACATCACGTAGTTTGGGATAGAATGGATTATTTAAATGCTTTGTCGTATCTATTTGAGTCTGAAATTTTGTCATAATATAGAAAATTGAGCTAGCATATCATGGGCGTTGGATTCATGTCATTCTGAGCTCTAAATCAAAAGTTACAGACGATTTAGGGCGTACATGTCAACTTGATTGGTTAGTTCAAATGATCATTCTAAGCTGATCATTGGTGCTTATTGAGTAAATGCTTAGAAGTGAAGCATAACGCATGGCATCACACAGTTTGGGATAGATTGGATTACTTGGAGGCCTTGTCGTATATATTTGAGAATTAAATTTTTTCATAATATAGATTATTTAGCTAGCATAACGTGGGCGTTAAATTCATGTTATTCTGAGCTCTAAATAAAAAGTTACGGACAATTTAGTACGGACATGTCAAGTTGACTGGTTAGCCAAATGATCATTCTAAGCTGATCATTGGTGCTCATTGAATAAAGACTTATATGTGAAGCATAATGGATGGCATCACGCAGTTTGGGATAGATCGGTTTACCTGGAGGCTTTGTCTTATCTATTTGAGTCTGAAATTTTGTCACAATATAGTAAATTGAGCTAGCATAACGTGGGCATTGGATTCATATCATTCAGAGCTCTAAATCAAAAGTTACGGACGATTTAGTGAGGACATGTCAGATTGATTGGTTAGTTCAAATGATCATTCTAAGCTGATCATTGCTGCTTATTTAGTAAACGCTAGAAGTGAAGCATAATGCATGACATCACGCAGTTTGGGATAGAGTGGATTACTTGGAGGCTTTGTCGAATCTATTTGAGTCTTAAATTTTGTCACAATATAGAAAATTGAGCTAACATAACGTGGGCATTGGATTCATGTCATTCGGAGCTCTAAATCAAAAGTTACTGATGATTTAGTGCGGAAATGTAAAGTTGATTGGCCGTTCAACTGATCATTCTAAGCTAAACACTGGTGCTCATGGGATAGATGCTTATAAGTGAAGCATAATGCATGGCATGAAAGGGATAGATTGGATTACTTGGAGGATTTGTTGTATCTATTTAAGTTTGAAATTTTGTCACAGTATAGAAAATTGAGTTAGCATAACGTGGACGTTGGATTCAAGTCATTTTGAGCTCTAAATCAAAAGTAACGGATGATTAATTGCGAATATGTAAAGTCTATTGGTTACTTCAAATGATTATTCTAAGCTGATCATTGGTGCTCATTGAGTAACGGCTTAAAAGTGAAGCATAATGCATGCCATCACGTAGTTTGGGATAGATTGGATTACTTGGAGGCTTTGTCGAATCTATTTGAGCATGAAAATTTTTCATTGTATAGAAAATTGAGCAAGCATTTCGTGGGCATTGGATTTATGTCATTTTGAGCCCTAAATCAAAAGTTACGAATGATTTAGTGCGGACATATCATGTTATTGGTCAGTTCAAATGATCATTCTAACCTGATCATTGGTGCTCATTGTGTAAAGGCTTATAAGTGAAGCATAATTCATGGCATCACAAAGTTTGGGATAGATTGGATTACTTGGAGGCTTTGTCGTATCTATTTGAGTCTAAAATTTTGTCACAATATAGGAAATTAAGCTACCATAACGTGGGTGTTGGATTCATGTCATTTGGAAATCTAAATCAAAAGATACGGACGATTTAGTGCGGACATGCCAAGTTGATTGGTCAGTTCAAATGATAAATCTAAGCTGATCATTGCTGCTCATTGAGTAAAGGTTAATAAGTGAAGCATAATGCATGATATCACGTAGTTTGGGATAGATTGGATTACCTGGAGACCTTGTTGTATGTATTTGAGTCTGAAATTTTGTCATAGTATAGAAAATATAGCTAGAACAATGTGGGCGTTGGATTCATGTCATTCTGAGCTCCAAACCAAAAGTTACGAACAATTTAGTATGGACATACAAAGTTGATTGGTCAGTTCAACTGATCATTATAAGCTGATCATTGGTTCTCATTGAGTAAAGGCTTATAAGTGAAGCATAATGCATGACATAATGCCGTTGTGGATAGATTGGATTTCTTGGAGGCTTTGTCGTATATATTTGAGTCTGAAGTTTTGTCACAATATAGAAAATTGAGCTACCATAACGTGGGTGTTGGATTCATGTCATTCTGAGCTCTAAATCAAAAAATACGGACGATTTAGTGCGAACATATCAAGTTTATTGGTCAGTTCAACTGATCAATCTAATGTGATCATTTGTGCTCATTGAGTAAAGGCTTATAACTGAAGCATAATGCATGACATCACGCAGTTTGGGAAAGATTGGATTACTTGGAGGCTTTGTCGTATCTATTTGAGACTAAAATTTTGTCACAATATAGAAAATTGAGCTAGCATAACGTGGGCATTGGATTCATGTCATTCTGAGCTCTAAATCAAAAAGATACGGACGACTTAGTGCGGACATGTCAAGTTGATTGATCAATTCCAATGATCATTCTAAGCTGATCATTGGTGCTCATTGAGTAAAGGCTTATAAGTAATGCTTGATGCACGACATCACACAGTTTGGGATAAATTGAATAACTTGGAGGCTTTGTCGTATCTATTTGAATATGAAATTTTGTCACAATATAGAAAATTGATCTACCATACCGTGGGTATTGGATTCATGTCATTCTGAGCTCTAAATCAAAAGATACGGACAATTTAGTGCGGACATATAGAGTTGATTGGTCAGTTCAAATGATCATTCTAAGCTGATCATTGGTTCTATTTGAGTAAAGGCTTATAAGTGAAGCATAATGTATGACATCACGCAGTTTTGGATAGATTAGATTAGTTGGAGGCTTTGTCGTATCTATTTGAGTCTGAAATTTTGTCATTGTATAGAAAATTCAGCTACCATAACGTGGGTGTTGGATTAATGTCATTCCAAGCTCTAAATCAAAAGTTACAGACGATATAGTGCGGACATGTCAAGTTGATTACTTAGTTCAAATGATCATTATACGCTCATCATTGGTGCTCATTGAGTAAAGGCTTATAAGTGAAGCATGATGCATGGCATCACACAGTTTGGGATAGATTGGATTAGTTGGAGGCTTTGTCGTATCTATTTGAGTCTGAAATTTTGTTATTGTGTAGAAAATTCAGCTATCATAACATGGGCATTGGATTAATTTCATTCTGAGTTCTAAATCAAAAGTTACGGACGATTTACTGCGGACATGTCAAATTGATTGGTTAGTTCAAATGATCATTCTAAGCTGATCATTGGTGCTCATTGAGTAAAGGCTTATAAGTGAAACATAATGCATGGAATCACGCAGTTTTCGATAGATTGGGTACTTGGAGGATTTGTCAAATCTTTTTGAGTATGAAAATTTGTCATTTTATAGAAAATTGAGCTAGCATTACGTGGGCATTGGATTCATGTCATTATGAGCTCTAAATCAAAAGTTACGAACGATTTAGTGTGGACATGTCAAGTTGATTGGTCAGTTCAGATGATCATTCTAAGCTGATCATTGGTGCTCATTGAGTAAAGGGTTATAAGTGAAGCATAATGCATGACATCACACTGTTTAGGATAGATTTGTTAAGTTTGAGGCTTGTCAGATCTATTTCAGTCTGAAAGTTTGTCATAGAATAGGAAATTGAGCTACCATAACGTGGGCATTGGATTCATGTCATTCTGAGCTCTAAATCAAAAGTTACGGACGATTTAGTGCGGATATGTCAAGTTGATTGGTCAGTTCAAATGATCACTCTAAGTTGATCATTGTTGCTCATTGAGTAAAGGCTAATAAGTGAAGCATAATGCATGGCATCACACAGTTTCGGATAGATTGGACTAGTTTGAGGCTTTGTCGTATCTATTTGAGTCTGAAATTTTGGTACAATATAAAAAATTGAGCTAGCATAACGTGGGCATTGGATTCATGTCATTCTGATCTCTAAATCAAAAAGATACAAACGATTTAGTGCGGACATGTCAAGTTGATTGGCCAGTTCAACTAATCATTCTAAGCTAAACATTGGTGCTAATTGAGTAAACACTTATAAGTGAAGCATAATGCATGGCATGACGCAGTTTGGGATAGATTGGATTAGTTGGAGGCTTTGTCGTTTCTATTTGAGACTGAAATTTTGTCACAATATAGAAAATTGAGCTAGCATTACGTGGGCATTGGATTCATGTCATTATGAGCTGTAAATCAAAAGTCACAGACGATTTATTGCGTTCATGTCAAGTTGATTGGTCAGTTCAAATGATCATTGTGCTCATTGAGTAAACACTTATAAGTGAAGCACAATGCATGGCATGACGCAGTTTGGGATAGATTGGATTACTTGGAGGCTTTGTCTTTTCTATTTGAGTCTGAAATTTTGTCATAGTATGAAAAATTCAGCTAGCATAACGTGGGTTTTGGATTCATGTCTTTCTAAGCTCTAAATCAAAAGTTACGGACGATTTAGTACAGACATATCAAGTGGATTGGTCAGTTAAAATGATCATTCTAATCCGATCATTGGTGCTAATTGAGTTAAGGCTTATAAGTGATCACGCAGTTAGGGATAGATTGGATTACTTGGAGGGTTTGTTGTATCTATTTGAGTCTGAAATTTTGTCACAATAGAAAAATTTGAGCTAGCATAACGTGAGCATTGGATTCATGTCATTCGGAGCTCTAAATCAAAAGTTATAGACGATTTAGTGTGGACATGTCAAGTGTATTGGCCAGTTCAACTGATCATTCTAAGCTGATCATTTGTGCTCATTGAGTAAATGCTTATAAGTGAAGCATAATGCACGGCATGACGCAGTTTGGATAGATTGGATTACTTGAAGGCTTTGTTGTTTCTATTTGAGTCTTAAATCTTGTCATAGTATAGAAACTTGAGCTAGCATAATGTGGGCATTGGATTAATGTCATTCGAGGCTCTAAATAAAAAAGTTACGGAAAATTTAGTACGGTAATGTCAAGTTGATTGGCCAGTTCAAGTGATCATTCTAAGCAGATCATTGGTGCCCATTGAGTAAAGGCTTATAAGTGAATCGTAATGCATGGATCAGGCAGTTTGGGATAGATTGGATTACTTGGAGGCTCTGTCGTATATATTTCAGCCTGAAGTTTTGTCACAGTATTGAAAATTGAGCTAGCATAATGTGGGTGTTGGATTCATGTCATTCTCAGCTCTAAATGAAAAGATACGGATGATTTAGTGCAGAAATATCAAGTTGATTGGTCAATTCAAATGATCATGATAAGCTGATCATTGTGCTCATTGAGTAAAGGATTATAAGTGAAGCATAATGCATGCCATCACGCAGTTTGGGATAGATTGGATTACTTGGGGGGGTTTGTTGTATCTATTTGAGTCTAAAATTTTGTCACAATATATAAAATTGAGCTAGCATAAGGTGGGTATTGGATTCATGTTATTTGGAGCTCTAAATCAAAAGTTACGAACGATTTAGTGCGGGCATGTCAAGTTGATTGGCCAGTTCAACTGATCATTCTACTCTGATCATTGGTGCTCATTGAGTAAACGCTTATAAGTGAATCATAATGCATGGCATCACGCAGTTTGGGATAAATTGGATTACTTGAAGGCTTTGTCGTATATATTTGAGTCTGAAATTTTGTTTCAGTACAGAAAATTGAGCTAGCATAATGTGGGTGTTGGATTCATGTCATTCTGATCTCTAAATCAAAAGATACGGACGATTTAGTGCGGACATATCAAGTTGATTGGTCAATTAAAATGATCATTTTAAGCTGATCATTGGTGATAATTGAGTAAAGGCTTATAAGTGATCACACAGTTAGGGATAGATTAGATTACTTGGAGGGTTTGTTGTATCTATTTGATTCTGAAATTTGTCACGATATAGAAAATTGAGCTAGCATAACGTGGGCATTGGATTCATGTCATTCAGAGCTCTAAATCAAAAGTTATGGACGATTTATTGCGAACATGTCAAGTTAATTGGCCAGTTCAACTGATCATTCTAAGCTGATCATTGGTGCTCATTGAGTAAACGCTTATAAGTGAAGCATAATGCATGGCATTACGCAATTTGGGATAGATTGGAATACTTGGAGGCTTTGTCGTTTCTATTTCAGTCTTAAATTTTATCACAATATAGAAAATTCAGTTAGCATAACGAGGGCATTGGATTCATGTCATTTGAAGCTCTAAATAAAAAAGTTACGGACTATTTAGTGCGGACATGTCAAGTTGATTGGCCAGTTCAAGTGATCATTCTAAACTGATCATTGGTGCCCATTGAGTAAAGGCTTAAAGTGAATCATATTGCATGGTATCACACAGTTTGGGATAGATTGGATTACTTGGAGGCTTTGTCGTATATATTTGAGTCTGAAAATTTGTCACAGTATAGAAAATTGAGCTAGCATATCGTGGGTGTTGGATTTATGTCATTCTGATCTCTAAATTAAAAGATATGGACGATTTAGTGCAGACATATCAAGTTGATTGGTCAGTTCAAATGATCATTCTAAGCTGATCATTGTGCTCATTGAGTAAAAGATTATAAGTGAAGCATAATACATGCCATCACGCAGTATGGGATAGATTGGATTACTTGGAGGGTTTGTTGTATCTATTTGAGTCTGAAATTTTGTCCCAATATATAAAATTGAGCTAGCATAAGGTGGGCATTGGATTCATGTTATTCGGAGCTCTAAGTCAAAAGTTAGGAATGATTTAGTGCGCGCATGTCAAGTTGATTGGCCAGTTCAACTGATCATTCTATGATGATCATTGGTGCTCATTGAGTAAAGGCTTATAAGTGAATCATAATGCATGGCATCACGCTGTTGGAGATAGATTGGATTACTTGGATGGGTTTTCGTATCTATTTGAGTTTGAAAATTTGTGATAGTATAGAAAATTGATCTAGCATAACGTGGGCGTTGGATTCATGTCATTCTGAGCTCTAAATCAAAATTTACGAACGATTTAGTGCGGACATATCAAGTTGATTGGCAAGTTCAAATGATCATTCTAAGCCGATCGTTGGTGCTCATTTAGTAAAGGCTTATAAGTGAAGTATAATGCATGGCATCACGTAGTTTGGGATAGATTTGATTATTTGGAAGCTTTGTCGCATATATTTGAGTCTGAAATTTTGTCACAGTATAGAAAATTGAGCTAGCATAAAGTGGGTTTTGGATTCATGTCATTCTGATCTCTAAATCAAAAGATACGGACGATTTTGCGGATATGTCAAGTTGATTGGTCAGTTCAAATGAACATTCTAAGCTGATCATTCGTGCTCATTGAGTAAATGCTTATATGTGAAGCATAATGCATGGCATGAAGCACTTCCGGATAGATTGGATTACTTGAAGGCTTTGTCGTATCTATTTAAGTCTGAAATTTTGTCACAGTATAGAAACTTAAGCTAGCATAACGTGGGGGTTGGATTCATGTCATTCTGATCTCTAAATCAAAAGATACGGACGATTTAGTGCATATATATCAAGTTGTTTGGTCAGTTCAACTGATCATTCTAAGCTGATCATTTGTGCTCATTGAGTAAAGGCTTATAAGTGATACATAATGCAAGACATCACGCAGTTGTGGATCTATTGGATTACTTGGACGCTTTGCATATCTATTCGAGACTGAAATTTTGTCATAGTATAGAAAATTGAGCTAGCATAACTTGGGCGTTGGATTCATGTCATTTTGAGCTCTAAATCAAAAGTTACAGACGATTTAGTGCGGACATATAAAGTTGATTGGTCAGTTCAAATGATCATTGTAACCTGATCATTGGTGCTCATTGAGTAATGGCTTATAAGTGAAGCATAATGAATGGCATCACAAAGGTTTGGATAGATTGGATTACTTGGAGGCTTTGTCATATCTATTTGAATCTGAAATTTTATAATTGTATAGAAAATTGAGCTAGCCTAACGTAGGCGTTTGATTCATGTCATTCGGAGCTCTACATCAAAAGTTACAGACGATTTAGTGCGGACATATCAAGTTGATTGGTCAGTTCAAATGATCATTCTAAGCTGAGCATTGGTGCTCAATCCGTAAAGGCTTATAATTGAAGCATAATGCATGGCATCACATAGTTTGGGATGTATTGGATTACTTGAAGGTTTTGTCGTATATATTTTAGCCTTAAATTTTTGTCACGGTATAGAAAATTGAGCTAGCATAACGTGGGTGTTGGATTCATGTCATTCTGAGCTCTAAATCAAAAGATACGAACGATTTAGTGCGGACATGTCAAGTTGATTGGTGAGTTCAAATGATCATTCTAATCTTATCATTGGTGCTTATTGAGTAAAGGCTTATAAGTGAAGCATAACGCATGGCATCACGCAGTTTGGGATAGATTGGATTAATTGGAGGGTTTGTTGTATCTATTTGAGTCTCAAATTGTGTCACGATATAGAAAATTGAGCTAGCATAATGTGGGCATTGGATTCATGTCATTCGGAGCTCTAAATCAATAGTTACGGCCGATTAAGTGAGGACAAGTCAAGTTGATTGGCCAGTTCAACTAATCATTCTAAGCTAAACATTGGTTCTCATTGAGTAAACACTTATAAGGGAAGCATAATGCATGGTATGACGCAGTTTGGGATAGATTGGATTACTTGGAGGCTTTGTCGTATCTATTTGAGTCTGAAATTTTATCATAGTATAGAAAATTGAGCTAGCATAACGTGGACGTTGGATTCATGTCATTCTGAGCTCTAAATCAAAAGTTACAGACGATTTAGTGCAGACATATTAAGTTGGTTGGTCCTTTCAAATGATCATTCTAAGCTGATCATTGGTTTCAATTGAGTAAACGCTTATAAGTGAAGCATAATGCATGGCATGACGCAGTTTGGTATAGATTGGATTACTTGTAGGCTTTGTCATTTCTATTTGAGGCTGAAATTTTGTCAGAGTATAGAAAATTCAGCTAGCATAACGTGGGTTTTGGATTCATGTGTTTCTGAGCTTTAAATGAAAAGATATGGACGATTTAGTGCAGAAATGTCAAGTTGATTGGTCAGTTCAAATGATCATTCTAAGCTGATCATTGTGCTCATTGAGTAAAGGATTATAAGTGAAGCATAATGCATGCCATCATGCACTTTGGGATAGATTGGATTACTTGGCAGTTTTGTTTTATTTATTTGAGTCTGAAATTTTGTCACAATATATAAAATTGAGCTAGTGTAAGGTGGGCATTGGATTCATGTTATTGCGGACATGTCAAGTTGATGGGCCAGCCCAACTGATCATTCTAAGCTGATCATTGGTGCTCATTGAGTAAAGACTTATAAGAAAATAAAAATTCATGGCATCACACTGTTTGAGATAGATTGGATTATTTGGATTTGTTGTCGTATCTATTTGAATTTTAAAATTTGTCATAGTATAGAAAATTGATCTAGAATAACGTGGGCGTTGGATTCATGTCACTCTGAGCTCTAAATCATAATTTATGGACGATATAGTGCGGGCATGTCAAGTTGATTGGTCAGTTCAATGATCATTCTATGCTTATCACTGGTGCTCATTGAATAAAGGCTTATAAATGAATCATAATGCATGTCATAACACAGTTTGGGATAGATTTGATAATTTGGAGATTTTTTCGTATATATTTGGGTCTAAAATTTTGTCACATTATAGAGAATTGAGCTAGCATAACGTGGGTTTTGGATTCATGTCATTCTGATCTCTAAATCAAAAGATACGGACGATTTAGTGTGGAGATGTCAAGTTGATTGGTCAGTTCAAATGATCATTCTAAGCTGATCATTGTGCTCATTGAGTAAGGATTATAAGTGAAGCATAATGCATGCCATCATGGAGTTTGGGATAGATTGGATTACGTGGAGGGTTTGTTGTATCTATTTGACTCTGTAATTTTGTCACAATATTGAGCTAACATAAGGTGGGCATTGGATTCATGTTATTCGGAGCTCTAAATCAAACGTTACGAACGATTTAGTGCGGGCATGTCAAATTGATTGGCTAGTTCGACTAATCATTCTACGCTGATGATTGGTGCTCATTGAGTAAAGGCTTATAAGTGAATCATAATGCATGGCATCACGCTGTTTGAGATAGATTGGATTACTTGGATGCGTTGTCGTATCTATTTGAGTTTTAAAATTTGTCATAGTGTAAAAAGTTGATCTAGCATAATGTGGGCGTTGAATTCATGTCAGTCTGAACTCTAAATCAAAATTTACGGACGATTTAGTGTGGAAATGTCAAGTTGATTCGTCAGTTCAAATGATCATTCTAAACTCACCATTGGTGCTCATTGAGTAAAGGCTTATAAGTGAAGCATAATGCATGCATCATGCAGTTTGGGATAGAATTGATTAATAGGATGCTTTGTCTTATATATTTGAGTCTGAAGTTTTGTCAGAGTATAGAAAATTAAGCAAGCATAACGTGGGTTTTGGATTCGTGTCATTTTGATCTCTAAATCAAAATATACGAACTATTTAGTGCAGAGATGTCAAGTTGATTGGTCAGTTCAAATGATCATTCTAAGCTAATCATTGGTGCTCATTGAGTAAAGGTTTATAAGTAAATCATAATGCAACACATCACGCAGTTGGGGATAGATTGAATTACTTGGAGGGTTTGTTGTATATATTTGAGTCTGAAATTTTGTCACAATATATAAAATTCAGCTAGCATAAGTTGGGCATTAGATTCATGTCATTCGGAGCTCTAAATCAATAGTTACACATGATTTAGTGCGGACATGTCAAGTTGATTGGTCAATTCAAATGATCATTCTAAGCAGATCAATGGTGCTCATTGAGTAAATGATTATAAGTGAAGCATAATGCATGGCATCACGCAGTTTGGGATAGATTGGATTATTTCGAGGCTTTTTCGTATCTATTTGATTTGAAATTTTGTGAAAATATAGAAAATTGAGCTACCATAACGTGGGCATTGGATTCATGTCATTTGGAGCTCTAAATCAAAAGTGATGGACGATTTAGTGAAGATATGTCAAGTTGATTAGCCACTTCAACTGATCATTTTAAGCTGATCATTGGTGCTCGTTGAGTAAAGGCTTATAAGAGAAACATAATGCATATCATCACGCAGTTTGGGATATATTGGATTATTTTGAGGTTTTGTCGTATCTATTTGTGTTTGAAATTTTGTCATAGTAGGTCTGTTCGTTTCGTAGCCGCAGGAACCTACGGCTGCGTCATGCGGCCAAACGTTGTTCGTTTGATCACCGCAGGTTCCTGCGGTCAAACGCTGCGGTCGACCATAGAAAGCTGCGATCAAAATTTTTAATCGCTGCGAAATTATAGCGTTTGTGATCAAACAATTGCGATACAACCTGCGGCGACAACCTGCGGCGATCAAACGAACAACAATATTGTTGCGTCTAACCGCAGCGTCTGACCGCAGGTTGCTGCCGTAGACATTGCGGTAGACAAACGAACAGCGCTAGTATAGAAAATTGACCTAGCATAACGTGGGCATTTGATTTATGTCATTTTGAGCTCCAAAATCAAAAATTACAGACAATTTAGTGCGGACATATGTATTTGATTGGTCATTTCAAATGATCATTCTAATCCGATCATTGGTGCTCATTGAATAAAGACTTATAAGTGAAGCATAATGCATGGCATCACGCAGTTCGGGATACATTGGATTATTTGAAGGCTTTGTCGTATCTATTTATGTCTAAAATTTTGACACAATATTGAAGATTGAGCTAGCATAACGTGGCGATTGGATTCATGTCATTCGGAGCCCTAAATCAAAAGCTAGAAACGATTTAGTGAGCACATGTCAAGTTGATTGGTCAGTTCAAATGATCATTTTAAGCTGATCGTAGTTGCTCATTGAGTAAAGGCTTATAAGTGAAGTGATTAGCATCACGCCGTTAGGGATAGATTGGATTACTTGGAGGCTTAGTCGTATCTATTTGAGTATGAAATTTTATCACAATAAAGAAAATTGAGCTAGCATAACGTGGGCATTGGATGCAAGTAATTTTGAGCTCTAAATCTAAAGTTACGGACGATTTAGTGCGGACATATCAAGCCTATTGCTCAGTTGAAATGATCATTTTAAGCTAAACATTTCTGCTCATTGAGTAAAGGCTAATAAGTGAACCATAATACATGGCATCACGCTGTTTGGGATAGATTGGATTACTTGGAGGCTTTGTCGTATCTATTTGAGTCTGGAATTTTTTCATAGTATAGAAAATTGAGCTATCACAAAGTGGGCGATGGATTCATATCATTTTGAGCGCTAAATCAAAAGTTATACACGATTTAGTGCGAACATATCAAGTTGATCGGTTAGTTCAAATGATCATTCTAAGCTGATCGTAGGTGCATATCATCACGCAGTTTGGGATAGATTGGATTAGTTGGAGGCTTTGTCGTATATATTTGAGTCTGAAATTTTGTCACAGTATGGAAAATTGAGCTAGCATAACGTGAGTGTTGGATTCATGTCATTCTGAGCTCTAAATCAAAAGATACAGACGATTTAGTACGGAATGTCAAGTTGATTGGTCAGTTAAAATGATCATTCTAAGCTGATCATTGGTCCTCATTGAGTAAAGCCTTATAAGTGAAGCACAATGCATGTCATCACGCAATTTGGGATATTTTTGATTATTTGGAGGTTTTGTTGTATCTATTTGAGTCTGTAATTTTGTGACAATATAGAAAATTGAGCTAGCATAATGTGCGCATTGGATTCATGTCATTCTGAGCTCTAAATCGAAAGTTACGGACGATTTGGTGCGGACATGTCAAGTTGATTGGTCAGCTCTAATGATCATTCTAAACTGATCATTAATGCTCATTAAATAAAGGCTTATAAGTGAAGCATAATGCATGGCATGACACAGTTCGGGAAAAATTGGATTACTTGGAGGCTTTGTCGTATCTTTTTGAGTCTGAAATTTTATGCCAATGTTGAAAATTGTGATAGCATAACGTGGGCATTGAATTCATGTCATTCGAAACTCTAAATCAAAAGTTAGAAACAATTTAGTGCGGACATGTCAAGTTGAATGGGAAGTTCAAATGATCATTCTAAGCTGATCATTGGTGCTCATTGAGTTAAGACTTATACGTGAATCATAATGCATGACATCTCTCAGTTTGGGATATATTTGATTACTTGGAGGCTTTGTGGTATTTATTTGAGTCTTAAATTTTGTCATAGTATAGAAAATGGAGCTAGCATAACGTGGGCGTTGTATTCATGTCATTCTGAGCTCTAAATCAAAAGTTACGGACGATTTAGTGCGGACATATCAAGTTGATTGGTCAGTTCAAATTATTATTCTAAACTGATCATTGGTTCTCATTGAGTAAAGGCTTATAAGTGAAAGATAATGCATGACATCACGAAGTTTGGGATAGATTGGATTAGTTGGAGGTTTTGTTGTATATATTTGAGTGAGAAATTTTGTCATAGTATAGAAAATTGAGCTAGCATAACGTGGGCGTTGAATTCATGCCATTATGAGTACTAAATCAAAAGTTAGGGGCGATTTAGTGCGCACATGTCAAGTTGATTGGTCAGTTCAAATGATAATTCTAAGCTGATCGTAGGTGCTCATTGAGAAAAGTCTTATAAGTAAAGTATAATGCATGGTATCACGCAGTTTTGGATAGATTGGATTACTTGTAGGCTTTTTCGTATCTATTTGAGTCTGAAATTTTGTCAAAATATAGAAAATTAAGCTAGCATAACGTGGAAATTAGATTCATGTAATTCTGAGTTCTAAATCAAAAGTTACGTACAATTTAGTGCGGACATATCAAGCTTATTGGTCAATTCAAATGATTATTCTAAACTGAGCATTGGTGCTCATTGAGTAAAGGCTTATAAGTGAAACATAATACATGGTATCATGCAGTTTGGGATAGATTGGATTACTTGGAGGCTTTTTCGTATCTATTTGAGTCTGAAATTTTGTCATAGTATAGAAAATTGAGCTAGCATAACGTGGGCGTTGGATTCATGTCATTCTGAGCTATAAATCAAAAGTTATAGACGAATTAGTGCGGACATATCAAGTTGAATAGGAAATTCAAATGATCATTATAAGCTTATCATTGCTGCTAATTGAGTAAAGGTTTATAAGTGAATCATAATACATGTCATCACGCAGTATGGGATTGATTAGATTACTTGGAGGCTTTGTCATATATATTTGAGTGTGAAATTTTGTCACAGTATGGAAAATTGAGCTAGCATAACGTGGGTGTTGGATTCATGTCATTTTGAGCTCTAAATCAAAAGATAAGGACGATTTAGTGCGGAAATGTGAAGTTGATTGGTCAGTTCAATTGATCATTCTAAGCTGATCATTGGTGCTCATTGAGTAAAAGCTTATAAGTGAAGCATAATGCATGGCATCACGCAGTTTGGGATATAATGGATTACTTGGAGGGCTTGTTGTATCTATTTGAGTATGTAATTTTGTAACAATATAGAAAAGTGAGCTAACATAACGTGGTCAATGGATTCATGTCATTTTGAGCTCTAAATCAAAAGTTACGAACGATTTAGTGTGGATATGTCAAGTTGATTGGGTAGTTCAACAAATCATTCTGAGCTGATCATTGGTGCTAATTGACTAAAAGCTTATAAGTGAAGCATAATGCATGGTATGACAAAATTTGGGATAGATTAGATTATTTGGATGCTTTGTCGTATCTATTTGAATCTTAAAATTTGTCATATTATAGAAAATTGAGCTAGAATAACGTGCGTGTTGGATTCATGTCATTCTCAGCTCTAAATCAAAAGTTACAGATGATTTAGTGCGGACATATCAAGTTGATTGGTCAGTTCAAATAATCATTTTAAGCTTATCATAGTTGCTCCTTGAGTAAAGGCTTACAAGTGGAGCATAATGCATGGCATCACACAGTTTGTGATAGATTTGAATATTTGGAGTATTTCTCTAATCTATTTGAATTTGAAAATTTGTCATTGTATAGAAAATTGAGCTAGCACTACGTGGGCATTGGATCATGTCATTCTGAACTCTAAATCAAAAGATATGGATGATTTAGTGAGGAGATGTCAAGTTGATTGATCAGTTCAAATGATTAATCTAAACTGATCGTTGGTGCTTATTGAGTAAAGCCTTATAAGTAAAGCATAATGCATGGCATCATGCAGTTTGGGATAGATTGGATTACTTGGAGGCTTTGTCGTATATATTTGAGTCTGAAATTTTGTCACAATATAGAAAATTGAGCTAGCATAATGTGGGCATTGGATTCCTATCATTCTAAGCTTTAAATCAAAAGTTACGGACGATGTAGTGTGGAAATATCAAGGTTATTGGTCAGTTCAAATGATCATTTTAAGCTTATCATTGGTGCTCATTGAGTAAATGCTTGTAAGTGAAGCATAATGCATGGCATCACGCCATTTGGCATAGATTGGATTACTTGGAGGCTTTGTCGAATCTATTTGAATATAAAATTTTGTCACAATATTAAAAACTAAGCTGGCATTATGTGGGCATTGGATTCATGTCATTCTGATCTCTAAAGCAAAAGTTATGGACAATTTAATGCGGAAATGTCAAGTTGATTGGGCAGTTCAACTGATCATTCTAAGTTGATCATTGCATTACAAGAACCATCAAATTCCCGAAGGTGAATTTCGTCGGCAATCCGTCGGGAATAGCTATTCCCATCTACTTTTCGAAAACAGATGCCCGTCGGGACTATTTCGTCGGAAATCAATTTTCATCGGGAAGGGATCGGGAATTACTGACGGTTTGACAATAAATGTCATCGTCAGACCCTTCCGATAGATAGACGATGGCTTCATGCCGTCGGCAAATACCGATAGATATTCGATGGGTTCATTTTATCGGAAATTCTCGACGTATTTGCGATGGATTTAGTCAGTCGGGCCGTCGATGTTT
The DNA here is from genome assembly GCA_018901935.1 of Pugionium cornutum. NCBI lineage: Eukaryota > Viridiplantae > Streptophyta > Magnoliopsida > Brassicales > Brassicaceae > Pugionium > Pugionium cornutum. The sequence continues at coordinate 14,905,842 of CM032165.1, read as the reverse complement.
TCCGATGACCGTTACCATCGGGAATGTGAACCTATGGTGTATTCTGACGGTTTTCACCCGTTGAGAGTTAACCGACATACTTCTGACGGAAACGTCCGTCGGGAATTTCCGATGACTGCGTCCGTCGGAAATAACCAAATAATTAAAAAAACTAGAATATTTATTTTTTTAAAATTATTTATTAAATTTTGTAAAAATATATTTATAAAAATATTAAAATAATTAATATGTATATTAAATTTAATTAATATTTTTAAATATTTTAAAAAATATTATTATAATTAATAAAAATAATAATTCTAATTATAAATATAATAATTGTTTAATTTGTTTTAAATCTACAAATTACATTAGAGGAGCAGGAGGAGAAGGAGGAGAGAAAAAGGCATCGGGAAACTTGGTTCTCATCATTTGTACAATATTTTTAAGATTCGTCATCTCTATCTCCACAACAGCCATTTTTTTTAACTGTTCATTCTCCTCGTCTCTAGCCGCAGATGTTGCACCACCGATATCTGCAACTCTATCGAATCCTTGATGACAATCATTAGAAAATAGTGAATGTAAATGCCTTTGCCTCTTCGGTTGATCTTTCGGTTTCCCGAACTAGTGCTCGAGATGACCTCAGTGCTGGAAGATTCCCAATAACGAATAAAATCGTTCCAAACCGACTCATTCAACTCTGTTAATTTGTATTTTTTCTTTTTCCATTTTTGTTTCCACTCGTTTATGTGACGGAAAAATTGTACTGCATCCTCTTTTTGAAAAGCTTCTTCCACCAATTTTGTGTTCATGGGATCCCATGTAAAATTTTCCTTCGAAATTTACTTATATATTACTAAAAATTATTATTAAAAACTATTTAAAACAATTATATATTTAAAATAAATTAACGTACCGCAGACGTTCTGAACTAAATCTGATGTTGTTCGTACGAAATATCTCTAAATTTTGTATATGGTTTGTTCAAAAGAAAATGAAACATCTTTCATATAGATTTGGTTATTCCGTTGTTTGAAATATCAAACCTATGAATTTTTATTGGAATAACGTCAAAATAATTATTTTAAATATAATTATAGAAAATTTAATTTACCATGTCGAGTTTTCTTGACGTATCGGATCGAGAAAAGGAAGAAGTTTACGACTAAACTGTTGAAGCAATTTTTCAATTCTCATTGGTCGAAAAAAATCAGTTGCAAATTCTAGAATTTGAGTTGGTATACAACTCGTAGTAGAGAACTCACCATGTCTATGACTCTTTTTACGACCTATGATTGTGATATTTTATCAATTTATCTATATTTATTATTTACCATTTTCTCTTCGAACTATTAAATTATTTAAAATAATAATCAATTATGTTTATTTTTATACTTTTGATAAAATTAACGTTTATTATTTGGAGTAATATCATACTATTATTTGATAGAATATCATAAAATAAAAAATATTAATACTATTTAAGATAAAATAATAATTTTATTAAAGTAATTTTTTGTATTTATTAGTTATACTAAACCCATGTACGCGAATTATAATTTAATACTTTATAGTCATTAATAAAAATAAAAAAGTTTAAAAAAAAATTAGATAGTGATGAGATAGTTAACAAATATCCACAAATAAAAAATAGTTGGTTTGGTGTTATAGTTTTTGTAAACTAAAAGAGTTATTAATTTATACATAAATTATTTATCATAATACTATATATATTATATGGAGACATATATGAAAATTACATCTCAGTTGAAAAATCTATCTTATTTTTGTAATTAGATATTCAAAATTTAAGACATTCACACGTTCCTGTTAGGGAGCCTTTTTCATTTATTTTCAAAATCAAAATACAAAGCCTTCCCTGATACAGCAAGAAAAAGAAAAGAAAACAGGTACGTTGGTTCTAACGTAGGAACAAAATTTGGTTTTGTGTAGATATGAATTGGTGAGAGAAAGATAATCTTGCTAGGCTTTTAGATCACATATGCTTTCATATATAACATTATTCTGTTATTTTATTATTAATTTTCAAAATTTTTTATTAAATATTTTTAAAATATATTTATTAAAAATCTATTTATTAAAAATATTAAAATAATTTTACTATATTAAATTAAATTAATATTTTTAAATATTTTAAAATTATAATATAATTAATAAAAATAATATTTTAAGTATAAATATAATAATAATTAAATAACTGTTTTAAAATACAAATTACAACAGAGAGGCAGGAGGAGAAGGAGGAGAAAAATAGTCATCAAAAAACTTGTTTCTCATCATTTCTACAATATTTTTGAGATTATTATCTCTATTTTCATAGCCGTCATTTTTTCTTTTAGCTGTTCATACTACTCGTTTCTAGCTGCAAATGTTGCGCCACCGGTATCTCCAACTCTCCCGAGTCATGGATGACAACACTTAAAAAATAGTACTTCCTCTAAAAACAAAAAAAATATTATTAGAAAATTATTATAATATTATTTATATAAAAAATCAAACTTACATCAAGTACAAGACGGTTAATCTCATAACGAGGCAATTCGGAGACCGAAGATGAAGAACCAACTTGAGATTGTTGGGTTAAAATATCACGTTTTTTCTTATTTATTATTTCGATGATCTCACTAATGAGACCATCTTGTATGCGACTGGTATTTTTGTTCGTGTGGACGGTCTCGAGAAGTTGCAAGTGACCTGGAGGCGCTCCAATTTCTTGTGTCTAAAATTAAAAAAATTCTAAATTAATAATTTAAAAATTTTCAAATAATAATAAATAAATTAATATAATAATTAATTTACCAATCGATCGGCTCGTTTTAGAAAACTACTCGATCCGGCATTCTGAATATAAATGCCTTTGCCTCCTCGGTCGTTCTTCCGGTTTCCCGAATTAGTTCTCGAGATAACCTCAGAGCTGAAAAATTCCCAATAACGAATAAAGTCTTCCAAACCGACTCATTCAACCCTCTTGGTTTATCGTTTCCCTTTTTCCATTTTTGTTTCCACTCGTTCATGTGGCGAGAAAATTGTACTACAACCTCTTTTTCGAAAGCTTCTTCCACCAATTTTGTGTTCATGGGATCCCATGTAAATTATTGTTGCAAAATTTACTTATATATTAATAAGAAATATTATTAAAAACTATTTAAACCAATTATATATTTAAAAATTAAATAGCGTACCGCAAACATGCTAACCAAATCTAACGTTCTTCGTACAGAATATCTCTAAATTTTGTATATGGTTTGTTCAAAAGAGAATGAATCATCTTTAATATCGATTAGCTTATTTTGTGTTTGAAATATCAAACCTACGAATTTTTATTAGAGTAGCGTTTAAATAATTATTTTAAATATAATTATAAAATAGCGTTAAAATAATTATTTTAAATATAATTATAGAAAATTTTATTTACCATGTCGAATTTCCTTGATGCCTCTGATCGAAAAAAGTAAGAAGTTCACGACCAGGTTGCTGAACCAATTCTTCAATAGTCATTGGTCGTAAAGAATCATTTGTAGATTCTGAAACTTGAATTGGTATACAACTCCGAGTATACGACTCACCACGTCTTTGGTACTCTTGATACGATCTATGTTTGTGACATTTAATCAATCTATTTAAATTTAAAATTTAGCATTTTCTTTTTGAAATATTTAAATTTTTAAATACTAAATATAAACATATAATTTTAAATGTTTATGATATTTTTGTAAAAAGTAATTTATATTGCTAAAATTATTATTAAAATACTGCTTAAAGTCCGCAAGAGGACAATGTGACAGTTACCAAATCGAACACAAATCAAAAATTTTAAATATCCAAACATATCACATATTTTTATAATACCAAAATAACCGAAACTATCCAAAATCGAAAAATATAGGTACAAACCTATAATATTTATTAAATTTATAATTTATAGTTTTTAGTGATTTAAAAACAATTCATGACCGAACATATATGACGGTATATTAGTATCTACCATTATTATTGCAGTAAAAACACTCATCCAACTATCAATACTACTGGACTAATTTGGGACACAACTTTTGTTCAAGAACCATATTTCAAGAGAACTATTTACTAATATATTCTTCTTAAAATCATATGTAAAAATTCTAAGTCACTAATGTCTCATATTTTTGAATCAGCCTTTAACTTATCTTATCCTAATTGAACACACTACAATGAACATTACTTTGCTTCATTGTTGTTATCAATAGAACATGTTTCCTAACTCCATCTATCTCTTCTATATCTACAAAACCATTGTACCAACATATTCGAACTGTCAGTTCCTTCAAAGATATCTTACATCCAGAAACATGTGACTTGTGTGAGACACCAACTTATAACATTTAGCATTTCACTATAGAACCCTTGAAATTACTCTCTTATTGTAAACACCACTCTCACTCTGTAACACATTTATTTCGAAGCTTGTGTCTTAAGAGATTATTATTGCTATTTTTGTTGATTTGGATATCTATATAGGATCTATAAAATTTTCATTACCAACCGTTCTATCTAATTGATTTATCGGACTGATGTCATCCCGCTCATGAAAATGAGTTTCCTTTGTACGGAAAATCAAGCAATTATTCGATGAAAACATGAAACAACGATCAAGATTTTTAAAGTGCTCTTTTATGAAGTTGGTTCCCATCCCTTGATAATTCGATGCTAAAACGTTCATCCTAACAGACCACCAAAACCGATTCTACTTTGCTCCGTAAACACCTAAAATCAATAGAAATAATAGTTTAAAAAACTTACATGTTGACGACGAGAAACGGCAACGACGAGAAACAGCGAGGAGGAGAAACAGCGATGAGGAGAAACGACGATCGAGAGAAACGAAGAGAGTAATGCGAAACGGCGAGAGAGAGAGGAGAAGAAAAAGTTGTAGGTTATATTCGATATTTCCGACGGCAATTTCCGTCGGGAATCCATCGGAATTCAATGAATTTTTGTGAAACCCCGCGTTGTTAATTATGTTTCCCGCATAAATCCGTCGAAAATCCGTCGGACTCTTTAAACACCATGCATGATCAACAAATAGTCTGCCCACGTTGCAAATACGTTTTGATGGGTTTCCGATGGATTTCCGACAGATTTACCAAGGCCGTCGGAAATCCGTCGGATGCCAGAGTCAATATTTCGAAAAAATATTTATATATAGTTAAAGTATAAAAATCAACGTCTATATATTTAAATTGTTTAACTCAACGTGTAGATATGATTTTCTACACAAAATATAATCATCTATATATGATCCAATAAAATATAAATAAAATGGTATAATTATTTTGGGTCCAATCGATTATTTATTATCGATTATTTATAATTATTTTATAATTTATTCTGATTATAATGATCTGAAATGAAGTATTATCAGAAAAAGATAATTTATATATAATAATAGTATGGAAAAATATAAACATTATTATCATAAATTTAATCTGAATCTGATGAACATTCCGAATTAGCTAAATTTTGGTCGTCAAACTCACCAATCTCTTCTTCTGAATCTTGAAACACGTTTTAATCTTCGTTCGTGGTGTCATCAACAACAATGTTAACTTCAAGAGAAGTGTCTATGTAACCTAAGTTACCAATTGTGCTTTGTTGCACAAGGTCTTGTTCGGTAATACCACATACCATTCCTCTAGGATGTATTGAGGTTACTGTAATCCAAGGATCATGCTTGTTCCTCACACGAGAATATCGAATGTAACAAACCTGGTCCGCTTGTGATGCAAGTATAAAAGGATCATATTTTGGATGTCGCTTACGAGAGTGGACAGATGTAACACCAAATTCGTCTTCACGTTGACCCATGACAGGGTCATACTAGTTACAGTAGAACACAATACACCTCAAATCAATCATTTCTGTATAGTGAACTTCTAATATTTCACGAAGAACACCGTTCTATATATAATTCCTCCCGATTAAATTACTTGGAGGCTTTGTCGTATATATTTGAGTCTGAAATTTTGTCAGAATATAGAAAATTGAGCTAGCATAACGTGGGCATTGGATTCATGTCATTCTGAGCTCTAATTCAAAACATACGGACGATTTAGTGGGAACATGTCAAGTTGATTGGTCAGTTTAAATGATCATTTTAAGCTGATCATTGGTGCTCATTAAGTAAAGGCTTACAAGAGAAGCATGATGCATGACATCACGCAGTTTGGGATAGATTGGATTATTTCGAGGCTTTGTCGAATCTATTTGAGTTTGAAAATTTGTCATTGTATAAAAAATTGATCTAGCATTACGTGGGCATTAGATTAATGTCATTCTTAGCTCTAAATAAAAAGTTACGAACGATTTAGTGCGCACATATCAAGTTGATTGGCCAGTTCAAATGATCATTCTAAGCTGATCATTGGTGCTCATTGAGTAAAGGCTTATAAGTGAAGCATTGAAGCATAATACATGACATCACGCACTTTGGGATAGATTGGATTAATTGGATGCTTTATCATATCTATTTGAGTCTAAAAATTTGTCATAGTATAGAAAATTTAGCTAGTATAACGTGGAAGTTGGTTTCATGTCATTCTGGGGTCTAAATCAAAAGTTACCGTCGATATAGTGCGAACATGTCAAGTTGATTGGCCAGTTCAACTGATCATTTTAAGCTGATCATTGGTGCTCACTGAGTAAACGCATATAAGGGAAGCATAATGCATGACATCACGTAGTCTTAGATTGTATTACTTGGACGCTTTGTTGTATCTATTTGAATTTGAAATTCTGTCATAGTATAGAAAATATAGCTAGGATGACGTGGGAGTTGGATTCATGTCATTCTAAGCTCTAATCAAAAGTTACGGATGATTTTGTGCGCACTTGTCAAGTTGATTGGCTTGTTCAACTTATCATTCTAAGCTGATCATTAGTGCTCATTGAGTAAAGGCTTATAAGTGAAGATTAATGCATAACATCATGCAGTTTGGGATAGATTGCATAACTTGGTGGCTTTGTCGTATCTATTTGAGTTTGAAATTTTGTCATAGTATAGAAAATTGAGCTAGCATAACGTGGGTGTTGGATTCATGTCATTTTGAGCTCTAAATCAAAAGTTATGGACGATTTAGTGCGGACATGTCAAGTTGATTTGTCAGTTCAAATGATCATTCTAAGGTGATCATAGGTGCTCATTGAGTAAAGGCTTATAAGTGAAGCATAATGCATGACATAATGCAGTTCGGGATATTGGATTTCTTGAAGTCTTTGTCGAATCTATTCGAGTCTGAAAATTTGTGATTGTATAGAAAATTGGTCTAGCATTACGTGGGCATTGGATTCATGTCACTATGAGCTCAAAATCAAAAGTTACGGACGATTTAGTATGGACATGTCAAGTTGATTAGCCAGTTCAGCTGATCATTCTAAGATGATCATTGGTCCTCCTTGAGTAAAGGCTTATAAGTGAAACATAATGCATGACATCACGTAGTATGGGATAGATTGGATTACTTGGAGGCTTTGTCGAATCTATTTGAGTGTGAATTTTTTCATAGTATAGAAAATTAAGTTAGCATAACGTGGGCGTTGGATTCATGTTATTATGAGCTCTAAATCAAAAATTACGATCGATTTAATGCGGACATGTCAAGTTTATTGGTCAGTTTATATGATCATTCTAATCTGATCCTTGGTGCTCATTGAGTAAAGGCTTATAAGTGAAGCATAATCCATGGTATCACGCAGTTTGGGATATATTGGATAACTTGTAGGCTTTGTCGTATTTATTTGAGTATGAAATTTTGTCACAATATTAAAAACTAAGCTAGCATTATGTGGGCATTGGATTCATGTCCTTTTGAGCTCTAAATCAAAAGTTACGGGCGATTTAGTGCGGACATATCAAGTGGATTGGGTAGTTCAACTGATCATTCTAAGCTGGTCATTGGTGCTCGTTGAGTAAATGCTTATAAGTGAAGCATAATACATGACATCATGCACTTTGGGATAGATTGGATTATGTTTTGTAAGCTTTGTCGTATCAATTTGAGTCTGAAATTTTGTCATATTATAGAAACCTGAGCTAGCATAACGTAGGCGTTGGCTTCATGTCATTCTGAGCTCTAAACCAAAAGCTACGGACGATTCAGTATGCACATATCAAGTTGATTGGTCAGTTCAAATGGCAGTTCTTAGCTGATCATAGATGCTCATTGAGTAAAGGCTTATAAGTGAAGCATAATCCATGGCATCACGCAGTTTGGGATAGATTATATTACTTGGAGGCTTTGTCGTATATATTTGTGTCTAAGATTTAGTCACAGTATAGAAAATTGAGCTAGAATAACGTGGGCTGTGGATTCATGATATTTTAAGCTATAAATCAAAAGATATTGAAGATTTAGTGCGTACATGTCAAGTTGGTTGGTCAGTTCAAATGATCATTCTAAGCTGATCATTGGTGCTCATTGAGTAAAGGCGTATAAGTGAATCATAATGCATGGCATCACGCAGTTTGTGATAAATTGGATTACTTCGAGGCTTCGTCATATCTATTTGAGTCTGAAATTTTGTCACAAAATAGAAAATTGAGCTAGCACAACATGGGCATTGGATTCATGCCATTTGGAGCTCTAAATCAAAAGTTAAACACGATTTGCTGCGTACATATCAAGTTGATTGGTCAGTTCATATGATCATTCTAAGCTGATCATTTGTGCTCATTGAGTAAAGACTTATAAGTGAAGTATAATGCATAGCATCACATAGTTTTGGATAGATTGGATTACTTGGAGGCTTTGTCGTATATATTTGAGGCTGAAAGTTTGTCACAATATAGAAAATTGAGCTAGCATAATGTGGTCATTGGATTCTTGTCATTCTGAGCTCTAAATCAATAGATAAGAACGATTTTGTGCGAAAATATCAAGTTGATTAGTCAGTTCAAATGATCATTCTAAGCTGATCATTGGTGCTCATTGAGTAAAGGCTTATAAGTGAAGCATAATACATGACATCACACACTTTGGGATAGATTGGATTAATTGGATGTTTTGTTGTATCTATTGTAATCTGAAAATTTATCATTGTATAGAAAATTGAGCTAGCATAACGTGGGCGTTGGTTTCATGTCATTCTAAGCTACAAATCAAAAGTTACGGACGATTTAGTACGCACGTATCAAGTTGATTGGTCAGTTCAAGTGATAATTCTAAGTTGATCATAGGTGCTCATTGAGTAAAGGCTTATAAGTGAAGTATAATGCATGGCATCACGCAATTTGGGATAGATTGGATTAATTGGATGCTTTGTGGTATCTGATTGAATCTGAAAGTTTGTCATTGTATAGAAAATTGAGCTAGCATTACTTGGGCATTGGATTCCTGTCATTCTTAGCTCTAAATCAAACGTTACGGACGATTTAGTGCGGATATGTCAAGTTGATTGGCCAGTTCAAATGATCATTCTAATCTGATCATTGGTGCTCATTGAGTAAACGCTTATAAGTAAAGCATAATGCATGACATCACGTAGTCTGGGATAGGTTGTATTACTTGAAGGCTTGGTCGTTTTGAGTTGAATCTGAAATTTTGCCATAGTATAGAAACTTAAGCTAGCATGACGTGGGCGTTGGATTCATGTCATTCTTAGTTCTAAATCAAAAGTTAAGGACAATTTTGTGCGCTTATGTCAAGTTGATTGGCCAGTTCAACTGATCATTCTAAGCTGATAATTGGTGCTCAAAGAGTAAAGGCTTATAAGTGAAGCATAATGCATGGACATCACACAGTCTGGGATAGATTGGATTACTTAGAGACTTTGTCGTATCTATTTGAGTCCAAAACTTCGTCATAGTATAGAAAATTAAGCTAGCATGACGTGGGTGTTGGATTCATGTCATTCTGAGGTCTAAATCAAAAATTACGGACGATTTTATGCGCACATGTCAAGTTGATTGGCCAGTTCAAATGATCATTCTAAGCTGATCATAGGTGCTCATTGTGTAAAGGCTTATAAGTGAAGCTTAATACATAACATCACGAAATTTGGGATAGATTGGAATACTTGGAGGCTTTGTCGTATCTATTTGAGTCTGAAATTTTGTCATAGTATAGAAAATTGAGCTAGAATAACGTGGGTGTTGGATTCATGTCATTCTGAGCTCTAAATAAAAAGTTATGGACGATTTAGTGCGGACATGTCAAGTTGATTGGTCAGTTCAAATGATCATTCTAAACTGATCATAGGTGGTCATTGAGTAAAGGCTTATAAGTGATGCATAATGCATGACCTCACACAGTTTGGGATATATTGGATTATTTGAAGGTTTTGTCGAATCTATTTGAGTCTGAAAATTTGTCATTGTACAGAAAATTCGGCTAGCATTACGTTGGCATTGGATTCATGTTATTTTGAGCTCTAAATCAAAAGTTACGGACGATTTAGTGCGTAGATGTCAAGTTGATTGGCCAGTTCAACTGATCATTCTAATCTAATAATTGGTGCTCATTGAGTAAAGGCTTATAAGTGAAGCATAATGCACGACATCACGTAGTATGGGATATATTGGATTACTTGGAGGCTTTGTCGAATTTATTTGAGTTTGAAAATTTTTCATAGTATAGAAAATTGAGTTAGCATAACGTGGGCGTTGGATTCATGTCATTCCTAGCTCTAAATCAAAAGTTACAGACGATTTATTGTGGATATGTCAAGTTGATTGGTCAGTTCAAATGATCATTCTAAGCTGATTATTGGTGCTCATTGAGTAAAGGCTTATAAGTGAAGCATAATTCATAACATCATGCACTTTGGGATAGATAGGATCACTTTAAGGCTTTGTCCTATCTATTTCAGTCTGAAAATTTGTCATTTCATAGAAAATAGGGCTAGCATTATGTGGGCATTGGATTCATGTCATTATGAGCTTTAAATCAAAAGTTACAGATGATTTAGTGCGGATATGTCAAGTTGATTGGCCTGTTCAAATGGCCATTCTAAGGTGATCATTGGTGCATATTGAGTAAAAGCTTATAAGTGAAGCATAATGCATGACTTCACACAGTTTGGGATAGATTGGATTACTTGGAGGCTTTGTCGTATCTTTTTGAGTGTGAAAATTTTCATTGTATAGAAAATTGACCTAGCATAACGTGGGTTTTGGATTCATGTCATTCTGACCTCTAAATTAAAAGTTACGAAAGATTTAGTGCGGACATGTCAAGGTTATTGGTCAGTTCAAATGACCAATCTAAGCTTATCATTGGTGCTCATTGAATAAAGGCATATAAGTGAAGCATAATGCACGGTATCACGTAGTTTTGTATAGATTGGATTACTTGGAGACTTTGTCATATTTATTTGAGATTGAAAATTTGTCACTGTATAGAAAATTGAGCTAGCATATCCTGGGTATTGGATTCATGTCATTCTGAGCTCTAAATCAAAAGTTACGGACGATTTAGTGTGGACATGTCAAATCGATTGGGCAGTTCAACTGATCATTCTAAGAAATCATTGGTTCTCCTTGAGTAAAGGGCTTATAAGTGAAGCATAATACATGACATTACACATTTTTGGATAGATTGGATTACTTGGAGACTTTTTCGTATCTATTTGAGTCTGAAACTCTGTCATAGTATAAAAAATTGACCTAGCGTAACGTGGGTATTGGATTCATATCATTCTTAGTTCTAAATCAAAAGTTAGGGACGATTTAGTGCGGACATATCAAGTTGGTTGATCAGTTCAAATGATCATTCTAAGCTGCTCATTGGTGGTCATTGAGTAAAGGCTTCTAAGTGAAGTATAATGTATGGCATCACATAGTTTTGGATAGATTGGGACTTGGAGGCTTCGTCGTATCTATTTGAGTCTGAAAATTTGTCACTGTATAGAAAATTGAGCAACCATAACGTGGGCGTTGGATTCATGTCATTCTGAGCACTAATTCAAAAGGTACGGACGATTTAGTGCAGACATGATAGGTTGATCGGTCAATTCAAATGATCATTCTAAGATGATCATTGGTGCTCATTGAGTAAAGGCTTATAAGTGAAGCATAATGTATGCCATCACTCTGTTTGGGATATGTTGGATTACTTGAAGGCTTTGTCGTATCTATTTTAGTCTGAAAATTTGTAGTAGAATAGAAATTTGAGCTAGCATAACGTGGGCGTTGGATTAATGTCATTCGGAGCTCTAAATCAAAAGTTACGGACGATTTCTTGCGGACATGTCAAGGTTATTGGTCAGTTCAATTGATCATTCTAAGCTGATCATTGGTGCTCATTGAGTAAAGGCTTATAAGTGAAGCATAATGCATGGCATGACGCAGGTTGGGATAGATTGGACTACTTGGATGCTCTGTCGTATCTATTTGAGTCTGATAATTTTTCATTTCATAGAAAATTGAGCTACCATTACGTGGGCATTAAATTCATGTCATTCCGAGTTCGAAATCAAAAGTTACAAACGGTTTAGTGCGGACATGTCAAATTGATTGGGCAGTTTAACTGATCATTCAAAGATGATCATTGGTGCTGATTGAGTAAAGGCATATAAGTAAAGCATAGTGCATGGCATCACACAGTTTGGGTTATATTGGATTACTTGAAGGTTTTAACGTATCTATTTGAGTCTGAAAAATTTGTCATTGTATAGAAAATTGAGCTAGCATAACGTGGGCATTGGATTAATGTCACTATGAGCTCTAAATCAAAAGTTGCGAACGATTTACTGCGGACATATCAAGTTGATTGGGCAGTTCAACTAATCATTCTAAGCTGATCATTGGTGCTCATTGAATAAACGCTTATAAGTGAAGCATAATGCATGACATCACACAGTTTGGGATATATTGGATTCCTTGGAGGCTTTGTCATATCTATTTAAGACTGAAATTTTTTCATAGTACAGGAAATTGAGCTACCATAATGTGGGCGTTAGATTCATGTCATTCTGAGATCTAAATCAAAAGTTAGAGACGATTTAGTGCGGACATGTCAAGGTTATTGGTCAGTTCAAATGATCAATCGAAGCTTATCATTGGTGCTCATTGAGTAAATGCTTATAAGTGAAGCATAATGCATGGTATCACACAGTTTGGGATAGATTGGATTACTTGAATTCTTTGTCATATCTATTTGTGATTGAAAATTTGTCATTGTATAGAAAATTGAGGTAGCATATCGCGGGCATTGGATTCTTGTCATTCTGACATCTAAATCAAAAGTTATGGACGATTTAGTGTGGACATGTCAAATTGATTGGGCAATTCAACTGATCATTCTAACCTGATCATTGGTGCTCCTTGAGTAAAGGTTTATAAGTGAAGCATAATCCATAACATCACACAGTTTTAGAGACATTGGATTGCATGTAGGCTTTGTCATATCTATTTGAGTCTGAAATTTTTTCATAGTATAGAAAATTGAGCTAACATAACGTGGGCGTTGGATTCATGTCATTCTGAGATCTAAATCAAGAGTTACAGATGATTTAGTGCTGACATATCAAGTTGACTAATCAGTTCAAATGATCATTATAAATTGATCATTGGTGATCATTGAGTAAAGGCTTATAAGTGTAGCATAATGCATGGCATCACGCAGTTTTGGATATATTGGATTATTTGGAGGCTTTGTTGTATCTATTTGAGTCTAAAATTTTTCATTGTATAGAAAATTGAGGTAGCATAACGTGGGCGTTGGATTCATATCATTATGAGCCCTAATCAAAAGTTACGGATGATTTAGTGCAGTCATGCCAAGTTGATTGGTGAGTTCAAATGATCATTCCAAACTGATCATTGGTGTTCATTGAGTAAAGCCTTATAAGTGAAGCATAATGCATGGCATCACTCAGTTTGGGATAGATTGGACTACTTGGATGCTTTGTCATATATTTGAGTCTAAAAATTTGTCATTGTATAGAAAGTTGAGCTAGCATAACATTGTCATTGGATTCATGTCATTTTGAGCTCTAAATAAAAAGTTATGGAAGATTTAGTGCGGACATGTCAAGATTATTGGTCTGAAATTTTCAGTCTGAAAATTTGTAGTAGTATAGAAAATTGAGTTAGCATAACGTGGGTATTGGATTCATGTCATTTTGAACTTTAAATCAAAAGAAACAGACGACTTAGTGCGGACATTTCAAGTTGATTGGTCAGGTCAAATGATCATTCTAAGCTGATCATTGGTGCTCATTGAGTAAAGGCTTACAAGTGAAGCATAATGAATGACATCACTCAGTTTGGGATAGATTAGATTACTTGGAGGATTTTTCGTATCTATTTGAGTCTGAAAATTTGTCACTGTATAGAAAATTGAGCTAGCATTACGTGGCCATTGGACTCATGTCATTTTGAGCTCTAAATCAAAAGTTACGAACGATTTAATGCGGATATGTCAAGTTGATTGGCCAATTAAAATGATCATTCTAAGGTGATCATTGGTGGTGATTGTGTAAAGGCTTATAAGTGAAGCATAATGATCTATTTGAGTCTGAAAATTTGTCACTGTATAGAAAACTGAGCTAGCATAACATGGGCGTTGGATTCATGTCATTCTGAGCTCTAATCAAAAGTTACAGACTTTTTAGTGCAGAAATGCCAACTTTATTGGTCAGTTCCGATGATCATTCTAAGCTGATCATTAGTGCTCATTGAGTTAAGGCTTATAAGTGAAGCATAATGCATGCCATCACTCAGTTTGGAATATATTGGATTACTTGGAAGCTTTGTTGTATCTATTTTAGTTTGAAATGTTGTAGTAGTATAGAAAATTAAGCTAGCATAACGTGGGCATTGGATACATGTCATTCTGAGCTTTAAATCAAAAGAAACGGATGATTTAGTGCGTAAACTTCAAGTTGATTGGTCAGGTCAAATGATCATTCTTAGCTGATCATTGGTGCTCATTGAGTAAAGGCTTATAAGTGAAGCATAATGAATGACATCACTCAGTTTAGGATATATGAGATTACTTGGAGTAATTTTTGTATCTATTTGAGCTGAAAATTTGTCATTGTATAGAAAATTGAGCCAGCATAACGTGGGGATTGGATTCATGTTATTCTTAGTTCTAAATCATAAGCTACGGACGATTTAGTACGCATTTGTCAAGTTGATTGGGAACTTCAACTGATCATTCTAAACAGATCATTGGTGCACCTTGAGTAAAGGCTTATAAGTGAAGCATAGTGGATGACATCACACAGTTTTGGATAGATTTGATTACTTGTATGCTTTTTCGTATCTATTTGAGTCTGAAAATTTGTCATAGTATAGAAAATTTAGCTTGCATAACGAGGGTGTTGGATTCATGTCATTCTGAGATCTAAATCACAAGTTACGGACGACTTAGTGCGTACTTATCAAGTTGATTGATGAGTTCAAATGATCATTCTAAGCTGATCATTGGTGCTTATTGAGTAAAGGCTTATAAGTGAAGCATAAAGCATGGCATCACGCAGTTTTGGATATATTGGACTACTTGGAGGCATTGTCATATCTATTTGAGTCTGAAAATTTGTCATTGTATAGGAGATTGAGCTTGCATTATGTGGGCATTGGATTCATGTCATTCAGAGCTCTAAATCAAAAGTTACCGACGATTTAGTGCGAACATATCAAGTTGATTAATCAGTTCAAATGATCATTATAAACTGATCATTGGTGATTACTGAGTAAAGGCTTATAAGTGAAGCATAATGCATGACACCACACAGTTTTGGATATATTGGATTATTTGGAGGCTCTGTTGTATCTATTTGAGTCTAAAATTTTTTCATTGTATAGAAAACTGAGGTAGCATAATGTGGGCGTTGCATTCATGTCATTATGAGCCCTAATCAAAAGTTACGGATGATTTAGTGCAGTCATGCCTAGTTCATTGGTCAGTTCAAATGATCATTCCAAACTGATCATTGGTGCTCTTTGAGTAAAGGCTTATAAGTGAAGCATAATGCATGGCATCACTCAGTTTGGGATATATTGGATTACTTGTAGGCTTTGTCGTATTTATTTTAGTGTGAAATTTTGTAGTAGTATAGAAAATCGAGTTTGCATAACGTGGACATTGGATTCATGTCATTTTGAACTTTAAATCAAAAGAAACGGAGAACTTAGTGCGGACATTTCAAGTTGATTGGTCAGGTGAAATGATCATTCTAAGCTGATCATTGGCGCTCATTGAATAAAGGCTTCTAAGTGAAGCATAATGATTGACATCACTCAGTTTGGGATAGATTAGATTACTTGGAGGATTTTTCGTATCTATTTGAGTCTGAAAATTTGTCACTGTATAGAAAATTGAGCTAGCATTACGTGGCCATTGGACTCATGTCATTTTGAGCTCTAAATCAAAAGTTACGGACGATTTAATGCGGATATGTCAAGTTGATTGGCCAATTCAAATGATCATTCTAAGGTGATCATTGGTGGTGATTGAGTAAAGGCTTATAAGTGAAGCATAATGAATTGCATCACGTAGTTTTGAATAGATTGGATTACTTGATGGCTTTGTCGTATCTATTTGAGTCTAAAATTTTTTCATTGCATAGAAAACTGAGCTAGCATAACATGGGCGTTGGATTCATGTCATTCAGAGGCCTAATCAAAAGTTACAGTTGATTTAGTGCAGACATGCCAACTTGATTGGTCAGTTCAAATGATCATTCTAAGCTGATCATTGGTGCTCATTGAGTTAAGGCTTATAAGTGAATCATAATGCATGCCATCACTCAGTTTGGAATATATTGTATTACTTGGAGGCTTTAACGTATCTATTTTAGTTTGGAATTTTGTAGTAGTATAGAAAATTAAGCTAGCATAATGTGGGCATTGGATACATGTCATTCTGTGCTTTAAATCAAAAGAAACGGGCGATTTAGTGCGTCAATTTCAAGTTGAGTGGTCAGGTTAAATGATCATTCTAAGTTGATCATTGGTGCTCATTGAGTAAAGGCTTATAAGTGAAGCATAATGAATGACATCAGTCAGTTTATGATAGATGAGATTACTTGGAGTATTTTTCGTATCTATTTCAGCTGAAAATTTGTCATTGTATAGAAAATCGAGCTAGCATAACGTGGGGATTGGATTCATGTTATTCTAAATTCTAAATTATAAGCTACGGACGATTTAATACGCATATGTCAAGTTGATTGGGAAGTTCAACTGATCATTCTAAACTAATCATTGGTGCTCCGTGGGTAAAGGCTTATAAGTGAAGCATAGTGCATGACATCACACAGTTTTTGATAGATTTGATTACTTGTATGCTTTTTCATATCTATTTGAGTCTGAAAATTTGTCATAGTATAGAAAATTTAGCCAGCATAACGAGGGTGTTGGATTCATGTCACTCTGAGATCTAAATCAAAAGTTACGGACGACTTAGTGTGTACTTATCAAGTTGATTGATTAGTTCAAATGATCATTCTAAGCTGATCATTGGTGCTCATTGAGTAAGGGCTTATAAGTGAAGCATAAAGCATGGCATCACGCAGTTTTGGATATACTGGACTACTTGGAGGCATTGTCGTATCTATTTGAATCTGAAAATTTGTCATTGTATAGGAGATTGAGCTTGCATTATGTGGGCATAGGATTCATGTCATTCAGAGCTCTAAATCAAAAGTTACAGATGATTTAGTTCGGACATTTCAAGTTGATTGGCCAGTTACAGTGATCATTCTAAGGTGACCATTGGTGCTCATTGAGTAAAGGCTTATAAGTGAAGCATAATATATGACATCACACAGTTTGGGATACATTGGATTACTTGTTGGCTTTGTCATATATATTTGAGTCTAAAAATTTGTCATTGTATAGAAAGTTGAGCTAGCATAACATGGTCATTGGATTCATGTCATTCTGAGCTCTAAATCAAAAGTTATGGAAGATTTAGTGTGGACATGTCAAGATTATTGGTCAGTTCAAATGATAAATCTAAGCTGATCATTAGTGCTCATTGAGTAAAGGCTTATAAGTAAAGCATAATGCATGGTATCACGCAGTTTGGGATAGATTGGATTACTTTGAGAATTTGTTGCATCTATTTGAGTTTGAAAATTTGTCATTGTATAGAAAATTGAGCTAGCATAACGTGGGCATTGGTTTCATGTCATTCTGAGCTCTAAATCAAAAGTTACCGACGATTTAGTGCGGACATGTCAAGTTGATTGAGCAGTTCAACTGATCATTCTAAGCTGATCATTGGTGCTCATTGAGTAAAGGCTTATAACTGATGCATAATGCATGACATCACACTGTTTGGGATAGATTGGATTATTTGGAGGCTTTGTCCTATCTATTTGAGTCTGAAAATTTGTCAATGTATATAAAATATAGCAAGCATTACGTGGGCATTGGATTCATGTTATTCAGAGCTCTAAATCAAAAGTTACGGATGATTTAGTGCGGACATGTCAAGTTGATTGGTCAGTTCAAATGATCATTCTAAGCTGATCATTGGTGCTCATTGAGTAAAGGCTTATAAGTGAAGCATAATGCATGGCATCACCAAGTTTGGGATATATTGGATTATTTGGAGGCTTTGTCGTATCTATTTGAGTCTGAAAATTTGTCATTGTATTGGAGATTGAGCTAGCATTATGTGCGCATTGGATTCATTTCATTCAGAGCTCTAAAACAAAAGTTACCGATGATATAGTGCGGACATTTTAAGTTGATTGGCCAGTTCAGCTGATCATTATAAGGTGATCATTGGTGCTCATTGAGTAAAGGCTTATAAGTGAAGCATAAGATATGACATAACTCAGTTTGGGATAGATTGGATTACTTGGAGGCTTTTTTGTATATATTTGAGTCTAAAAATTTGTCATTGTATAGAAAATTGAGCTAGCATTACGTGGGCATTGGACTCATGTCATTCAGAGCTCTAAGTCAAAAGTTACGATGATTTAATGCGGACATGTCAAGTTGATTGGTCTGTTAAAATGATCATTCTAAGCTAATCATGGGTTCCCATTGAGTAAAGGCTTATAAGTGAAGCATAATGCATGGTATCACACAGTTTGGGATAGATTGGATTACTTGAAGGCTTTGTCATATCTATTTGAGTCTGAATATTCGTCATTTTATAGAAAATTGAGCTAGCATAACGTAGGCATTGGATTCATGTCATTCTGAGCTCTAAATCCAAAGTTACAGACGATTTAGTGCGCACATGTCAAGTTGATTGGGAAGTTCAACTGATCATTCTAAGCTGATCATTGGTGTTCCTTGGGTAAAGCCTTATAAGTGAAGCATAATGCATGACATCACACAGTTTTGGATAGATTGCATTACGTGGAGGCTTTGTCATATATATTCGAGTCTGAAAATTTGTCATACTATAGAAAATTGAGCTAGTATAATGTGGGCGTTGGATTCATGTCATTCTCAGATCTAAATCAAAAGTTACGGACGATTTAGTGAGGACATATCAAGTTAATTGATCAGTTCAAATGATCATTCTAAGCTGATCATTGGTGGTCATTGAATAAAAACTTATAAGTGAAGCACAATGCATTATATCACGCAGTTTGGAATAAATTGGATTACTTGGATGCTTTGTCATATCTATTTGAGTTTGAACTGTTTTTATAGTATAGAAAATTGAGCTAGCATAACGTTGGCGTTGGATTCATGTCATTCTCAGATCTAAATCAAAAGTTACGGACGATTTAGTGAGGACATATCAAGTTAATTGATCAGTTCAAATGATCATTCTAAACTGATCATTGGTGCTCATTGAGTAAAAACTTATTAGTGAAGCACAATGCATTACATCACTCAGTTTGCAATAAATTGGATTACTTGGATGCTTTGTCGTATCTATTTGAGTTTGAATTGTTTTCATAGTATAGAAAATTGAGCTAGCATAACGTGGGCGTTGGATTCATGTCATTCAGAGCTCTAAATCAAAAGTTACGGACGATTTAGTGAGGACAAGTAAAGTTGATTGGTCAGTTCAAATGATCATTCTAAGCTAATAATTGGTGTTCATTGAGTAAAGGCTTATAAGTGAAGCATAATGCATGGTACGGCGCAGTTTGAAATAGATTGGATTAGTAAGAGGCTTTGTCGTATCTATTTGAGTATGAAAATTTGTCATTTTATAGAAAATTGAGCTAGCATAACGTGGGCATTGGATTCATCCCACTCTGAGTTCTAAATCAAAAGTTACGGACGATTTACTGTGGACATGTCAAGTTGATTGGCCAGTTCAACTGATCATTCTAAGCTGATCATTGGTGCTCATTGAGTAAAGGCTTATAAGTGAAGCATAATGCGTGGCATCACCAAGTTTGGGATATATTGGATTACTTGAAGGCTTTGTCGTATCTATTCGAGTCTGGAAATTCGTCATTGAATAGAAAATTGAGCTAGCATTGCGTGGGCATTGGATTAATGTCATTCAGAGCTCTAAATCAAAAGTTACGGATGATTTAGTGCGGATATTTCAAGTTGATTGGCTAGTTCAACTGATCATTCTAAGCTGATCATTGGTGTTCATAGAGTAAAGGGTTATAAGTGAAGCATAATGCATGATATCACGCAGTTTGGGATAGAGTGGATTAATTGGAGGCTTTGTTGTACATATTTGAGTCTGAAAATTTGTCATTGTCTAAAAAATTGAGCTAGCATAACGTGGGCATTGGATTCATGTCATTTTGAGCTCTAAATCAAAACTTACGGACAATTTAGTGCGGAAATGCCAAGTTGATTGGGCAGTTCAACTAATGATTCTAAGCTGATCATTGGTGCTCATTGAATAGAGGCTTATAAGTGAAGCATAACGCATGACATCACGCAGTTTGAGATAGATTGGATTACTTGGAGACTTTGTCGTAGCTATTTGAGTCTGAAATTTTGTCATAGTATAGAAAATTGAGCTAGCATAATGTGGGCTTTGGATTCATGTCATTCTTAGCTCTAAATAAAAAGTTACACACGATTTAGTAAAGACATATCAAGTTGATTGGTCAGTTCAAATGAGCATTCTAAGCTGATCAATGGTGCTCATTGAGTTAAGGCCTATAAGTGAATAATAATGCATGGCATCACGTAGTTTGGGATAAATTGGATTACTTGGAGGCTTTGTCGTACATATTTCATTCTGAAATTTTGTCATAGTATAGGAAATTGAGCTAGCACAATGTGGGCATTGGATTCATGTCATTCTGAGCTCTAAATCAAAAGAAACGGACGATTTCGTGTGGACATGTCAAGATGATTGGTCATTTCAGGTGATCACTCTAAGCTGATCATTAGTGCTCATTGAGTAAAGGCTTATAAGTGAACCATAATAAATGGCATCACTCAGTTTGGGATAGATTGTATTACTTGGAGGCTTTGTCCTATGTATTTGAGTCTGAAAATTTGTCATTTTATTGAAAATTGAGCTAGCATAACATGGGCATTGGATTCATGTCATTCTTAGCTCTAAATCAAAAGTTACGGACAATTTAGTGCGGACATGTCAAGTTTCTTGGGCAGTTCAACTAATCATTGGTGCACATTGAATAAAGGATTACTGATTG
The DNA here is from genome assembly GCA_018901935.1 of Pugionium cornutum. NCBI lineage: Eukaryota > Viridiplantae > Streptophyta > Magnoliopsida > Brassicales > Brassicaceae > Pugionium > Pugionium cornutum. The sequence goes on along the minus strand of CM032165.1, from coordinate 14,884,299 downwards.
GTGCTCATTGATATAAGTGAAACATAATGCATGACATCACGCAGTTTGGAATAGATTGGATTACTTGGAGGCTTTGTCATATCTATTTGATTCTGAAATTTTGTTATAGTTTAGAAAATTTAGCTAGCATAACGTGGGCATTGGATTCATGTCATTTTAAGCTCTAAATCAAAGGTTACCGACGATATAGTGCGGACATATCACGTTGATTGGTCAGTTCAAATGATCATTCTAAGTTGATCATTGGTGCTCATTGAGTAAAGGGTTATAAGTGAAGCATAATAAATGGCATTACTCAGTTTGGGATATATTAGATTACTTGGAGGCTTTTTCGTATCTATTTGAAACTGAAAATTTGTCATTGTATAGAAAATTGAGCTAGCATTACGTGGACATTGGATTCATGTCATTCTGAGCTCTAAATCAAAAGTTAGGGATGTTTTATTGTGGATATGTCAAGTTGATTGGGCAGTTCAAATGATCATTCTAAGGTGATCATTGGTGCTCATTGAGTAAAGGCTTATAAGTGAAATATAATGCATGACATCACTCAGTTTGGGATAGATTGGATTACTTGGAGGTTTTGTCGTATCTATTTGAGTTTGAAAATTTGTCATTGTATAGAAACTTGAGCTAGCATACCGTGGGCATTGGATTCATGTCATTCTGAACACTAAATCAAAAGTTACAGACGATTCAGTGTGGACATGGCAAGGTTATTGGTCAGTTCAAATGATCAATCTAAGCTGATCATTGGTGCTCATTGAGTAAAGGCTTATAGGTGAAGCATAATGCAAGGTATCACATAGTTTGGGATAGATTGGATTACTTGTAGGCTTTGTCATATCTATTTGAGTTTGAAAATTTGCCATTGTAAAGAAAATTGAGCTTGCATAACGTGGGCATTGGATTCATGTCATTCTGAGCTCTAAATAAAAAGTTACGGATGATTTAGTGCGGATATTTCAAGTTGATTGGCCAGTTCAGCTGATCATTCTAAGGTGATCATTGGTTCTCAATGAGTAAAGGCTTATAAGTGAAGCATAACGCATGAAATCATGCAGTTTGGGATAGATTGGATTACTTGGAGGCTTTGTCGTATATATTTGAGTCTGAAAATTTGGCATTGTATAGAAAATTGAGCTAGCATAACGTGGTCGTTGAATTCATGTCATTCTGAGCTGTATATCAAAAGTTACTGAAGTTTTAGTGCGTACATGTCTAGTTGATTAATCAGTTCAAATGATCATTCTAAGCTGATCATTGGTGCTAAATGAGTAAAGGTTTATAAGTGAAGCATAATGCATGGCATCACGCTGTTTTAGATAGATTGGATTACTTGGAGGATTTGTCGTATCTATTTGAGGCTGAAAATTTGTCATTGTATAGAAATTTGAGCTAACATACCGTGGGCATTGGATTCATGTCATTCTAAGCCCTATATCAAAAGTTACTGACGCTTTAGTGCAGACATGTCAAGTTCATTGGCCAGTTCAAATGATCAATCTAAGCTGATCATTGGTGCTCATTGAGTAAAGGCTTATAAGTGAAGCATAATGCATGGCATGACGCAGTTTGAGATAGATTGGATTATTCGAAGGCTTTGTCATTTTATAAAAAATTTGAGTATTTTATAGAAAATTTGTCATTTATCTATTTGAGTATGAAAATTTGTCATTTTATAGAAAATTGAGCTAGCATTTCGTGGGCATTGGATTCAAGCCATTCTGATTTCTAAACCAAAAGTTATGGACAATTTAGTGCGGCCATGTCAAGTTGATTGGCCAGTTCAACTGATCATTTTTAGCTGATCATTGGTGCTCATTGAGCGAAGGCTTATAAGTGAAGCATAATGTGTGACATCACCAAGTTTGAGATATATTGGATTACTTGTGGGCTTTGTTGTATCTATTTGAGTATGAAAATTTGTCATTGTATAGAAAATTGAGCTAGCATTACATGGGCATTGGATTCATGTCATTCAGAGCTCTAAATCAAAAGTTACGGATGATTTAGAGCGGAGATTTCCAGTTGATTGGCCAGGTTAACTTGTCATTCTAAGGTGATCATTAAGTAAAGGCTTATAAGTGAAGCATAATGCATGACATCACGTAGTTTGGAATATATTGGATTACTTGGAGTATTTTTCATATATATTTGAGTCTGAAAATTTGTCATTGTATAGAAAATTTAGCTAGCATAACATGGGAATTGGATTCATGTCATTCTGAGTTCTAAATCAAAAGTTACGGAGTTTAGTGCGAACATGTGAAGTTGATTCGGCAGTTCAACTAAACATTCTAAGCTAATCATTGGTGCTCATCGAATAAAGGTTTATAAGTGAAGCATAATGAATGACATCACGCAGTTTGGGATATATTGGATTATTTGGAGGCTTTGTCATATCTATTTAAGTCTGAAATTTTGTCATAGTATAGAAAACTGAGCTAGCATATCATTGGTGTTGGATTCATGTCATTCTAAGCTCTAAATTAAAAGTAATGGATGATTTAGTGCGGACATATCAAGTTGATTGGTCAGTTCAAATAATCATTGTAAGCTGATCATTGGTGCTCATTGAGTAAAGGCTTATAAGTGAAGAATAATGCATGGTATCACGCAGTTTGGGATAGATTGGATTACTTGGACGCTTTGTCGTATCTATTTTAGTCTGAAAATTTGTAATTGGATAGAAAATTGAGTTACCATAACGTGGTCATTGGATTCATGTCATTCTGAGCTCTAAATCAAAAGTTACGGAAGATTTAGTGTAGACATGTCAAGGTTATTGGTCAGTTCAAATGATCAATCTAAGTTGATTATTAGTGCTCATTGAGTAAAGGCTTATGAGTAAAGTATAATGCATGGTATCACGCAGTTTAGGATATATTGGATTACTTTGAGGCTTTGTCGTATCTATTTGAGTTTGAAAATTTGTCATTATATAGAAAATTGAGCTAGCATAACGTGGGCATTGGATTCATGTCCTTCTGAGCTCTAAATCAAAAGTTACGAACGATTTAGTGCGAAAATGTCAAGTTGATTGGGCAGTTCAACTGATCATTCTAAGCTGATCAATAATGCTCATTTAGTAAAGGCTTATAAGTGAAGCATAATGCATGACATCACGCGGTTTGAGATAGATTGGATTACGTGAAGGCTATGTCGTATCTATTTGAGTCTGAAAATTTGTCATTGTATAGAAAATTGAGCTAGCATTACGTGGGCGTTGGATTCATGTCATTCAGAGCTCTAAATCAAAAGTTACGGATGATTTAGTGCGGACATTTCAAGTTCATTGGCCAGTTCAATGGATCATTCTAAGGTGATCATTGGTGCTCATTGAGTAAAGGCTTATAAGTGAAGCTTAATGCATGACATCACGCAGTTTAGTATAGATTGGAATACTTGGACGCTTTTTCGTATCTATTTGAGTTTGAAATTTTGTCATAGTATAGAAAATTGAGCTAGCATAACATGGGCATTGGATTCATGTCATTCTGAGCTCTAAATTAAAAGTTACGGACGATTTAGTGCGGACATATCAAGTTGATTGGTCAGTTCGAATAAACATTTTAACCTGATCATTGGTGCTCATTGAGTAAAGGCTTATAAGTGAAGAATAATGCATGGCATCACGCAGTTTGGGATAGATTGGATTACTTGGAGGCTCTGTTGTACATATTTGACCCTAAAAATTTGTCATTGGATAGAAAATTGAGCTAGCATAACGTGGTCATTGGATTCATGTCATTCTAAGCTCTAAATCAAAAGTTACAGAAGATTTAGTGGGTACATGTCAAGTTGATTGGGCAGTTCAACTGATCATTCTGAGGTGATCATTGGTGCTCATTGAGTAAAGGCTTATAAGTGAAACATAATGCATGACATCATGCAGTTTGAGATAGATTGGATTAGTGGGAGACTTTGTCGTATCTATTTTAGTCTGAAAATTTGTCATTGTATAGAAAATGGAGCTAGTTCATGTCATTACGTGGGCATTGAATCCATGTCATTCAGAGTTCTAAATCAAAAGTTACGGATGATTTAGTTGCGGACATTACAAGTTGATTTGCCAGTTCAACTGATCATTCTAAGGTGATCATTGGTGCTCATTGAGTAAAGACTTATAAGTTAAGCATAATGCATGACATCACCAAGTTTGGGATATATTGGATTACATGGAGGCTTTGTCGTATCTATTTGAGTCTGAAAATTTGTCATTGTATAGAAAATTGAGCTAGTATAACTTAGGCATTTGATTCATGTCATTCTTAGCTCTAAATGAAAAGTTATGGAAGATTTAGTGCGGACATGTCAAGGTTTATTAGTCAGTTCAAATGATCAATCTAAGCTGATCATTACTTCTCATTGAGTAAAGGCTTATAAGTAAACCATAATGCACGTTCTCACGCAGTTCGGGATAGATTCGATTACTTTGAGGCTTTGTCGTATCTATTGGAGTTTGAAAATTTGCATTGTATAGAAAATTGAGCTAGAATAACATGGCCATTGGATTCATGTCATTCTGAACTCTGAATCAAAGTTACAAACAATTTATTGTAGAAATGTCAAGTTGATTGGGCAGTTAAACTGATCATTCTAAACTGATCATTGGTGCTCATTGAGAAAAGTCTTATAAGTGAAGCATAATACATGACATCACGCAGTTTTCGATAGATTGGATTACTTGGAGGCTTTGTCGTATATACTTGACTCTGAAATTTAATCATAGTATAGAAGATTGAGTTAGTATAACGTAGGCGTTGGATTCATGTCATTCCGAGCTCTAAATCAAAAGTTACGGACAATTTTGTGCGGACATATGAAGTTGATTGGTCAGTTCAAATGAAAATTCTAAGATGATAATTGAGTAAAGGTTTATAAGTGAAGTATAATGCATGGCACCACGCATTTTGGGATAGACTGGATTAATTGGAGGTTTTGTCGTATCTATTTGAGTCTGAAAATTTGCCATTGTTTAGAAAATCCAGCTAGCATTACGTGGGCATTGGATTCATGTCATTCTAAGATCTAAATCAAAAATTACGGATGATTTAGTGCGGACATGTCAAGTTGATTGGTCAGTTCAAATGATCATTCTAAGCTGATCATTGGTGCTCATTGAGTAAATGCTTATAAGTGAAGCATAATAGTGGCATCACGCAGTTTGAGATAGATTGGATTACTTGGAGGCTATGTCGTATCTATTTGAGTCTAAAAATTTGTCATTGTATAGAAAATTGAGCTAGGATTATGTGGGCGTTGGATTCATGTCATTTAGAGCTCTAAATCAAAAGTTACAGATGATTTAGTGCAAACATGTCAAGTTGTTTGGCCAGTTCAACTGATCATTTTAACCGTATAACTGGTGCTTATTGAGTAAAGGCTTATAAGTGAAGCATAATGAATGGCATCACGTAGTTTGGGATATATTGGATTACTTGGATGCATTGTCGTATCTATTTGATTCTGAAATTTTGTCATAGTATAATAAATTGAGCTAGCATAATGTGAGCGTTTGATTCATGTCATTTTGAGATTTAAATCAAAAGTTACGTACGATTTAGTGCGGACATGTCAAGTTGATTTGTCAGTTCAAATGATCATTCTAACCTAATAATTGGTTTTCATTGAGTAAAGGCTTAGAAGTGAAGTATAATGCATGGCATGGCGCAGTTTGAGATAGATTGGATTACTTGGAGGCTTTGTCGTATTTATTTGAGTCTGCAAATTTGTCATTGTATAGAACATTGAGTTAGCATAACGTGGGCATTGGATTCATGTCATTCTTAGCTCTCAATCCAAAGTTATAGACGATTTAGTGTGGACATGTCAAGTTGATTGGGCAGTTCAACTGATCATTCTAACCTGATCATTGGTGCTCCCTGAGTAAACGCTTATTAGTGAAGCATAATACATGACATCATGCTGTTTTGGATAGATTGGATTATTTGGATGCTTTTTCATATCTGTTTGAGTCTGAAATTTTGTAATAGTATAGAAAATTGAGCTAGCCTAATGTGGGCGTTGGATTCATGTCATTATGAGCTCTAAATCAAAAGTTACGGATAATTTAGTGCAGACATATCAAGTTGATTGATCAGTTCAAATGATCATTATAAGCTGATCATTGGTGGTCATTGAGTAAAGGCTTGTAAGTGAAGTATACTGCATGGCATCACGCAGTTTTGGATATATTGGATTACTTGGAGGCTTTGTCGTATATATTTGAGTCTGAAATTTTGTCAAAGTATTGAAAATTTAGCTAGCATAACGTGAGCATTGGATTTAGTGCTGACATGTCAAGTCGATTTGTCAGTTCAAATGATTATTCTAAACTGCACATTAGTGCTAATTGAGTAAAAGCTTATAAGTGAAGAATAATGCATGCTATCACTCAGTTTGGGATATATTGGATTACTTGCAGGCTTTGTCGTATCTATTTGAGTCTGAACTTTTGTCAGAATATAGAAAATGAGCTAGCACAACGTGGGCATTCGATTCATGTCATTCGGAGCTCTAAATCAAAAGTTATGGACGATTCAGTACAAACATGTCAAGTTGATTGGCCAATTCAGCTGATCATTCTAAGCAGATCATTGGTCCTCATTGAGTAAATGATTATGAGTGAAGCATAATGCATGACGTCACACAATTTGGGATAGATTGGATTACTTGTAGGATTTGTCGTATCTATTTGAGTATGAAGTTTTGTCATAGTGTAGAAAATTGAGCTAGCACAACGTTGGCATTGGATTCATGTCATTCGGAACTCTAAATCAAAAGTTACGGACGATTTAGTGCAAATATGTCAAGTTGATTTGCCAGTTAAACTTATTATTCTAAACTGATCATTGGTGTTCATTGAATAAAGGCTTATAAATGAAGCATAATGCATGGCATTACACTGTTTGGGATAGATTGGATAACTTGGAGGCTTTTTCGTATCTATTTTACTCTGAAATTTTGTCACAATATAGAAAATTGAGCTAGGATAACGTGGGCATTGGATTCATGTCATTCGGTGTTCTAAAATAAAAGTTAGGGACGATTTAGTGCAAACATCTCAGGTTGATTGGTCAATCCAAATGATCATTCTAAGCAGATCATTTGTGCTCACTTAGTAAAGGCTTATAAGTGAAGCATAATGCATGGCATCACGCAGTTTGGGATAAATTGGATTATTTCGATGCTTTGTCGTATCCATTTGAGTCTGAAATTTTATTATAGTATAGTAAATTGAGATAGCATAACGTGGGCGTTAGATTCATGTCGTTTTGAGATCTAAATCAAAAGTTACATACGATTTAGTGCCGAAATGTCAAGTTGATTGGCCAGTTCAACTGATCATTCAAAGCTTATCATTTGTGCTAATTTAGTAAAGGCTTATAAGTGAAGTATAATGCATGGCATCACATAGTTTATGATAGATTGGATTACTTGGAGGCTTTGTGGTATCTATTTGAGTTTGAAAATTTGTCATTGTATAGAAAATTGAGCTAGCATAACGTGAGCATTGGATTCATGTCATTATGAGTGTTAAATCAAAAGTTACAGACAATTTAGTGTGGAAATGTAAAGTTGATTGGGCAGTTCAACTGATCATTCTAAGTCAAGCATTTGTGCTCTTTGAGTAAAGGCTTATAAGTGAGGCATAATGCATGACATCATGCAGTTTTGGATAGATTGGATTACTTGGAGGCTTTGTCGTATCTATTTAAGTCTAAAATTTTGTCATAGTATAGAAAATTGAGCTAGCATAACGTGGGCGGTTGATTCATGTCATTCTGAGCTTTAAATCGAAAGTTTGGACAATTTAGTGCGGACACATCAAGTTGATTGATTAGTTCAAATGATCATTCTAAGCTGCACATTGGTGCTCGTTGAGTAAAGGCTTATAAGTGAAGCATATTGCTTGGCATCACGCAGTTTGGGATAGATTGGATTATATAGAGGCTTTGTGGTATATATTTGAGTCTGAAATTTATTCGTAGTATAGAAAATTGAGCTGGCATAACGTGGGCTTTCGATTCATGTCATTATGAGCTCTAAATCAAAAGTTACAGATGATTTAGTGCGGACATATCAAGTTGATTTGTCAATCCAAATGATCATTCTAAGCAGATCATTTGTGCTCACTTAGTAAAGGCTTATAAGTGAAGAATAATGCATGGCATCACGCAGTTTGAGATAAATTGGATTATTTCGATGCTTCGTCATATCCATTTGAGTCTGAAATTTTATTATAGTATAGTAAATTGAGATAGCATAACGTGGGCGTTAGATTCATGTCATTTTGAGATCAAATCAAAAGTTACATACGATTTAGTGCCGAAATGTCAAGTTGATTGGCCAGTTCAACTGATCATTCTAAGCTTATCATTTGTGCTCATTTAGTAAAGGCTTATAAGTGAAGTATAATGCATGGCATCACACAGTTTGGGATAGATTGGATTACTTGGAGGCTTTGTCGTATCTATTTGAGTTTGAAAATTTGTCGTTGTATAGAAAATTGAGCTAGCATAACGTGAGCATTGGATTCATGTCATTATGAGTTGTAAATCAAAAGTTACAGACAATTTAGTGAGGAAATGTAAAGTTGGTTGGGCAGTTCAACTGATCATTCTAAGTCAAGCATTTGTGCTCTTTGAGTAAAGGCTTATAAGTGAGGCATAATGCATGACATCATGCAGTTTTGGATAGATTGGATTACTTGGAGGCTTTGTCGTATCTATTTAAGTCTAAAATTTTGTCATAGTATAGAAAGTTGAGCTAGCATAACCTGGGCGGTTGATTCATGTCATTCTGAGCTTTAAATCGAAAGTTTGGACAATTTAGTGCGGACACATCAAGTTGATTGATTAGTTCAAATGATCATTCTAAGCTGCACATTGGTGCTCGTTGAGTAAAGGCTTATAAGTGAAGCATAATGCTTGGCATCACGCAGTTTGGGATAGATTGGATTATATAGAGGCTTTGTGGTATATATTTGAGTCTAAAATTTTTTCGTAGTATAGAAAATTGAGCTGGCATAACGTGGGCTTTCGATTCATGTCATTCTGAGCTCTAAATCAAAAGTTACAGATGATTTAGTGCGGACATATCAAGTTGATTTGTCAATCCAAATGATCATTCTAAGCAAATCATTTGTGCTCACTTAGTAAAGGCTTATAAGTGAAGAATAATGCATGGCATCACGCAGTTTGAGATAAATTGGATTATTTCGATGCTTCGTCATATCCATTTGAGTCTGAAATTTTATTATAGTATAGTAAATTGAAATAGCATAACGTGGGCGTTAGATTCATGTCATTTTGAGATCTAAATCAAAAGTTACATACGATTTAGTGCCGAAATGTCAAGTTGATTGGCCAGTTCAACTGATCATTCTAAGCTTATCATTTGTGCTCATTTAGTAAAGGCTTATAAGTGAAGCATAATGCATGGCATCACACAGTTTGGGATAGATTGGATTACTTGGAGGCTTTGTCGTATCTATTTGAGTTTGAAAATTTGTCGTTGTATAGAAAATTGAGCTAGCATAACGTGAGCATTGGATTCATGTCATTATGAGTTGTAAATCAAAAGTTACAGACAATTTAGTGAGGAAATGTAAAGTTGATTGGGCAGTTCAACTGATCATTTTAAGTCAAGCATTTGTGCTCTTTGAGTAAAGGCTTATAAGTGAAGCATAATGCTTGGCATCACGCAGTTTGGGATAGATTGGATTATTTAGAGGCTTTGTGGTATATATTTGAGTCTGAAATTTTTTCATAGTATAGAAAATTGAGCTGGCATAACGTGGGCTTTCGATTCATGTCATTCTGAGCTCTAAATCAAAAGTTACAGATTATTTAGTGCGGACATATCAAGTTGATTTGTCAATCCAAATGATCATTCTAAGCAGATCATTTGTGCTCACTTAGTAAAGGCTTATAAGTGAAGAACAATGCATGGTATCACACAGTTTGGGATATATTGGATTATTTGGAGACTTTGTCGTATCTATTTGAGTGTGAACTTTTCTCAAAATATAGAAAATTGAGCTAGCACAACGTGGGCATTGGATTCATGTCATTCAGAGCTCTAAATAAAAAATTACGGATGATTTAGTACAAACATGTCAAGTTGATTGGCCAGTTCAACTGATCATTCTAAGCTGATCATTGGTTCTTATTGAGTAAATGTTTATAAGTGAAGCATAATGCATGGCATCACGCAGTTTGGGATTGAATGGATTACTTAAAGGCTTTGTCGTATCTATTTGAGTATGAAATTTTGTCATAGTATAGAAAATTGAGCTAGCATAACGTTGGCATTGGATTCATGTCATTCGGAGCTCTAAATCAAAAGTTACGGACGATTTAGTGCAAACATGTCAAGTTGATTGGCTAGTGCAACTGATTATTCTAAGCTTATCATTGGTCCTCCTTGAGTAAAGGCTTATAAGTGAAGCATAATGCTTGTCATCACGCAGTTTGGGATAGATTGGATTATTTGGAGGCTTTGTGGTATATATTTTAGTCTGACATTTTTTTATAGTATAACGTGGGCGTTGTATTCATGTCATTCTGAGCTCTAAAACAAAAGTTACCGACGATTTAGTGCGGACATATCAAGTTGATTTGTCAATTCAAATGATCATTCTAAGCTGATCATTTGTGCTCATTTAGTAAAGGCTTATAAGTGAAGAATAATGCATGGTATCACGCAGTTTGTGATATATTGGATTACTTGGAGGCTTTGTCGTATCTATTTGAGTCTGAAATTTTTTCACAATATAGAAAATTGAGCTAGCATAACGTGGGCATCGAATGCATGTCATTCTGAACTCTAAATCAAAAGATAAGGACGATTTAGTGCGGACATGTCAAGTCGATTGATCAGTTCAAATGATCATTCTAAACTCATTATTGGTGCTAATTGAGTAAAGGCCAATAAGTGAAGAATAATGCATGGTATCACGCAGTTTGGAATATATTGGATTACGTGGAGGCTTTGTCGTATCTATTTCAGTCTGAACTTTTATCACAATATAGAAAAATGAGCTAGCACAACGTGGGCATTGGATTAATGTCATTCGGAGCTCTAAATCAAAAGTTACAGACGATTTAGTACAAAAATGTCAAGTTGATTGGCCAGTTCAACTGATCATTCTAAGCTGATCATTGGTTCTCATTAAGTAAATGCTTATAAGTGAAGCATAATGCATGGCATCACGAAGTTTGGGATAGAATGGATTACTTGAAGGCTTTGTCGTATCTATTTGACTATGAAATTTTGTCATAGTATAGAAAATTGAGCTAACATAACGTTGGCATTGGATTGATGTCATTCGGACCTCTAAATCAAAAGTTACGGATGATTTAGTGCAAACATGTCAAGTGGATTGGCCAGTTCAACTTGTTATTCTAATGCCAAGTAGTCGCAAAATAGTGGCAAACCAGTGGCAAAATAGTGCCAAAATAGTGACAAAATGTTGTATATATATGCCCATCCCATTCTTTCATTTGTAGAATTGAACGGAAAAAAAATCTTCAAACATGTGGGGAAATTATAATAATTCAAGAGACTGGATGTACAAAAGGATTGATAATCAAACAAAAAATATAACGGCAAAATTTGCACAAGGCATGGTGCAGTTCATGAATTTTGCAAGTAGTCAACAAATAGCTCAAAGTAGCGGAGGTAAGTTTTTCTGTCATTGTATTAATTGCAAAATGATAAATATATTCCGGGACGGAAAATATGGAGTCATCTATGTAGTCGAGGATTTATGCCAAAGTATTATATTTGGTATAAACATGGAGAAGAGCTCAGTTAGGGACGAGTAGTCGGGGTGATGTCCAAAGAAATCAGCAAGGTACGCGTGGTAGTACTAGTGATGAAAGAGTTGGTACATCTGGTAATAGATATGTTGAAATGGTGACGGATGCATTTCGTGAGACAACGACTGATGATCAATAATTTAATCAGAACGAAGAAGAATATAATAATGAAGAAGAATGGCCTAATGAAGAAGCACAAAATTTTTACAACATGTTAGAAGCTGCGAAAAATTTATTGTATGATGGTTGTCATTAAGGGCACTCATAGTTATCTTTAACTGCTCGGTACATGAACATTAAGTTTGATTTTAATCTACCAAAAAAATGTATGGATTCTTGGGCGGAGGTGTTTACAGAATATTTGCCCGAGAAGAATCAGGCAATGGGTTTATATTATGAAACCAAAAAATTGATGCAAAATATAGGCCTCCCCTTTTATACAATTGATGTGTGTGTTCACAATTGTATGATCTTCTGTAAAGAAGATGAGAAATGGGAAAATGCAAATTTTGCGATTCCCCCTAATATAAGACAAGCGAGGGTAGGAAGAGAATACCTTTCAGTCGTATGTTGTATTACCTGGTAGGTGATAGACTTAAAAGAATATATCAAAGCAAGAAAACCGCAGAGGCAATGAGGTGGCACGTAGAGTATGAAGCAGAAGACGGAGAAATGAGTAATCCATCTGTTGCTGCAGAGTGGAAAATTTTTCAATATCTACATCCTAGATTTCCTGCTGAATCTCGAAACGTTTATCTTGGCTTATGTACTGATGGGTTCAATCCATTTGGGATGTCATGTAATTATTCATTATGGCCGGTGATTATCACTCCATATAGTTTGCCACCGGACATCACTCAGTTTGGGACAGATTGGATTACTTCGAGGCTTTGTCATATTTATTTGATTGTGAAATTTTGTAATAGTATAGAAAATTTAGCTAGCATAATGTGGGCGTTGGATTAATGTCATTCTGAGTTCTAAATCAAAAGTTATGGATGATTTAGTGCGGACACGTCAAGTTGATTGGTTAGTTCAAATGATCATTCTAATATGATCATTGGTGCTCATTGAGCAAAGCTTATAAGTTAAGCATAATGCATGGCATAACACAGTTTGGGATAGATTGGATTACTTGGAGGCTTTGTAGTATCTATTTGAGTCTGAAATTTTGTCATTGTACAGAAAATCGAGTTAGCATTACATGAGCATTGGATTCATGTCATTTTGAGTTCTTAATCAAAAGTTACGGACGATTTAGTGCGCACATGTCAAGTTAATTGGCCAGTTCTACTGATCATTCTAAACTGATCATTGGTGCTCATTGAGTAAAAATTATAAGTGAAGCATAATGCGGGTCATCACACAATTTGGGATAGATTGGATTACTTGGAGGATTTACCGTATCTATTTGAGTCTGAAAATTTGTCATTGTATAGAAAATTGAGCTAGCATAACATGGAGATTGGATTCATGTCATTCTAAGCTCTAAATTAAAAGTTACAGACAATTTAGTGCGGACATATCAAGGTGATTGGGCAGTTCAAGTGATCATTCTAAGATGATCATTGCTGCTCATTAAATAAAGGCTTATAAGTGAAGCAAAATGCATGACATCATGCAGTTTGGGATAGATTGGATTACTTGGAGGCTTTGTCGTATCAATTTGAGTCTGAAATTTTATAATAGTATAGAAAATTGAGCTAGCATAACGTGGGTGTTGGACTCATGTAATTCTGAGCTCTAAATCAAAAGTTACGGACGATTTACTATGGACATTTCAAGTTGAGTAGTTAGTTCAAATGATCATTTTAAGCTGATCATTGGTGCTCATTGAGTAAAGGCATATAAGTGAAGCCTAATGCATGGCATCTCGCAGTTTGGGATAGATTGGATTATGTGGAGGCTTTCTCGAATCTATTTAAGTCTGAAAATTTGTCATTGTATAGAAAATTGAGCTAGTTTACGTGGGCATCGGATTCATGTCATTTTGAGCTCTAAATCAAAAGTTACGGATGATTAATGCGGACATGTCAAGTTGATTGGTCTGTTCAAATGATCATTCTAAGCTTATCATTGGTTCTCATTGAGTAAAGGCTCATATGTGAAGCATAATGCAGGGCATCACGCAGTTTGGGATAAATTGGATTACTTGGAGGCTTTGTCGTATCTATTTGAGTCTGAAAGTTTGCCATTGTATAGAAAATTGAGCTAGCATAACGTGGGCATTGGATTCATGTAATTCTGAGCTCAAAAAAAAAAAAGAGTTACGGACGATTTAGTGCGGACATGTCAAGTTGATAGGACAATTGGAATGATCATTCTAAGCAGATCATTGGTGCTCATTGAGTAAAGGCTTATAAGTGAAGTATAATTCATGGCATCACAAAGTTTGGGATAGCTTGGATTGGAGGCTTTGTCATATATATTTGGGTCTCAAAATTTGTCATTTTATAGAAAATTGAGCTAGCATTACGTGGGCGTTGGATTCATATCATTCTGAGCTCGGAATCAAAAGTTATGGATGATTTAGTGCAGACATGTGAAGTCGATTGGCCAGTTCAACTGATCATTCTAAGCTGATCATTGGCGCTCATTGAGTAAAGGCTTACAAGTGATGCATAATGCATGGCATCACACAGTTTGGGATAGATTGGATTACTTGTAGGATTTGTCATATCTATTTGAATCTGAAAAGTTGTCAGTGTATAGAAAATTGAGCTAGCATAACGTGGGCGTTGGATTCATTTCATTCTGAGCTCGAAATCAAAAGTTACGGATGATTTAGTGTGGACATGTCAAGTTGATTGGTGAATTCAACTGATCATTCTAAGCTGATCATTGGTGCTCATTGAGTAAAGGCTTATAAGTGAAGCATAATGCATGACATCACGCAGTTTGGGATAGATTGGATTATTTTAAGGCTTTGTTGTATCTATTTGTCTTAAAATTTGTCATTGTATAGAAAATTGGCCTAGCACAATGTGGGAATTGGATTCATGTCCTTCTGAGCTCTAAATTAAAAGTTACGGACAATTTAATGCGGACAAGTCAAGTTTATTGGCCAGTTCAACTGATCATTCTAAGCTGATCATTGGTGGTCATTGAGTAAAGGCTTATAAGTGAAGCATAATGCATTGCATAACGCAGTTTGGGATAGATTGGATTACTTGGAGGCTTTGTAGTATCCATTTGAGTCTGAAAAATTTTCACTGTACAGAAAATCGAGTTAGCATTAACTGAGCATTGGATTCTGAGTTCTTAATCAAAAGTTACGGACAATTTAGTGCGCACATGTCAAGTTAATTGGCCAGTTCAAATGATCATTTTTAGCTGATCATTGGTGCTCATTGAGTAAAGGCTTATAAGTGAAGCCTAATGCATGGCATCTCTCAGTTTGGGATAGATTGGATTACGTGGAGGCTTTGTCGCATCTATTTAAATCTGAAAATTTATCTTTGTACAGAAAATTGAGCTAGCATTACGTGGGCATTGGATTCATGTCATTTTGAGCTCTAAATCAAAAGTTACGGATGATTAATGCAGACATGTCAAGGTTATTGGTCAGTTCAAATGATCATTCTAAGCTGATCATTGGTGCTCATTGAGTAAAGGCTTATAAGTGAAGCATAATGCATGGCATCACGTAGTCTGGGATAAACTGGATTACTTGGAGGCTCTATCGTATCTATTTGAGTCTGAAAGTTTGTCAGTGTATAGAAAATTGAGCTAGCATAACGTGGGCATTGGATTCATTAATTCTGAGCTCTAAATCAAAGTTACGGACGATTTAGTGCGGACATGTCAAGTTGATTGGCCAGTTCAACTGATCATTTTAAGCTGATCATTGCTGCTCATTTAGTAAAGGCTTATAAGTGAAGCATAATGCATGATATCACGCAGTTTGGGATAAATTGGATTACTTGGAGGCTTTGTCGTATCTATTTGAGTTTGAAATTTTTTCATAGTATAGAAAATTCAGCTAGCGTAACGTGGGTGTTGGAATCATATCATTCTGAGCTCTAAATCAAAAGTTACGGACGATTTAGTGCGGAAATGTCAAGGTGATTGGTCAGTTCTAATGATCATTCTAAGCTTATCATTGGTGCTCATTGAGTAAAGGCTTATAAGTGAAACATAATACATGGCATAACACAATTTGGGATAGATCTGGATAATTAGAGGCTTTGTCGTTTCTATTTGAGTATAAAAATTTGTCATTGTATAGAAAATTGAGCTAGCATTACGTGGGCATTGGATTCATGTCATTCTGAGCTCTAAATCAAAAGTTACGGATGATTTACTGGGGACATGTCAAGTTGATTGGTCAGTTCAAATGATCATTCTAAGCTGATCATTGGTGCTCATTGAGTAAAGGCTTATAAGTGATGCATAATGCATGACATCACGCAGTTTGGGGTAGATTGGATTACTTGGACGCTTTTTTGTATCTATTTGAGTCTGAAAATATGTCATTGTATAGAAAGTTGAGCTAGCATTACATGGGCATTGGATTCATATCATTCCGAGCTTGAAACCAAAAGTTACGGATGATTTAGTGCAGACATGTCAAGATGGATGGCCAGTTAAACTGATCATTCTAAGCTGATCATTGGTTTTCATTGAGTAAACGCTTATAAGTGAAGCATAATGCATGGCATCACTCAGTTTGGGATATATTGGATTACTTCGAGGCTTTGCCATATCTATTTGAGTCTGAAATTTTGTAATACTATATAAAATTTAGCTGGCATAACGTGGGCGTTGGATTAAAGTCATTTTGAGCTCTAAATCAAAAGTTACAAATGATTTAGTGCGGACATGTCAAGTTGATTGGTTAGTTCAAATGATCATTCTAAGCTGATCATTGGTGCTCATTGAGTAAAGGCTTATAAGTGAAGCATAATGCATGGCATGACGCAGTTTGGGATAGATTGGATTACTTGGATGCTTTGTAGTATCCATTTGAGTCTGAAAATTTGTCATTGTATAGAAAATTGAGTTAGCATTACATGGTCATTGGATTCATGTCATTCTAAGTTCTTAATCAAAAGTTACGAACGATTAAGTGGGCAAATGTCAAGTTGATTGTCCAGTTCTACTGATCATTGTAAACTGATTATTGGTCCTCATTGAGTAAAGGCGTATAAGTGAAGCATAATGCGGGGCATCACACAATTTGGGATAGATTGGATTACTTGGAGGCTTTGTCGTATCTATTTGAGTATGAAAATTTGTCATTGTATAGAAAATTGAGCAAGCATTACGTGGGCATTGGTTTCATATCATTCTGAGCTCAAAATCAAAAGTTACGGATGATTAATGCGGATATGTCAAGTTGATTTTTCAGTTCAAATGATCATTCTAAGCTGATCATTGGTGCTCATTGAGTAAAGGCTTATAAGTGAAGCATAATGCACGGCATCACACAATTTGGGATAGATTTGATTACTTGGATGCTTTGTCAAATCTATTTAAGTCTGAAAATTTGTCATTGTATAGAAAATTGAGCTAGCATTACGTGGGCATTGGATTCATGTCATTCTGAGCTTTAAATCAAATGTTAGGGATGATTAATGCGGACATGTCAAGTTGATTGATCAGTTGAAATGATCATTCTAAAGATGATCATTGGTGCTAATTGAGTAAAGGCTTATAAGTGAAGTATAATGCATGGCATCACACAGTTTGGGATAAATTGGATTACTTGGAGGCTTTGCCGTATCTATTTGAGTCTTAAAATTTGTCAGTATAGAAAATTGAGCTAGCATAATGTGGGCAGTGGATTCATGTCATTCTATGCTCTAAATCAAAATTTACGGATGATTTAAAACGGACAAGTCAAGTTGATTGGGCAGTTCAACTAATCATTCTAAGCTGACGATTGGTGCTCATTGAGTAAAGGTTTATAAGGGAAGCATAATGCATGGCATCACTAGTTTTGGATAGATTGGATTACTTGGAGGGTTTGCCATTTCTATTTGAGTTTGAAAATTTGTCGTTGTATAGAAAATTGAGCTACCATAACGTGGGCGTTGGATTAATGTCATTCTGAGCCCTAAATCAAAAGTTACCGACGATTTATTGCGGACATGTCAAGTTCATTGGTCAGTTCAAATGATCATTCTAAGCTGATCATTGGTGCTCATGGAGAATTGGTGCTCATTGAAAAAAGGCTTATAAGTGTAGCATAATGCATGGCATCACTCAGTTTGTGATAGATTGGATTACTTGGAGGCTTTGTCGTATCTATTTGAGTATGAAAATTTGACATTGTATAGAAAATTGAGCAAGCATTACGTGGGCATTGGATTCATATCATTCCGAGCTCGAAATCAAAAGTTACGGATGATTTAGAGCGGACATGTCAAGTTGATTGGTCAGTTAAAATTATCATTCTAAAATGATCATTGGTGCTAATTGAGTAAAGGCTTATAAGTGAAGCATAATGCATGACATCACGCAGTTTGGGATAAATTGGATTACTTGTAGGGTTTGTCGTATCTATTTGAGTTTGAAATTTTTTCATAGTATAGAAAATTGAGCTAGCATAACGTGGGTGTTGGAATCATGTCATTCTGATCTCTAAATAAAAGTTACAAACGATTTAGTGCAGAAATATCAAGCTGATTGGTCAGTTCAAATGATCATTCTAATCTGATCATTGGTGCTCATTGAGTGAAGGCTTATAAGTGAAGCATAATGCATGGCATCACACAATTTGGGATAGATTTGGTTACTTAGAGGCTTTGTCGTATCTATTTGAGTATGAAATTTTGTGATTGTATAGAAAATTGAGCTAGCATTACGTGGGCATTACATTCATGTCATTCTGACTATCAATCAAAAATTACGGATGATTTAGTGCAGACATGTCAAGTTGACTGATCAGCTCAAATGATCATTCTAAGCTGATCATTGGCGCTCATTGAGTAAAGGCTTATAAGTGATGCATAATGCCTGGCATCACGAAGTTTGGGATAGATTGGATTACTTGGAAGGTTTTTCGGATCTATTTGAGTCTGAAAATTTGTGAATGTATAGAAAATTGAGCTAGCATTACGTGGGAATTGGATTCATATCATTCCGAGTTCAAAATCAAAAGTTACGGATGATTTAGTGCAGACTTCTCTAGTTGATTGGCCAGTTCAACTGATGATTCTAAGCTGATCATTGGTGCTCATTGAGTAAAGGCTTATACGTGAAGCATAATGCAGGGCAGGACGCAGTTTTGGATAGATTGGATTACTTGGAGGAATTGTAGTATCCATTTGAGTCTGAAAATTTGTCATTGTAAAGAAAATTGAGTTAGCATTACGTGGTCATTGGATTCATATCATTCTGAGTTCTTAATCAAAAGTTACAGACGATTTAGTGCGCACATGTCAAGTTGATTGGCCAGTTGTACTGATCATTTTAAACTGATCATTGGTGCTCATGGAGTAAAGGCTTATAAGTGAAGGATAATGCGGGGCATCACACAATTTGAGATAGATTGGATTACTTGAATGCTTTTTCGTATCTATTTGAGTTTGAAAATTTGTAATTGTATAGAAAATTGAGGTAGCATATCATGGGCATTGGATTCATCTCATTCTGTGCTCTAAATTAAAAGTTACAGACGATTTAGTGCGGACATGTCAAGTTTATTTGGCAGTTCAAGTGATCATTCTAAATTGATCATTGCTGCTCATTGAATAAAGGCTTATAAGTAAAGCAAAATGCATGACATCACACAGTTTGGGATGGATTGGATTACTTGGAAGCTTTGTCTTTTCAATTTGAGTCTGAAATTTTGTAATAGTATAGAAAATTGAGCTAGCATAACGTGGGCGTTGGATTCATGTCATTCTAAGCTCTAAATCAAAAATTACGGATGAATTAGTGCGGACATGTCGAGTTGATTGGTCAGTTCAAATGATCCTTCTAAGCTGATCATTGGTGCTCATGGAGTAAAGGCTAATAAGTGAAGCATATTGCATGGCATCACGTAGTTTGGGATAGATTGGCTTACTTGGAGGCTTTGTCGAATCTATTTAAGTCTGAAAATTTGTCATTGTATAGAAAATTGAGCAAGCATTACGTGGGCATTGGATTCATGTCATTCTGAGCTATAAATCAAAATTGAAGGATGATTAATGCCGACATATCAAGTTGATTGGTCAGTTCAAATGATCATTCTAAGCTGATCATTGGTGCTAATTGAGAAAAGGCTTATAAGTGAACCATAATGCATGGCATCACGAAGTTTGGGATAAACTGGATTACTTGGAGGCTTTGTCATATCTATTTGAGTCTGAAATTTTGTCATTGTATAGAAAATTGAGCTAGCATTATGTGGGCATTGGAATCATGTCATTCTGAGCTCTAAATAAAAAATTACGGATGATTTACTGCGAACATATCAAGTTGATTGGCCAGTTCAATTGCTCATTTTAAGCTAATCATTGCTGCTCATTTAGTAAAGGCTTATAAGTGAAGCATAATCCATGACATCATGCAGTTGGAGAAAAATTGGATTACTTGGAGGGTTTGTCATATCTATTTGAGTTTGAAATTTTTTCATAGTATAGAAAATTGAGCTAGCATAACGTCGGTGTTGGAATCATGTCATCCTGAGCTCTAAATCAAAAGTTATGGACTATTTAGTAGGGAAATGTCAAGCTGATTAGTCAGTTCAAATGATCATTCTAAGCTGATCGTTGGTGCTCATTGAGTAAAGGCTTATAATTGAAGCATAATGCATGGCATAACACAATTTGAGATAAATTTGATTACTTGGAGGCTTTGTCGTATCTATTTGAGTATGAAATTTTGTCATTGTATAGAAAATTGAGCTAGCATTACGTGGGCATTGTATTTATGTTATTCTGAGCTCTAAATCAAAAGTTACGGATTATTTAGTATGGACATGTTAAGTTGATTTGTGAATTCAAATAATCATTCTAAGTTGATCATTGGTGCTCATTGAGTAAAGGCTTATAAGTGATGCATAATCCATGACATCACTCAGTTTGGGATAAATTGGATTACTTGGAAGCTTTTATGTATCTATTTGAGTCTGAAAATTTGCGAGTGTATAGAAAATTGAGCTAGCATTACGTGGAAATTGGATTCATATCATTCCGAGCTCAAAATCAACAGTTACGGATGATTTAGTGCGGACCTATCAAGTTGATTGGCCAGTTCAACTGATCATTCTAAGATGATCATTGCTGCTCATTGAGTAAAGGCTTATAAGTGATTCATAATGCATGGCATCACACAGTTTGGGATAGATTGGATTACTTGTAGGCTTTGTCATATCTAGTTGAGTCTGAAAATTTGTCATTGTATAGAAAATTGATCTAGCATTACGTGGGCACTGGATTCATTTCGTTCTGAACTCGAAATCAAAAGTTACGGATGATTTTGTGCAGACATGTCAAGTTGATTGGCCAATTCAACTGATCATTCTAAGCTGATCATTTGAGCTCATTGAGTAAAGGCTTATAAGTGAAGCATAATGAATGACATCACGCAGTTTGGGATAGAATGGATTACTTTGAAGCTTTGTCGTATCTATTTGAGTCTGAAAATTTGTCATTGTATAGAAAATTGAGCTAGCATTACGTGGGCATTGGAATCATATCATTCTGAGCTCTATATCAAAAATTACGGATGCTTTACTGGGAACATATCAAGTTGATTGGCAAGTTCAATTGATCATTTTAAGCTAATCATTGCTGCTCATTTAGTAAAGGCTTATAAGTGAAGCATAATGCATGACATCATGCAGTTGGGGATAAATTGGAGTACTTGGAGGGTTTGTCATATCTATTTGAGTTTGAAAATTTTTCATAGTATAGAAAATTGACCTAGCATAACTGGGTGTTGGAATCATGTCATTCTGAGCTCTAAATCAAAAGTTATAGACGATTTAGTAGGGAAATGTCAAGCTGATTGGTCAGTTCAAATGATCATTCTAAGTTGATCATTGGTGCTCATTGAGTAAAGGCTTATAAGTGAAGCATAATGCATGGCATAACACAATTTGGAATAGATTTGATTACTTGGAGGCTTTGTCGTACCTATTTGAGTATGAAATTTTGTCATTTTATAGAAAATTGAGCTACCATTACGTGGGCATTGGATTTATGTTATTCTGAGCTCTAAATCAAAAGTTACGGATGATTTAGTACGGACATGTTAAGTTGATTGGTGAATTCAAATAATCATTCTAAGCTGATCATTGGTGCTCATTGAGTAAAGGCTTATAAGTGATGCATAATGCATGACATCACGCAGTTTGGGATAAATTGGATTACTTGGAAGCTTTTCCGTATCTATTTGAGTCTGAAAATTTGTGAGTGTATAGAAAATTGAGCTAGCATTACGTGGGAATTGGATTCATATCATTCCGAGCTCGAAATCAACAGTCATGGATGATTTAGTGCGGACCTGTCAACTTGAATGGCCAGTTCAACTGATCATTCTAAGTTGATCATTGCTGCTCATTGAGTAAAGGCTTATAAGTGATTCATAATGCATGGCATCACGCAGTTTGGGATAGATTGGATTACTTGTAGGCTTTGTCATATCTATTTGAGTTTGAAAATTTGTCATTGTATAGAAAATTGAGCTAGCATTACGTGGTCACTAGATTCATTTCATTCTGAACTCGAAATCAAAAGTTACGGATGATTTAGTGCAGACATGTCAAGGTGATTAGCCAATTCAACTGATCATTCTAAGCTGATCATTTGAGCTCATTGAGTAAAGGCTTATAAGTGAAGCATAATGAATGACATCACGCAGTTTGGGATAGATTGGATTACTTTGAAGCTTTGTCGTACCTATTTGAGTCTGAAAATTTGTCATTGTATAGAAAATTGAGCTAGCATTACGTGGGCGTTGGAATCATGTCATTCTGTGCTCTAAATCAAAATTTACGGATGATTTACTGCGAACATATCAAGTTGATTGGCAAGTTCAATTGATCATTTTAAGCTAATCATTGCTGCTCATTTAGTAAAGGCTTATAAGTGAAGCATAATGCATGATATCACACAGTTGGGGATAAATTGGATTACTTGGAGGGTTTGTCATATCTATTTGAGTTTGAAATTTTTTCATAGTATAGAAAATGGAGCTAGCTTAACGTGGGTGTTGGAATCATGTCATTCTGAGCTCTAAATCAATAGTTATGGACGATTTAGTAGGGAAATGTCAAGCTGATTGGCCAGTTCAAATGATCATTCTAAGCATATCATTGGTGCTCATTGAGTAAAGGCTTATAAGTGAAGCATAATGCATGACATCACGCAGTTTGGGATAAATTGGATTACTTGTAGGGTTTGTCGTATCTATTTGAGTTTGAAATTTTTTCATAGTATAGAAAATTCAGCTAGCGTAACGTGGGTGTTGGAATCATATCATTCTGAGCTCTAAATCAAAAGTTACGGACGATTTAGTGCGGAAATGTCAAGGTGATTGGTCAGTTCTAATGATCATTCTAAGCTTATCATTGGTGCTCATTGAGTAAAGGCTTGTAAGTGAAGCGTAATACATGGCATCAAACAATTTGGGATAGATCTGAATAATTAGAGGCTTTGCCGTTTCTATTTGAGTATAAAAATTTTGTCATTGTATAGAAAATTGAGCTAGCATTACGTGGGAATTGGATTCATGTCATTCTGAACTCTAAATCAAAAGGTACGGATGATTTACTGGGGACATGTCAAGTTGATTGGTCAGTTCAAATGATCATTCTAAGCTGATCATTGGTGCTCATTGAGTAAAGGCTTATAAGTGATGCATAATGCATGACATCACGCAGTTTGGGATAAATTGGATTACTTGGAAGCTTTTTCGTATCTATTTGAGTCTGTGAGTGTACAGATAATTGAACTAGCATTACGTGGGAATTGGATTCACATCATTCCGAGCTCGAAATCAACAGTTTCGAATGATTTAGTGCATACCTGTCAAGTTGATTTGCCAGTTCAACTGATCATTCTAAGCTGATCATTGCTGCTCATTGAGTAAAGGCTTATAAGTGATTCATCATGCATGGCATCACGCAGTTTGGGATAGATTGGATTACTTGTAGGCTTTGTCATATCTATTTGAGTCTGAAAATTTGTCATTGTATAGAAAATTGAGCTAGCATTACGTGGGCACTGGATTCATTTCATTCAGAACTCGAAATCAAAAGTTACGGATGATTTAGTGAAGACATGTCAAGTTGATTGGCCAATTCAACTGATCATTCTAAGCTGATCATTTGTGCTCATTGAGTAAAGGCTTATAAGTGAAGCATAATGAATGACATCACGCAGTTTGGGATAGATTGGATTACTTTGAAGCTTTGTCATATCTATTTGAGTCTGAAAATTTTTCATTGTATAGAAAATTGAGCTAGCATTACGTGGGCATTGGAATCGTCATTCTGAGCTCTAAATCAAAAATTACGGATGATTTACTGCGAACATATCAAGTTGATTGGCAAGTTCAATTGATCATTTTAAGCTAATCATTGCTGCTCATTTAGTAAAGGCTTATAAGTGAAGCATAATGCATGACATCACACAGTTGGGGATAAATTGGATTACTTGGAGGGTTTGTCATATCTATTTGAGTTTGAAATTTTTTCATAGTATAGAAAATTGAGCTAGCATTACGTGGGTGTTGGAATCATGTCATTCTGAGCTCTAAATCAAAAGTTATGGACGATTTAGTAGGGAAATGTCAAGCTGATTGGTCAGTTCAAATGATCATTCTAAGCTGATCATTGGTGCTCATTGAGTAAAGGCTTATAAGTGAAGCATAATGCATGGCATAACACATTTTGGGATAGATTTGATTACTTGGAGGCTTTGTCGTATCTATTTGAGTATTAAATTTTGTCATTTTATAGAAAATTGAGCTAGCATTACGTGGGCATTGGATTTATGTTATTCTGAGCTCTAAATCAAAAGTTACGGATGATTTAGTACGGACATGTTAAGTTGATTGGTGAATTCAAATAATCATTCTAAGCTGATCATTGGTGCTCATTGAGTAAAGGGTTATAAGTGATGCATAATGCATGACATCACGTAGTTTGGGATAAATTGGATTACGTGGAAGCTTTTTCGTATCTATTTGAGTCTGAAAATTTTTGAGTGTATAGAAAATTGAGCTAGCATTACGTGGGAATTGGATTCATATCATTCCGAGCTCGAAATCAACAGTTACGGATGATTTACGGTGGACCTGTCAAGTTGATTGGCCAGTTCAACTGATCATTCTAAGCTGATCATTGCTGCTCATTGAGTAAAGGCTTATAAGTGATTCATAATGCATGGCATCACACAGTTTGGGATAGATTGGCTTACTTGTAGGCTTTGTCATATCTATTTGAGTCTGAAAATTTGTCGTTGTATAGAAAATTGAGCTAGCATTACGTGGGCACTGGATTCATTTCATTCTGAACTCGAAATCAAAAGTTACGGATTATTTAGTGTACACATGTCAAGTTGATTGGCCAATTCAACTGATCATTCTAAGCTGATCATTTGTGCTCATTGAGTAAAGGCTTATAAGTGAAGCATAATGAATGACATCACGCAGTTTGGGATAGATTGGACTACTTTGAAGCTTTATCGTATCTATTTGAATCTGAAAATTTGTCATTGTATAGAAAATTGAGCTAGCATTACGTGGGCATTGGAATCATGTCGTTCTGAGCTCTAAATCAAAAATTACGGATGATTTACTGCGACATATCAAGTTGATTGGCCAGTTCAATTGATCATTTTAAGCTAATCATTGCTGCTCATTTAGTAAAGGCTTATAAGTGAAGCATAATGCATGACATCACGCAGTTGGGGATAAATTGGATTACTTGGACGGTTTGTCGTATCTGTTTAAGTTTGAAATTTTTTCATAGTATAGAAAATTGAGCTAGCATAACGTGGGTGTTGGAATCATGTCATTCTGAGCTCTAAATCAAAAGTTACGGACGATTTAGTACGGAAATGTCAAGCTGATTGGTCAGTTCAAATGATCATTCTAAGCTGATCATTGGTGCTCATTGAGTAAAGGCTTATAACTGAAGCATAATGTATGGCATCACACAATTTGGGATAAATTTGATTACTTAGAGGCTTTGTCGTATCTATTTCAATATGAAATTTCGTCATTGTATAGAAAAATTGAGCTAGCATTACGTGGCCATTGGATTCATGCTATTCTGAGCTTTAAATCAAAGTTACGGATGATTTAGTACGGACATGTCAAGTTGATTGGTGAATTCAAATGATCATTCTAAGCTGATCATTGGTGCTCATTGAGTAAAGGGTTATAAGTGATGCATAATGCATGGCATCACGCAGTTTGGGATAGATTGGATTACTTGGAAGCTTTTTCGTATCTATTTGAGTCTGTAAATTTGTGAGTGTATAGAAAATTGAGCTAGCATTACGTGGGAATCGGATTCATATCATTCCGAGCTCGAAATCAATAGTTACGGATGATTTAGTGCGGACCTGTCAAGTTGATTGGCCAGTTCAACTGATCATTCTAAGCTGATCATTGCTGCTCATTGAGCAAAGGCTTATAAGTGATTCATAATGCATGGCATCACACAGTTTGGGATAGATTGGATTACTTGTAGGCTTTGTCATATCTATTTGAGTCTGAAAATTTGTCATTGTATAGAAAATTGAGTGCAGACATGTCAAGGTTATTGGCCAATTCAACTGATCATTCTAAGCTGATCATTTGTGCTCATTGAGTAAAGGGTTATAAGTTTAGCATAATGAATGACATCACACAGTTTGGGATAGGTTGGATTACTTTGAAGCTTTGTTGTATCTATTTGAGTCTGAAAATTTGTCATTGTATAGAAAATTGAGTTAGCATTATGTGGGCATTGGATTCATGTCATTCTGAGTTCTAAATCAAAAGTTACGGACGATTTAGTGGGCACATGTCAAGTTGATTGGCCAGTTCGACTGATCATTCTAAACTGATCATTGGTGCTCATTGAGTAAAGGCTTAGAAATGAAGCATAATGCGGGGCATCACACAATTTGGGATAAATTGGATTACTTGGAGGGTTTGTCGTATCTATTTGAGTTTGAAAAATTTGTCATTGTATAGAAAATTGAGCTAGCATAACGTGGGCATTGGATTCATGTCATTTCTAGCTCAAATCAAAAGTTACGGATGATTTAGTGCGGACATGTCAAGTTGATTGGCAAGTTCAACTGATCATTCTAAGCTGATCGTTGGTGCTCATTGAGTAAAGGCTTATAAGTGAAACATAATGCATGACATCACGCATTTTGGGATTGATTGGATTACTTTGAGGCTTTGTCGAATATATTTGAGTCTTAAAATTTGTCATTGTATAGAAACTTGAGCTAGCAAAATGTGGGCATTGGATTCATGTCATTCCGAGCTCTAAATCAAAAGTTATGGATGATTTAATACGGACAAGTCAAGTTGATTGGGCAGTTCAACTAATCATTCTAAGCTGATCATTGGTGCTCATTGAGTAAAGCATAATGCATGGCATCACTAGTTTGGGTTGATTGGAATATTTGGAGGGTTTGCCATTTCTATTTGAGTTTAAAATTTGTCATTGTATAGAAAATTGAGCTACCATAACGTGGGCGTTGGATTCATGTCATTCTGAGCCCTAAATCAAAAGTTACCGACGATTTATTGCGGCCATGTCAAGTTCATTGGTCAGTTCAAATGATCATTCTAAGTTGATCATTGGTGCTCATTGAGAAAAGGCCTAAAAGTGAAGCATAATCCATGGCATCACTCAGTTTGTGATAGATTAGATTACTTCGAGGCTTTGTCGTATCTATTTGAGTGTGAAATTTGGTAATAGTATAGAAAATTGAGCTAGCATAACGTGGGCGTTGGATTAATGTCACTCTAAGCTCTAAATCAAAAGTTATGGACGATTTAGTGCGGACAAATCAAGTTGATTGGTCAGTTCAAATGATCATTCTAAACTGATCATTGGTGCTCATTGAGTAAAGACTTTTAAGTAATGCATAATGCATGGCATCAAACGGTTTGGGATAGATTGGATTACTTGGAGACTTTGTCGTATCTATTTAAGTCTGAAAATTTCTCATTGTATACAAAATTGAGCTAGCATTACGAGGGCATTGGATTCATATCATTCTGAGCTCAATATCAAAAGTTACGGTTGATTTAGTGCTGACATGTCAAGTTGATTGTCTAGTTCAACAGATCATTCTAAGCTGATCAGTGGTGGTCATTGAGAAAAGGCTTAAAAGTGATGCATAATGCATGGCATTACTTATCTTGGGATAGATTATATTACTTGTAGGCTTTTTCGTACTTTATTTGAGTATGAATATTTGTCATTGTATAGAAAATTGAGCAAGCATTACGTGGGCACTGGATTCATATCATTCTGAGCTCTAAATCAAAAGTTACGGACGATTTAGTGGGTACATGTCAAGTTAATTGGTCAGTTCAGATGATCATTCTAAGCTGATCATTGGTGCTCATTGAGTAAAGGCTTATAAGAGATGCATAATGCATGACATCACGCAGTTTGGGGTAGATGGGATTACTTGGAGGCTTTTTCGTATCTATTTGAGTCTGAAAATATGCCATTGTATAGAAAATTGAGCTAGCATTACGTGGGCATTGGATTCATATCATTCCGAGCTTGAAATCAAAAGTTACGGATGATTTAGTGCGGACATATCAAGTTGAATGGCCAGTTCAACTGATCATGCTAAGCTGATCATTGGTGCTCATTGTGTAATGGCTTATAAGTGAAGAATAATGCATGACATCACTGAGTTTGGGATAGATTGGATTACTTCCAGGCTTTGTCATATCTATTTGAGTCTGAAATTTTGTAATAGTATAGAAAATTTAGCTGGCATAATGTGGGCGTCGAATTAATGTCATTCTGAGCTCTAAATCAAAAGTTACGGATGATTTAGTGCGGACATGTCAAGTTGATTGGTTAGTTCAAATGATCATTCTAAACTGATCATTGGTGCTCATTGAGTAACGGCTTATAAGTGAAGCATAATGCATGGCATGGCGCAGTTTGGGATAGATTGGATTACTTGGAGCCTTTGTCGTATCTATTTGAGTTTGAAACTTTTTGATTGTATAGAAAATTGAGCTAGCATAACGTGGGCATTGCATTCATGTCATTCTGAGATATAAATTAAAAGTTACAAACAATTTAGTGCGGACATGTCAAGTTGATTGGGCAGTTCAAGTGATCGTTCTAAGCTGATCATTGCTGCTCATTGAATAAAGGCTTATAAGTGAAGCAAAATTCACGACATCACGCAGTTTGGGATAGATTGGATTACTTGGAGGCTTTGTCGTTTCAATTTGAGTCTGAAATTTTGTAATAGTATAGAAAATTGAGCTACCATAACGTGGGCATTGGATTCATGTCATTCTGAGCTCTAAATCAAAAGTGATGGATGAATTAGTGCGGACATGTCAAGTTGATTGGTCAGTTCAAATGATCATTATAAGCTGATCATTTGTGCTCATTGAGTAAAGGCTTATAAGTGAAGCATAATGCATGGCATCATGTAGTTTGGGATAGATTGGATTACTTGGAGGCTTTGTCGAATCTATTTAAGTCTAAAAATTTGTCATTGTATAAAATATTGAGCTAGCATTACGTGGGCATTGGATTCATGTCATTCTGAGCTCTAAATCAAAAGTTAGGGTTGATTAATGCGGACATGTCAAGTTGATTGGTCAGTTAAAATTATCATTCTAAAATGATCATTGGTGCTAATTGAGTAAAGGCTTATAAGTGAAGCATAATGCATGGCATCACGCAGTTTGGGATAAATTGGATTACTTGGAGGCTTTGTCTTATCTATTTGAGTCTGAAATTTTGTCATGGTATAGAAAATTGAGCTAGCATTACGTGGGCATTGGAACCATGTCATTCAGAGCTCTAAATCAATAGTTACGGATGATTTAGTGCGGACATGTCAAGTTGATTGGCCAGTTCAACTGATCATTTTAAGCTAATCATTGCTGCTCATTTGGTAAAGGCTTATAGGTGAAGCATAATGCATGACATCACGCAGTTCGGGATAAATTGGATTAGTTGGAGGGTTTGTCGTATCTATTTGAGTTTCAAATATTTTCATAGTTTAGAAAATTGAGCTAGCATAACGTGGGTGTTGGAATCATGTCATTCTTAGCTCTAAATAGAAAGTTACGGACGATTTAGTGCGGAAATGTCAAGCTGATTGGTTAGTTCAAATTATCATTCTAAACTGATCATTGGTGCCCATTGAGTAAAGGCTTATAAGTGAAGCATAATGCATGGCATCACGCAGTTTGGGATAGATTGGATTACTTTAAAGCTTTTTCGTATCTATTTGAGTCTGAAAATTTGTGAGTGTATAGAAAATGTAGCTAGCATTATGTGGGAATTGGATTCATATCATTCCGAGCTCAAAATCAAAAGTTGATTGGCCAGTTCAAATGATCATTCTAAGTTGATCATTGGTGCTCATTGAGTAAAGCCTTATAAGTGATGCATAATGCATGGCATCACACAGTTTGGGATAGATTGGATTACTTGGAGGCTTTGTCGTATCTATATGAGGCTGAAAATTTGTCATTGTATAGAAAATTGAGCTAGCATAATGTGGGGATTGGATTCAGGTCATTCTGATCTCTAAATAAAAAGTTACGGGTTATTTAATGCGGACAAGTCAAGTTGATTGGGCAGTTCAACTGATCATTTTAAGCTAATCATTGGTGGTCATTGAGTAAAGGTTTATAAGGGAAGCATAATGCATGGCATGACGAGTTTGGGATAGATTGGATTACTTGGAGGTTTTGCCATTTCTATTTGAGTTTGAAAATTTGTCATTGTATAGAAAATTGAGCTACCATAACGTGGACGTTGGATTCATGTCATTTTGAGCCCTAAATCAAAAGTTTCCGACGAATTATTGCGGACATGTCAAGTTCATTGGTCAGTTCAAATGATCATTCTAAACTGATCATTGGTGCCCATTGAATAAAGGCTTATAAGTGAAGCATAATGCATGGCATCACTCAGTTTGGGATAGATTGGATTACTTCGAGGCTTTGTCGTATCTATTGGAGTTTGAAATTTTGTAATAGTATAGAAAATTAAGCTAGGATAACGTGGGCGTTGGAATAATGTCACTCCGAGCTCTAAATCAAAAGTAACGGATGATTTAGTGCGGACATGTCAAGTTGATTGGTCAGTTCAAATGATCATTCTAAGCTGATCATTGGTGCTCATTGAGTAAAGGCTTATAAGTGAAGCATAATGCATGGCATCACACAATTTGGGATAGATTTGATTACTTGGAGGCTTTGTCGTATCTATTTGAGTATGAAAATTTGTCACTGTATAGAATATTGAGCTAGCACTACGTGGGCATTAGTTTCATTTGATTCTGAGCTCTAAATACAAAGTTACGGATGATTTGTGCGGACATGTCAAGTTGATTGGTCAGTTCGAATGATCATTCTAAGCTGATCATTGGTGCTCATTGAGTAAGGCTTATATGTGATGCATAATGTATGGCATCACGCAGTTTGGGATAGATTGGATTACTTGAAAGCTTTTTCGTATCTATTTGAGTCTGAAAATTTGTGAGTCTATACAAAATTTAGCTACCATTATAAGGGAATTGGATTCATATCATTCCGAGCTCGAAATCAAAAGTTACGGATGATTTAGTGCGGACATGTCAAGTTGATTGGCCAGTTCAACTGATCATTCTAAGTTGATCATTGGTGCTCATTGAGTAAAGGCTTATAAGTGAATCATAATGCATGACATCACTCAGTTTGGGATAGATTGGATTACTTCGAGATTTTGTCGTATCTATTTGAGTTTGAAATTTTGTAATATTATGGAAAATTTAGCTAGAATAACATGGGCGTTTGATTAATGTCATTCTGAGCTCTAAATCAAAAGTTACGGATGATTTAGTGCGGACATGTCAAGTTGATTGGTTAGTTCAAATGATCATTCTAAGATGATCATTGGTGCTCATTAAGTAAAGGCTTATAAGTAAAGCGTAATGCATGGCATGATGCTGTTAGGGATTGATTGGATTACTTGGAGGCTTTGTCGTATTCATTTGAGTCTGAAAATTTGTCATTGTATAGAAACTTGAGTTAGGATTACGTGGGCATTGGATTCATGTTATTCTGATATCTAAATCAAAAGTTACGGATGATTTAGTGCGGATATGTCAAGTTGATTGGCCAGTTCAACTGATCATTCTAAGCTCATTATTGGTGCTCATTGAGTAAAGGCTTATAAGTGAAGCATAATGCATGACATCACGCAGTTTGGGATAAATTGGATTACTTTGAGGCTTTTTTGTATCTATTTGAATCTTAAATTCGTCATTGTATAGAAAATTGAGCAAGCATAATGTGGGCATTGGATTCATGTCATTCTGAGCTCTAAATCAAAAGGTATGGATGATTTAATGCGGAAAAGTCAAGTTGATTGGGCAGTTCAACTAATCGTTTTAAGCTAATCATTGGTGCTCATTGAGTAAAGGTTTATAAGGGAAGCATAATGCATGGCATCACTAGTTTTGGATAGATTGGATTACTTGGAGGGTTTGCCATTTCTATTTGAGTTTGAAAATTTGTCGTTGTATAGAAAATTGAGCTACCATAACGTGGGCGTTGGATTAATGTCATTCTGAGCCCTAAATCAAAAGTTACCGATGATTTATTGCGGACATGTCAAGTTCATTAGTCAGTTCAAATGATCATTCTAATCTGATCATTGGTGGTCATTGAATAAAGGCTTATAAGTGAAGCATAATGCATGGCATCACTCAGTTTGGGATAGATTGGATTACTTCAAGGCTTTTTGGCATCTATTTGAGTCTGAAATTTTGCAATAGTATAGAAAATTGAGCTAGGATAACGTGGGCGTTGGATTAATGTCACTCTGAGCTCTAAATGAAAAGTTACGGACGATTTAGTGCGATCATGTCAAGTTGATTGGTCAGTTCAAATGATCATTCTAAGCTGATCATTGGTGCTCATTGAGTAAATACTTATAAGTGATGCATAATGCATGGCATCACACAGTTTGGGATAGATTGGATTACTTGGAGACTTTGTCGTATCTATTTGAGTCTGAAAATTTCTCATTGTATAGAAAATTGAGCTCCCATTACGTGGGGCATTAGATTCATATCATTTTGAGCTCAAAATAAAAAGATACGGATGATTTAGTGCAGATATGTCAAGTTGATTGGCCAGTTCAACTGATCATTCTAAGCTGATTGTTGGTGCTCATTAAGTAAAGGCTTATCAGTAAAGCATAATGCATGGCATCTTGTAGTTTGGGATAAATTGGATTACTTGGAGGTTTGTCGTATCTATTTGAGTTTGAAAATTTTTCATAGTATAGAAATTGAGCCATAACATGGGCGTTGGATTCATATCACTCTGAGCTCTAAATCATAAGTTACGGACGATTTAGTGCGGGCATGTCAAGTTGATTGGTCAATTCAAATGATCATTCTAAGTTGATCATTGGTGCTCATTGAGTAAAGCGTTATAAGTGATGCATAATGCATGGCATCACAGAGTTTGGGATAGATTGGATTACTTGGAGGCTTTGTCGTATCAATATGAGGCTGAAACTTTCTCATTGTATTGAAAATTGAGATAGCATTACGTGGGCATTGGATTCATATCATTCTGAGCTCAATATCAAAAGTTACGATGATTTCGTGCGGACATGTCAAGTTGATTGGCTAGTTCAACAGATCATTCTAAAATGATCATTGTGCTCATTGAGTAAAGACTTATAAGTGATGCATAATGCATGACATCACACATCTTGGGATAGATTGGATTACTTGTAGGCTTTGTCGTATCTATTTGAGTATGAAAATTTGTCATTGTATAGAAAATTGAGCAAGCATTATGTGGGCATTGGATTCATATCATTCTGAGCTCTAAATCAAAAGTTACGGATGATTAATTGGGACATGTCATGTTGATTGGTCAGTTCAAATGATCATTCTAAGCTGATCATTGGTGCTCATTGAGTAAAAGTTTATAAGTGATGCATAATGCATGGCATCACGCAGTTTGGGATTGATTGGATTACTTGGAAGCTTTTTGGTAGCTATTTGAGTCTGAAAATTTGTCAGTGTATAAAAGATTGAGCTAGCATTACAGAAGATTTAGTGCGGACATGTCAAGTTGATTGGTCAGTTCAAATGATCATTCTAAACTGATCATTGGTGCTCATTGA
This sequence comes from Pugionium cornutum, assembly GCA_018901935.1. Lineage (NCBI taxonomy): Eukaryota > Viridiplantae > Streptophyta > Magnoliopsida > Brassicales > Brassicaceae > Pugionium > Pugionium cornutum. The sequence goes on along the minus strand of CM032165.1, from coordinate 14,850,165 downwards.
GTAAAGACTTATAAGTGATGCATAATGCATGGCATCACACAGTTTGGGATAGATTGGATTACTTGGAGACTTTGTCGTATCTATTTGAGTCTGAAAATTTCTCATTGAATAGAAAATTGAGCTACGATTATGTGGGGCATTGGATTCATATCATTTTGATCTCAAAATCAAAAGATACGGATGATTTAGTGCGGACATGTCAAGTTGATTGGCCAGTTCAACAGATCATTCGAAGCTGATCATTGGGGCTCATTAAGTAAAGGCTTATCAGTAAAGCATAATGCATGGCATCACGCAGTTTGGGATAAATTGGATTACTTGGAGGTTTGTCGTATCTATTTGAGTTTAAAATTTTTTCATAGTATAGAAATTGAGCTAGCATGACATGGGCGTTGGATTCATATCATTCTGAGCTCTAAATAATAAGTTACGGACGATTTAGTGCGGACATGTCAAGTTGATTGGCCAGTTCAAATGATCATTCTAAGTTGATCATTGGTGCTCATTGAGTAAAGCCTTATAAGTGATGCATAATGCATGGCATCAGACAGTTTGGGATAGATTGGATTACTCGGAGGCTTTGTCATATTTATATGAGTCTGAAAATTTCTCATTGTATAGAAGATTGAGCTAGCATTACGTGGGCACTTGATTCATATCATTCTGAGCTCAATATCAAAAGTTACGATGATTTAGTGCGGACATGTCAAGTTGATTGGCTAGTTCAACAGATCATTCTAAGCTGATCATTGGTACTCATTGAGTAAAAGCTTATAAGTGATGCATAATGCATGACATCACGCATCTTGGGATAGATTGGATTTTTTGTAGGCTTTGTCGTATCTATTTGAGTATGAAAATTTGTCATTGTATAGAAAATTAAGCAAGCATTACGTGGGCATTGGATTCATATCATTCTGAGCTCTAAATAAAAAGTTACGGATGATTAATGCGGACATGTCAAGTTGATTGGTCAGTTCAAATGATCATTCTATGCTGATCATTGATGCTCATTGAGTAACGGCTTATAAGTGAAGCATAATCCATAGCATCACACAATTTGGGATATATTTGATTACTCGGAGGCTTTGTCGTATCTATTGCAGTATGAAAATTTGTCATCGCATAAAAAATTGAGCTAGCATTACGTGGGCATTTGATTCATGTCATTCTAAGCTCTAAATCAAAAGTTACGTATGATTTAGTGCAGACATGTCAAGTTGATTGGTCAGTTCAAATGATCATTCTAAGCTGATCATTGGTGCTCATTGAGTAAAAGTTTATAAGTGATGCATAATGCATGGCATCACACAGTTTGGGATAGATTGGATTACTTGGAAGCTTTTTGGTATCTATTTGAGTCTGAAAATTTGTCAGTGTATAAAAATTCTGAGCTCTAAATCAAAAGTTACAGACGATTTAGTGCGGACATGTCAAGTTGATTGGTCAGTTCAAATGATCATTCTAAACTGATCATTGGTGCTCATTGAGTAAAGACTTAGAAGTGATGCATAATGCATGGCATCACACAGTTTGGGATAGATTGGATTACTTGGAGATTTTGTCGTATCTATTTGAGTCTGAAAATTTCTCATTGAATAGAAAGTTGAGCTATCATTACCTGGGCATTGGATTCATATCATTGTGAGCTCTAAATCAAAAGTTACGAATGGTTTAGTTCGGACATGTCAAGTTGATTGGCCAGTTCAACTTATCATTCTAATTTGATCATTGGTGCTTATTAAGTAAAGGCTTACAAGTGAAACATAATGCATGGCATCACGCAGTTTGGTATAAGTTAGATTACTTGGAGGTTTGTTGTACCTATTTGAGTTTAAAATTTTTTCATAGTATAAAAAATTGAGCTAGCATAACATGGGCGTTGGATTCATGTCATTCCGAGCTCTAAATCAAAAGTTACAGACGATTTAGTGTGGACATGTCAAGTTGATTGGTCAGTTCAAATGACCATTCTAAGTTGATCATTGGTGCTCATTGAGTAAAGCCTTATAAGTGATGCATTATGCATGGCATCACACAGTTTGAGATAGATTGGATTACTTGGAGGCTTTGTCATATCTATTTGAGTCTGAAAATTTCTGATTGTACAGAAAATTGAGCTAGCATTACGTGGGCGTTGGATTCATATTATTCTGAGCTCAAAATCAAAAGGTACGGATGATTTAGTGCGGACATGTCAAGTTGGTGGGTTAGTTGAACAGATCATTCTAAACTGATTATTGGTGCTCATTGAGTAAAGGCTTTTAAGTGATGCATAATGCATGGCATCACGCATCTTGGGATAGATTGGATTACTTTGAGGCTTTGTCGAATCTATTTAAGTCTGAAAGTTTGTCATTGTATAGAAAATTGAGCTAGCATTCATGGGCGTTGGATTCATGTCATTCTGAACTCTAAATCAAAAGTTACGGATGATTAAAGCGGAAATGTCAAGTTGATTGGTCAGTTCAAATGATAATTCTAAGCTGATCATTGGTGCTCATTCAGTAACGGCTTATAAGTGAAGCATAATCCATGGCATCAAACAATTTGAGATATATTTGATTACTCGGAGGCTTTGTCATATCTATTGCAGTATGAAAATTTGTCATCGCATAAAAAATTGAGCTAGCATTACGTGGGCATTGGATTCATATCATTCTGAGCTCTAAATCAAAAGTTACGTATGATTAAGTGCAGACATGTCAAGTTGATTGGTCAGTTCAAATGATCATTCTAAGCTGATCATTGGTGCTCATTGAGTAAATACTTATAAGTGATGCATAATGCATGGCATCACACAGTTTGGGATAGATTGGATTACTTGGAGACTTTGTCATATTTATATGAGTCTGAAAATTTGTGATTGCATAGAAAATTGAGACAGCATAACGTGGGCATTGCAATCATGTCATTCTGAGATCTAAATTAAAAGTTACAAACAATTTAGTGCGGACATGTCAAGGTTATTGGGCAGTTCAAGTGATCGTTCTAAGCTGATCATTGCTGCTCATTGAATAAAGGCTTATAAGTGAAGAAAAATTCATGACATCATGCAGTTTGGGATAGATTGGATTACTTGGAGGCTTTGTCGTTTCAATTTGAGTCTGAGATTTTGTAATGGTATAGAAAATTGAGCTACCATAACGTGGGCGTTGGATTCATGTCATTCTGAGCTCTAAATCAAAAGTGACGGATGAATTAGTGCGGACATGTCAAGTTGATTGGTCAGTTCAAATGATCATTATAAGCTGATCATTTGTGCTCATTGAGTAAAGGCTTATAAGTGAAGGAATAATGCATGGCATCATGTAGTTTGGGATAGATTGGATTACTTGGAGGCTTTGTCGAATCTATTTAAGTCTAAAATTTTGTCATTGTATAAAATATTGAGCTAGCATTACATGGGCGTTGGATTCATATCATTCTGAGCTCTAAATCATAAGTTATGGACGATTTAGTGCGGGCATGTCAACTTGATTGGTCAGTTCAAATGATCGTTCTAAGTTGATCATTGGTGCTCTTTGAGTAAAGCCTTATAAGTGATGCATAATGCGTGGCATCACACAGTTTGGGATAGATTGGATTACTTGGAGACTTTGTCGTATCTATTTGAGTCTGAAAATTTCTCATTGAATAGAAAATCGAGCTACGATTACGTTGGGCATTGGATTCATATCATTTTGAGCTCAAAATCAAAAGATACGGATGATTTAGTGCGGACATGTCAAGTTGATTGGCCAGTTCAACAGATCATTCTAAGCTGATCATTGGTGCTCATTAAGTAAATTCTTATCAGTAAAGCATAATGCATGGCATCACGCAGTTAGGGATAAATTGGATTACTTGGTGGTTTGTCGTATCTATTTGAGTTTAAAAATTTTTCATAGTATATAAAATTGAGCTAGCATAACATGGGCGTTGGATTCATATCATTCTGAGCTCTAAATCATAAGTTACGGACGATTTAGTGCGGACATGTCAAGTTGATTGGCCAGTTCAAATGATCATTCTAAGTTGATCATTGGTGCTCATTGAGTAAAGCCTTATAAGTGATGCATAATGCATGGCATCACACAGTTTGGGATAGATTGGATTACTTGGAGGCTTTGTCATATTTATATGAGTCTGAAAATTTCTCATTGTATAGAAAATTGAGCTAGCATTACGTGGGCACTGGATTCATATCATTCTGAGCTCAATATCAAAAGTTACGATGATTTATTGCGGACATGTCAAGTTGATTGGCTAGTTCAACAGATCATTCTAAACTGATCATTGGTACTCATTGAGTAAAATCTTATAATTATGCATAATGCATGACATCACGCATCTTGGGATAGATTGGATTACTTGTAGGCTTTGTCGTATCTATTTGAGTATGAAAATTTGTCATTGTATAGAAAATTGAGCAAGCATTACGTGGGCATTGGATTCATATCATTCTGAGCTCTAAATCAAAAGTTACGGATGATTAATGCGGACATGTCAAGTTGATTGGTCAGTTCAAATGATCATTCTATGCTGATCATTGATGCTCATTGAGTAACGGCTTATAAGTGAAGCATAATCCATGGCATCACACAATTTGGGATATATTTGATTACTCGGAGGCTTTGTCGTATCTATTTCAGTATGAAAATTTGTCATCGCATAAAAAATTGAGCTAGCATTACGTGGGCATTGGATTCATGTCATTCAGAGCTCTAAATCAAAAGTTACGTATGATTTAGTGCAGACATGTCAAGTTGATTGGTCAGTTCAAATGATCATTCTAAGCTGATCATTGGTTCTCATTGAGTAAAAGTTTATAAGTGATGCATAATGCATGGCATCACACAGTTTGGGATAGATTGGATTACTTGGAAGCTTTTTGGTATCTATTTGAGTCTAAAAATTTGTCAGTGTATAGAAAATTGAGCTAGCGTTACAGACGATTTAGTGCGGACATGTCAAGTTGATTGGTCAGTTCAAATGATCATTCTAAACTGATCATTGTTGCTCATTGAGTAAAGACTTAGAAGTGATGCATAATGCATGTGATACAAGCCTCGATTCAAGGCTTGGATGCGCGTGGGCTGTTTGTAGAAGATTAGGTGAGAAACTCAACCTTAGGCTTCTGGATGGGGGTTTTCTGGTTGGTAAAAGATGGAAGGGTGAAGTGAACCACACGAGGGGTGATGA